>JAGFPH010000780.1:52147-80173 GCA_018207615.1 Philaenus spumarius | reverse complement strand
ACTCTTTTATTATTTTGTTTATTTAGAGATTTCGGTTTGGTATGCTTGGTTAAGTTATGATGACTGTTATATTTTAGTCTGTTTCAGATTTTTTTCATTTACACAGTTCTGTTGGATATGCTATATTGAATGTTGTATTTTTTAATTTTTTATTATTTTGTTTATTTAGACACTTTGGTTTGGTATGCTTAGATAAGTTAAGATGGGTTAGTTTGAGTTATTTTAGTTTGTTTCAGGTTTTTTATTTAGATATTTACGTTGGATATTCTATGTTAAATATTATATTGTTTAGACAGGTTAACGATATCAGAAACAATCAAATCGACTTTTAAAAAAATTAAGCGTTGTATTGTATTTTATAGTGTAATGTTGAAGTACTTATTAAACTATTTTGATTTGGCTGGGGCACCCAGGTACTCCCCATGCGATACTAGACGGTCAGAAAGAAAGTAACGGAACTCCTGTTGTACGGCCTCCAAATTATTTTTACAATAATTGTGTTTTAAATCATTTGTAAAAAGGGACGACAGAACACAGCATTGTTTTTTCGAAAACTCTTTCTAACAGACTGCGTAATTATTATCGAATTAAACATTTTTCAAATCACATTCACCGCAGACCCGGTGTTTCATTGTCCACTTCATTTTTGCTTCTTTGTAAACCATTAAGTATTAATCCAATATAAAGACAAGTTTTAACGATTCCACAAATTCTTAGAAAGTATATTACAAATAGTCCAAAATAAGCGTATTTTATTGCACTTGTGTTAAAATATTAAAGTTATAGATACATTACAATTTTAATAACCATTATATTAGCCTATTTACTCGCCTCGAGTATGTTATGGAAAAAACATTATCGACCAATCCAAAATGAGTAACAAGCAAATGTCAGGCAGTTTTATTTTTAAAGCATATTCTATATATAGATTTAACAGAAATGTTATAATTTGCTTTATTAGTTCTCCCTGTGGTGGACGTTATAAAGACAGTGTATTTCTCCGTTTAATGTAGTTCAGCTGAAAACGAGATTAGTGTTTTCCTATTTGTCCACTAACAGTTTGACCGGTAAGCAATTTATTTGTGCGCAAAAATTTAACAGTTTTCTACAGCCTAAGTAGCATTATTTGCACCAAAAAATAAAGTTTGTTTATTAGGAGAATGCCATAGATTTTCACAAAAACTTTCTCTATTTGGTCCATTAAACATTCAACAAAACGCCAGATTTTGTGATGAATTACAACTAGAAATCGTCTAAAAATTAGGAAAACTAGCTTCTGATTATAGATAAAGTACATGACTTACTCAAGATACTTAGTTGAAAGATAGTTTTACGATCCCAAGTTCTTTCTCTGTAGTTGTAGATTTTTCATTGTTTGGTTTGTCCTTGTTAACTCATTTAGGACCGTTGTTACAACAAAATGGAACACTTTTAAAAGTTACAAACTAAGTCACGTTTGTTTTATAAGTTAGGACATTTTTGAATCAGCTTGTTAATTAGGCCACCGGGTCTGCATGATTGATATTGTTACGTTACCCGTTTTATAATTTTTTGTTTATTGTTTATTGTTTATTTTAGAGTGGAGTTGAGTAGAATAAAGTAGAGTAGAATAGAGTAGAGTAGGGTAGAGTAGAGTAAAGTAGAGTACAGTAGAGGATGGTAGAGTAGGGTAGGTTAGATAGAGTAAAGTAGGGTAGAGTGGTTATCATAGCTTTAATATTTCTAATTTATTATCTCTCTATTAAATATTAACACATTCCTGTCATTTACGCAAATCCTCTGCCCCTACAGCAGAAATATACTACCTACAAGTACTTTTTTTACATGACATTTTTTTACTTCTCTAATGCTCCTTGAAATGCTATACTTAAAGCTGCATTGCACAAAGGTCGTTGTTTTTCTACCGATACACTTTTTGACGAATTTAAGGTTATGAGTCTAGACAAATTAATGTCAAAACTCTAGCAACTTTTATTTTAAAAAATGTATCGAGATATTTTCGAAATTACCGAACATTAACGTTTGACACGCAGCTCAGTCATTTGGAATTTTAATTAAACATTAAGTGAGACTTACTCTGTCACGAACTCGCATTGTATCTTCAATGCTACAGGCTACAGGAATCTTCCTGATGACTTACGTATGTTTAACAACTTTAAACTTCAGACATTTAAGAAATATATTACTAATTGGCTTTTCGACTTGAGAAGGGGCGCAACTGAGAATTTCATTGTATCCATCTACAGGAATCAAATTTATTAACCGTGTATTGACATATCTTATGTGGCTCACTAATATTTTGAATACTTAAACTTGCGGCCATGAAATTAGGCGGGTGAGAGAAATGTCGGTGTTGTCATTCGTGGTGTGGTTATTTCTACAACTTACACCCGTCATTTAAAGGTTATGAAGAGTAAGGTGCTTTCTCTCGTGCTTGTGAATCTGTCTACAGAGCATTGTGAAATAAAATTATATCACTGCCTTCAGAAAATGCTACTGATTAAAATAGTATGACTTTTTATTTTTCAAACTGCAGCAAATAAATAACGAAAGAACAAAAACCTAAATGGAAATTTAATTCAAAACCGAGTGTATTGAATTTTTCAAAAAGCGATGATTTTTTTGTTTTTTTTTTTGGGCAGCAAGAGTTCGTCGGCGGCAAAGTTGTAGAAAATCGCATGAATAAAATTGTTTGTTCAAAACTTTTTTTGTGAGATTCTTAGATTAGTTAGTTGTGAATTGCATAACTGTATGAATCAAGAACAAAAACACGCGGCGCTCGGCGAGAACCGTAGCTCGTAGCCTTGCGCAATGTCGCAAGTTGCTATTTTATAATCAAGAGTAAAAAACAAACAATTTTAATGTTTATAGAGAACATTTGCATTTCCTTTATATATTATATGACGATAATACCATGATTTTTTCGTTTAAGCCATAATTCAGCTAATGTTTTTCTTATCGTAATACAATTCCAACAACGCTTTTGAATTAATACCTAAAGTGAACTACCACATACCATGTGGGAATGAGAAACGTATGGTACATTTAAATAATAAATAAGTTATTAATAATTAGATTTTTGTAAGAAAGTATTTTTAAGCCATTATTAATATTTTGTTGTTCATTTAGCACCACCCGGGAAACACGTGTGGATTGAGACATCGCGGACGCGAACAACTTGATTTCCCATAATTATCCTATGTTTACAATTTATTTACAGTATTCTATATTTACATATAATTTACAATATTTACAAGCGATTCTGTTTGCATACAGTAAAGTATCAAAAAGTTAAAGGAAAACGGATTTAAAGAAATATCATGAGTAATTAATATTCAGCGTATTCACTCATCTTACTGGATTTTTTAGGCGCTTGGACTTGGCAAAAGTGCATGGGTAGTGTTGAAAGTTCGTGCGTGGAGGTAGGCGAATCTTGACCTTCCGTCGCTTGACTAGTTTCATATCTGGCAACACCGCCATTTCTCTCACCCGCCTAATTTCATGGCCGCGAGTATAGTGTGTTACTGCAGTTATAATTTGTTGACCAGGGTAGTTTTTGTTCCGACATTGACTTGGGTTAAACCGTTTGGCACTTCCCATTTAAACCTGTTTTGTATTTAAACTTTCTTGAATGTACCGTAGGCTTAAAGTAGAGGTGATACGACTTCCTTGTTGTAGCTATCTCAAATGCGACTCGTGCCCACGCACGGGCTAATGCATATGTTTCCTTGTGGCACAATTTCCTTGTACATTTATTCAAATGTATTTGGTTATATGTGAATAAGGAAATAAATAAAATTGACTGGTTGAATGCTGAACGAAAAGAGAAACTATGGAATATTCGTGCTAATCTTATTGTGAAAATCCTCCTCTTTGATAGAAAGATAATAACAAACCTAGAGGTTCCTTTTGCACAACAGTTGACAGAATAAAAATCTTCTGGGTCTCTTTAGAGAAATTTCAGCATGTGCTATGGAATACTCTTCACAGGTGAATATCGGAAGATCGCTTATAAATGTAAGAACTTTAGAGACACGGATATAAACAGCTGTTCGATACGACAATACTAATTACTGAAGGAGACAAGTAAACAAGACGAACACCAAAATTTAATGTGTAAGTGCTGTGTTCCACATTCAAAGAGCTCTGTAATTTTCCATTAAAAACTTTTTGTTTGAAAATTACGTTTTTTATAAATGTCTTAAATTTAACTGTAACAAAAATGTTTTGTTGCTAGTAAACATAATACAAATATAATAACACTATTTTAAATGGTAACACTATTTTACATTTCCATGCTAATAATCTCCAAAATAAAATATGTTAAACATTTGTATGTGTCCCTTCGGGACCTTTGTTCCAATATTAGGGGTTTCAAAAAGTAAATATAAATTTGACAATTAACAAACATAACTAATCAAAGTATTAGTTTAAATAAGTAGAGGACGCCGCACCTGAGAACAAGAGGGGAGGGGGCCAATCGCACGACTAAACCCTTGGATGAGTGTGGGGGTGGACCTTGGGTGAGTGTGGAGTGGGTGTGGGGGGTGCGTGTGGTGGTGGGAGTGGGTGGTGGCGGAAACGCTATTTTCCTAACCTACATTTTGTTTTTTCCTAAACCTAGTAGCCATGATCTATGAAGTACGTTAGGCTTCGGGGATGTCCTTAGACTTAAACTAAAACTCAGAATGTGTCGTCACCTGACGCAAACGATTTATCTAATACACTTATACTCTTTGTAATAACTAAAAACTAACCCTCAAATTATTTATAGGATTTAGTCAAAATAAAAACAATTCATTTAAAAAATAAATTTTAATTCAATATTCAAAAACACCTCTACTTTCGAAGTACTCTGCCAGCTCCCACTCCAAGTTGTAGTCTTCCTCCTCCTCCCCCGAAGAATACTCGAAGTAGTATAAGTTGTCTGAATCAGGGTCAGAGTCCTCTTCGTCTACTCCGTATCTTAACTCCTGATAAAATTCAATTAAAATTCAAAAATTGTTCACCGTATTTGAGAATATTCACTGATAAAGTCACTGATTTCTATATACTAGTAACAATCCTAAATTCTACTTACAGTAAATAGACGAGGCAACTCGTCGCCAGAAAACTCCTCTATGATGTCCATTGCTCTGTTGCTCACTGATAACTACAGAGTAGAAATCGCGCTTGCTTTATATAGCCGTCTAACTAGCACACAGGAAACGGATTGTAACATGGCAACCTGCCAAGATAATTTCACCATCTGGTTCACTGACTATCACTCTGGCTTTGATATCGCACATATTTGATACTAGTTTGTCTCAATCAGGGTATTAAAAATAAAAAACTGTTAAGATCTATATATGTTTATTCTTATATATATTTTTATTACAATTCAAGTTTTTTCAGTTAACAGTAGCAATTAATATGTAAAGAAAATGTTTTATAAGTATAGTCTGATGTAGTCCACTATCCATCTTCTGCATATCGGACAATCGGCAAATCGGCTAACACATTGAGGGTAGAAGACATGTCCGCAGGGAAGTAGAGCAATTTTCGGTATGTTGAGTAAGCAGACAGTACAGGGACTCCGCATCTGGCGAGGATTGTTCACTTCGGGTTGCTGTAAAAAAAAAACACACACATCATTAGTATTTATATAATGAAGATTGTTCAATTTTGGTTGTAAGAAAAAAGCATCATTAGTAGTTCTCATAAAATACTCGACAATCATCAACAATAGTATAGACTTACGCATGTATTGGTAGGTGGACGTTCAAATTGTTGTAAGGCGAATATACCATCTTCCGTTAAATCTATTAAATCCTGCCTCATCATTCTCCAAACATGAAGCGCAAACGTGCCGCATGTTCTGTAGTACGAAAACGACGCTGCTACCTTTAAATCGTTTACTATCGAGTTCAGAGCGGACAATGAATCTTCCAAAACCTCTAGCGTTGTATCTCGAGACGGCATCCCTTGAATTGGTTGACAAAGGTTAGCTTGGTTTGGATGACCCAAAGTTGAAGAATAATCATTCCTAAGCTAAAAAAGAAAATACAGGTGTTATTATTATTATTAATTAAACATTAAGGTAGAGAAAAAACAGTTTTAGATGCTTACATAGTTCGCATGGCCGTAGGCCTGAAGGTAATGCATCAATCGACACATGTATTCATTTTGATCGGCTGCGGATGAAGAAGAAGGTGACGCTGAAGAAGAAGGTGATGCTGATTGAAGGTTTGCTGAAGGAGGGTGTAGATTCTCAATGGACTCGGATAATGGGAATTCCACAATATCTGGCTCGTAATGTTCAATGGACTCATCAGGTGAAGAAGGTGATGCTGATTGAAGGTTTGCTGAAGGAAGGTGTAGATTCTCAGGTGAAGAAGATGCTGATGCAGGCTGAGGTAAAGGGAATTCCACTATCGAAATATCTTGCTGTTCAATTTCTGTTGTCTCGGGTCGAATATTGTTATTAACCATTTTAAACTGTAATTTGAGAATAACATTACTGAAAAATATTTTTTGTCTTTAAATAATCTATACACAGGTCACGATCACAATAGAAATCGTAACTATTACCAATAAAATTGGTAATAGTATCTGTAGGACGATAGCGTAAAACTCGGCAAATGACTGTATTGAAAATAAAGGGGTTACTACACACTTATCGCACCAATAACTGGGATTCCAAATAGTGTATAATAACATATCACCATCTACAACTTCCCTACAAGTAGATATGTCCAGTTTATTTCTATCAAAAGTAGGTTCGTGCACAATAATTACACTGAAACACCGTCTACACAAATCAACACCGTTGTAAGTTAAGTGTCGAGTAAATACATCGTTATACTCATATGCGAATTCAGGCACCTCAGGCGGATGATTCATTAGCATGAAAAAGTCCGAAAAAGTAATGTTTTCAAAATCAATGGTTAGATAATCAAATCCTTCAGTATTACACTTCACTTGCATCAAATAGTTTTTAAAATTAGCTTTCAAATGTTTTTGTATAGAAATCGGTAATGTAAGTTCTTCTATATTACTATTAGTGATTAGAACTTGTTCACATACCGATCTAGCGCTTAGCTCGAATAATGTTTTTGGTGAAGAATTCATAATGTACACTAGAAAAAAAAAATATTGCCACTAAAACCAGTATCGAAACTAAACAACTGATAATGAAAAAGAGATTTTCAAAATCAATACAACCATAATCAAATCCTACAGTATTACAAGTCACTTTTGTTGAATAGTTTTTAAAATTTGCTTTCAAATGTTTTTGAATAGAAATCGGTAATTCAAGTTCTTCTATATTACTATTAGTAATTAGAACATGTTCACATACCGATCTAGAACATAGCTCAAATAAAGTTTTTGGTGATGAATTCATATCATACACTGAAAATTATACTTACTTGAATTGTAATGAAAATATATATATAAGAATAAACATATAATGCTGCTGCTGTCTCCGTTACACTGGATTTACATTTGTATTTCCAGTTTAACGGATTTTCCTATGTGCTCGGTAACGATTAATTTTTTATCTTTTAAATCGCGTATCTGCGACTCGGTCAGAGTCTGGTAGCGTTTTGGTAAAAACACTTTGTTCGAGGTATCTTCTAATAAGTCGTTGAGAAGGACTAATATGCTCGGACCATAATTGGTTTTTATGCGGCGGGCGTCTGCAATCGTATATTGCTTCCCGATAGTCAGACTTTTCAAAGAAACAAACTCGTTTTCTTGCGGAGAGATTGAGTTGAAAAAGTCAACGGTATTGACGGTAACCATACTCACTAAGAAGAAGAAGAAGAAACTAACGTTGAAACAGACCCGACACCTAGATGTGTACCGATAGGAGGCAGCTGATGAACTGATAATGGATAGTAAATGTAACACGCTTTTATACTAATTTCGAGGCCATATTGCTGCACTGGAATTCGGTCTCCGGTGCGGTGAATGCGAAAGATTCGTTCGCTTTTTCACGGATTTTACATGCAATTGAATGGGGATCGCAATCACATTGCGAGTCTAGTTTGCGTAGTATGTGCTTCACTGTCAAAGACCCTCTTACAATTTGTGCTACTTTCACTTAGAACAACCGGCTAGAAGTGTCTTACACTTTCAACAACTTTGACTTGCATTCCTAGCAACGCCCTTGATTTGACCTCGTTTTACTATTTAGTGCCTATTCGTCAAAACCTTATTCATTCTGCTCCGTACCACAGGTGATTTAACATATTCGCTCTCTCTAGCTCTCTCTCTCTCTCTCTAAAATGTCATCTGCTTACATTTTGTCTACTTTGCAAACTTATGTAACAAAGTTTCGACTCTACGGTACTAAAATTGTTTTCAAATTCAATTCACCACCCGAAGGTGTGGAAGAAATTCAATGGATTAGACAAGGTTTGAACGAACTTGTAGAGACTATGACAAGTGAAACGACTGACGAAGACTATTTAGGGTTTACTTTTCGGAGCCTCAATTTAAAAAATAAGGATCCGGGATTCTTAGCTTTTAGACCTGCATCGGAGGTGACTGCGGATATCATGTGGAAAATTTTTGGGGGTATTATACAGAGTAACGCCGAGGCTTGTACATCTTGCGACACATTTAAAGTAGAATGTACTAAAGTTAAAGTGCCGTTAGGTCGTGGGAGGGTTAGACCAGGACTATATAATAATTTCAATGACGAATGTAGAGGAAGAAACGGTATTGTAGTAATAAAAAACACAGACTCTCTGTGTTTACCGTGCTCCCTCGTAGTTGCTATAGCTCATGCGGAAAAAGACAAGGACTATATACTTATACGTATGAATAGATGTAACAGACAGACTCTTAGAGCCCAACAACTTATGCTCGATGCCGGGGTTCAACTCACCGACGAGGGTACGGGGGTGCAGGAGTTGCATCAGTTTCAAAATCATCTGCCTCTACACAAAATTACGGTGTACAGTTACGGAAATAAAGGTCGTGATATTTGCAAAATCCTCGCTACAAACTAAATTTAATTTTTCACAATGGCCATTTCAACGTAATTACTAGTTTGACCTCCGCGTTCGCTTGCCAATATTACTGCGAGGCGTGTCACATTCCTTTCGATCATCGTCATTATCACAGATGTTCCTCCACCTGTTACTCTTGCAAACGTTCCCCGCCGTGTTTGCTGGAAAACGACGGAATCTATTGCGGAGATTGTAACAGAAAGTTTATGAATAGAGACTGTTTTACATTTCATTTAAAAAATATTTGTAAAAATTTAAAAAAGTGTCCTGATTGCGAGAAAATGATTATGTTGAAAAAACGTCGTTCAAAGCACGTGTGCGGTGAAACTTTTTGTAAAGTATGCAATGAATACATGGTGCCGAACCACCAGTGTTACATGAAAGTAGATTATAGGAAGCCTATATCTAATGGATTTCTTTTCATTTTCTTTGATTTAGAAACCCGTCAAGATGAAATACTTGACACGGCCAACGTTCATCGTGTAAATTTGTGCATATCCCAACAGTACTGTTGGAAATGTATAAACGGTGATTCGTGTCAAAATTGTTTCGATCGTACTCGAGTTTTCAGAGATGATCCCATCAACGGCTTCATGTCGTACGTTATGGAGGTACGAAAAGCGTACAAAAAAGTGTGTATCCTGGCACATAACGGACAATCGTTCGATTTTCAATTTCTCCTTAAATATGTGCTCGAAAAAACTCAATTCACTCCTAAACTGATTACACGTGGTACAAAGGTAATCCTCATGGAAATCGATAATGTTAAATTTATCGATTCTTTGAACTACATGCCCATGGCTCTGTCAAAACTTCCTAAAGCTTTCGATCTACCTCCGGAAAAAAAGAAAGGCTACTTCCCACATCTGTTCAACACATTGGCCAATGAAAATTATGTAGGTCCTATCCCCTCTAAAGAGTTTTACTGTCCCGACTCTATGTTCGACAAGAACAATAAAGAGTTTTTCATTTGGCACGACGAGCAGATTCGCAACGAGTATGAATTCGACTTTCAAAAAGAAATCTTTGAGTACTGCCTTTCGGACGTAGACATTTTAGCTCAAGCGTGTATTAAATTCAGAGCCTCGTTTCTCAAAGAGTGTAACGTTGACCCTTTTCTAGAAGCCGTGACAATAGCAAGCGCATGCAACCTCACGTTTAGACGTAATTTCCTGAAACCAAACACGATAGGAATCGTTCCTAAGAGCGGATACCGATCTGTCGACCTCCAGTCTAAAATCGCTTTACAATGGTTGACTTGGGAGGAGGATCAGAGAGGGATTCGTATGGAGCACGCCGGTAGAGGTCGCGAAGCTATCGTCAATGGGGTGAAAGTGAACGGATTGTGCGACGGAAAAGTTTTCGAATTCCACGGGTGCTACTGGCACGGATGCCCTAAATGTTTTCCGCACAGCCGCGATGAACCTCTTCAAGACGACCCGTCCGATACGCACAATGCACGGTTGGCGAGAACAAGAGCCAAAATAGCTAAACTCGCCCGACTAGAAGTCGTAGAAATGTGGGAATGCGACTTTATAAAACTCAAACAGCGAAACGTTGAAATGGCCTACCTCGACTCTCACCCGATGATGCATACCGTACCCCTCGATCCTCGCGATGCGTTTTTCGGTGGCCGAACGGGTAATACAAAGTCGTACGTAAAATGCAAGGTGGGCGAAACGATTCAGTACGTCGACGTTTGTTCGCTTTATCCTTGGGTTTGCAAGTACGGTAAATACCCTGTAGGGCACCCGAAAACATATATAGGTGACGATGAATGCAGGAAACTAGGTATGACTGTTGACGGACTTCTTAAATGCACAATACTCCCTCCTCGTGAATTGTATCATCCTGTACTTCCCGCAAAGATGAACAAAAAATTGATGTTTGTTCTGTGTCGGACTTGCGGGCGAAATTCACTAGGGGAGTGTACACATAACGTCGACGAACGAGCACTGACAGGTACTTGGACAATGGACGCGATACGGAAAGCTGTGGACAAGGGTTACGTCATTATTGAAATGCATGAGCTATGGGAGTATAAAATGGCGTCGTTTGACAACGGGGACGGACTTTTCACGGAATTTATAAATACATTTTTTTAAATTAAACAAGAGGCATCGGGCTATCCGGGGTGGTGCCAGACCGAGGAAGACAAGGCAAAGTATATCGACGATTATTTTACAAACGAAAATATTAGACTAGATCCGACGAAAATTTGTAAAAATGAGGGGCTTAGGTCGCTTGCAAAATTAATGTTAAATTCGTTTTGGGGTAAATTCGGTCAGAGGGAAAATCAAACAAAAACATTCATAATAAGACAGCCTTCGGAATTGTTTAAAATGATAGTCAGTCCGTCCGTAGACGTAAACCATATCCCAGAAGTGAACGAAGACGTAGTTGTAGTAAATTGGCAATATGTTGAGGACTCCTGCGAAGTACTCCCGACTGTGAACGTGGTACTCGCCGCGTTCACTACTGCTCACGCAAGACTTAAACTTTACGATTACCTGGACGCCTTAGACACTCAGGTGGCCTACTATGATACTGATTCTGTTATTTACCTGCACAGAGAAGGATTACACAAAGTAGAGACTGGAGACTACCTCGGACAGATGACCGACGAATTAACCGACTACGGGTCAGGATCTTACATTACAGAATTTGTATCAGGCGGTCCAAAAACCTACGCCTACAAAGTTCTGTCTACTAAATCCAACGACCCCGTGACTGTTTGCAAAGTAAAAGGCCTATCGTTGAACCTTCGCACTTCGGGTGTGGTGAATTTTGAATCGATGAAACGGATGGTACTAGATAGAGATGAAGACCCACTCACTGTTACAGACACACGCATAAGAAGAACTGTAGATCGTGAGGTCGTAACCGTGAGCGAGACGAAACTGTTTAAAATCACTGGAGCAAAAAGAAAGAGACATGGAGAGTACGATTCTTTACCTTATGGGTACATTAAAATTGCGCGACTAGAAAGAGCGATATGTTGAACTCTCTCTGTGTGTGTGTGTGTGTGTGTGTGTCTGTGCGTGATTGGCCCTCTGGCGCGGAACCTGTACTGCTATAATCCCCGCAAGGCTGAATGTGTTGTAACGGAGATGCCAAAATTTATGGTTGGGCATCACGGAAACAGGCGGGTGGGGGCCTGTTTCACCCCTTCGGGGGTTTACATACCCCGTCCCATATGATTACCCCATCAGTTGAACGATGGATGTGCGACGAGCTATTGCTGCGGAGCTTCATAAGCCTGCGAGAAGAAATTTCAAAACTAGACGAGTGACTTTGAAATCGTTAACGGATATTTTTCAGGCGGATTTGGTCGAGATGATACCCTACGCTTAAGTCAATAAAGGGTACAAGTATATAATGACCGTGATAAACTGCCTTTCCAAATTTGCTTTTGCAGTGCCTATAAAGTCGAAATCCGGGTTAGAAGTAGCAGCCGCATTAGAACCGATATTTAAAAATCACAAAATGAAACATTTCAAAACCGATCAAGGTAAGGAATTTTTCAATGCGCACGTGCAAAAGTTAATGCGAAAATACAATATAAATCATTACGCGACCTATTCGGACAAAAAAGCTTCCATAGTGGAAAGGTTAAATCGTACTTTGAAAAATCTCACGTGGCGTGAGTTTACCGCACAAGGCAGTTACGAGTGGCTCGATCTGTTACCTATAATAGTAAAGTCGTATAATAATACTGTATACAGTACTATCGGAATGAAACCCTCTAAAGTTTTGAAAAAACACGAAAAATTACTATTGGCAAAAATCGCGGGAAAGTCTATCAAAAGTCAATCTAAATTTAAATTAGACGATAAAGTTAGAATTTCCAAGTATAAAAAGACATTCGCTAAAGGTTATCTACCCAACTGGACAAACGAAGTGTTTACGGTGTACGGTGTTAGGCCTACAAAACCAACCACATATGTTTTACAAGACGGAAAAGGAGAAATTTTAAAAGGTAGTTTTTACGACGAAGAGTTAAGCAAGTCGAACACGGGCGACGTTTATCTCGTGGAAAAAGTATTGCGCAAGAAAGGAAACAAAGTTCTTGTGAAATGGCTCGGATTCGATAAAACACACAACTCGTGGATAGATAAGAGAAAGCTGCTCTGACCAAATGTCAATGAGGTCACGACGTTGTGCAATAACGGATGTGAAGGCTTGGTAAGCAGCTCTCCTCGCATGCACACAACTCGTGGGTAGATAAGAGAAAGCTGCTCGGCCAAATGTCAATGAGGTCAGAACGCTGTGCAATGACGGATGTGGAGGCTCGGTAAGCAGGTCTCGATGCCGATCGTAGAGTCTCGGAAAGCCGATCGTTAAAAAGAGAAACCCCGGTAAATGTCCTTCAGTTTCTATTCACAATGCGTATCGAAAGTATGTCGCACGCGCTTCGGATGTCAAATTTTGACGAATACCTTTCGGAAAGTAACAATACCAAAAAACGTCACAGTCAATTATTGCCCAATACTATTAGGTGTATTGTGTGTGGTCCTTCGAATTGTGGTAAAACCAATGTAGTATTTAATCTGTTGTTCGAGGAGCACGGGTTGAAATTTGCAAATATTTACGTGTTTTCCAAGTTCATCAACCTAAATACAAACTATTGGAAAATGTTTTTGAAAATTCGGGTATCAGTTATTTTCCATATTCGGACAACGATAGTGTAATTCCCCCCAACGAAGCCGAACCAGATTCTGTTATGTTATTTGACGATATCGCTTGTGAAAAACACGATCATATACGCAGTTACTTTACCATGGGTCGTCATAACAATATAGATTCGTTTTATTTGGGACAGACCTACAGCAGAATACCCAAGCAGCTGATCCGCGACAATGCCAAACTTTTAGTAGTATTTAAACAAGACGAGATGAATTTGCGTCACATTTTTACAGATCACGTCATGCCGGACGTTTGTTTTGGAGTTTTTAAAGATATATGTGCTCTCGCGTGGAAGGATAAACACGGATTTGTGGTTATAGACAAAGACAGTGAGATTGCTGAGGGGCGGTATAGGATAGGATTCGATCGTTTTGTAAAAGATATATAATGCGTATTTACACGTACAACGATATCGGCTCGTATGCTTCCGTAACAAGACTTTCTAAACCAAAGTCAAACCTTTGTACTTGGTACTATCCCGGTAGGAAACAATTTTGCGGCAACTATTGTAGTCGTGCTTCTAAACACGGGGATATATTTAACAGACGATGTTGGCGTCACAAGAGACGTGGAGGATACAGTAAAAGTTTACCGCCCGTAGTCATACTGATGATTACTTCCGGTCATAGGATTTACAACAGGGAAGCTTGGATAAAGTTTCTACACGAGAGCGAATAGAACGGTGTACCGTTTGAGCTAGTTATTTACAATGAACACATGATGAAAGGCACTGTACGACATTCTCAAAATTTAATCTCGCGTTTTAGACCTTTTCCCGATTTTTTCGATCGTACCGTTACACCCGACCACGGAGACATAAACTACACTCAAGTTTACCTGGATATGTTGCAATACGGATGTTCATTACCTTATGCAGCGAGGTGCGTAGTAGTAACGGAACGGACTATACCTATTCGAGATCCGGTTTACGCCTATAAGTTATTGCTCGGTTCAAAGTGTTGTGTCGACGTGAGTTATAACGTAAAGTTTTGACCGGCGCCTAAAGACCTGCCGCGCCAAATGCGGGGGAAACATTTTGAAGCCGTAAACAACAAGGCGCAGGGTATGTTTACCGTCGAGTTTCTTAAACTAGCTTTGCCCACTGTGCCGAACCAATGCGCTCATTTCGGTCTATCGTTTGACGGTCGAAAATATTCCATCGTCGATCCGATACAGCTAAACGCGTGGCGCAAATTTACCGGTGCAAATTTAGACGAGTTTCTCTTGCTCAATTCCTTCCTGTTGGACACTACCTCGTCTAGGCCTATAGCCGAACTCAAACGACACATGCAAGACACACCTGCAGATGACTACCTCGTTGTGGCTGAAATACCCGAGTGGCGCGATAATGTAAAACGAACATTTGTATTCGTCGACGTAAACAAAGTGAATCACATTCCCTTTTTCGATAATCATATGCGCAACTATTGGAAGGGAAAAGGTAAAATGTTTAAAGTCTCAGCAGGTGATGTAGTGGGCTATCTGTTGAAGAATAAAAAGTACGCGCTCTTTTTGAGATCTATAGAATTACCATAAATAGAATATCTAACACAAACGACCGTTCATTTTACAAAATGTCGTCGTCTGAGCAGGTCACCCTCGAGATAAATCGTCTTAGGGAAGCTATCAAGAGGAAATATCGACAGATACGACACGGAGAAGTGGATACGGAACGGTTTCTCGCGAAACAATACAAACCGATTATCAGCGAGCTGTCTAAAATACAGGGGAGGTATGATGATGTAAAAACAGAGATCAAGGACGAACCGACGGTCTTTGACGAAGCCCTCCCAACTGCGGGTACTTTTGATACTCCTCTTCGGGGGCCTAGTTTTATCGAAACGGAAACAGTTGCGGAAACACCCGAAACCTTGACTGATTTATTATCAACTCCGCAAGGGCGTAGCGAAGCCACAGAGTATGTGAACGAAACGTTCAAGCATCCCCTTACACGTAAGTACATGCTTAAAATGATAACGGATACAGCCAAGATAAAGGCTATAGATAACATTTACGGACCGAGAATTATGGTCGGAAATAAAAATCTACAATTTTCCGATGAGGGAGAAATTACGATAGACGGCACTAACTATAAAGGAACGAAGGGATTGTACGAGTTACTATTTAAACGTTCGCCCAAAGTCGATGTGTACACCGAGGCAGACTTGGCCGCTTACAAAGATATCTGCTTGAAAACAAATGCACACAAAAGACAATACGACCCGCGAGGTCAGATCAATCGAAACCCCAAGTCAGCTAAATACAATAGCATTATAAAACATTTGTTCCCACCCAAAACGTATATGGGAAAAGGCTACGCGTACTGGGACGATCCTAATGAATTGTGCGATCGATTGAGACTTTTGCTAGCTTCCAATGATGCAGGTCATACGGGTCACGCAAACGAGATTGCATCAATCGTGGAAGAACTACGTGAAGCGGGGTTGATAAAAGGGTTGGGAAATAGAAAAATTAGATCATTGATAAGATGAGTGTCGACAAGTTTGGACGTTACTCCGAGGCGACGGTTTCGAAACAGGGTCCTAAAGGTGTAGGATTTAATCTCACCTCAGAGGGGAACTATGACATTCAGGATAAATTGTTATGTAATGTGGGTCAACCAGAAAATGAAAAGGATGCAGTCAACAAGTACTATGTAGATAGTAAAATACCTACAGATGAATATAAGTGGGATTTCGGAGGTAAAAAATTAACCAATGTCAAAGGGGGAACCGACATAACGGACGCCGTCAACTTTGATCAATTAAATAAATATAAGTCATGGGTTACGAATAGTGTGATTCTCAAAAGACCTGTTGACCCGTTCCAAGCCTACGGTGAAGAGTATTTCGACGTTAAAAATAAACGTATATGTAATGTAAAAACTCCCGACAATGAGAAAGACGTTGCAACCACGTCCTATGTGGACAATAGAATAACTCTTGACAATAACGGGTGGGGCTTTGGAAATAAAAGGCTTACCAGTGTCGGTCACCCAGTGTCCAATAAAGACGCAGTTAATTTAGAATTTTTACAGGCAAACGCTATAACCGATTTACCCGACGGCAGTGGCTATAATGTTAATAATAAACGTATACAAAACGTAGGATATCCCAAAGTAGAAGCGGACGCGGTAAATATGAAATACGTTGACGAACGTATATTGAACAAGGGGGTCGTATCGTTGTCGGAACACGGATGGGATTTAAAAAATAATATAATAAATAATATCGGTCCACCGGTGTCATTACGAGACGCGGTTAATTTAGAATTTTTACAGGCAAACGCAATAATTGTAACTCAATTACCCGAAGGTGATGAAGTATTCAATGCCGGCTCCAAAAGAATCACGAATCTACCGGTCGCCAAAAAAGATAGAGATGCCGTGAATCTGCTTCAACTAAATGCAGTGAAAAAGAGTGTTTTAGATTTAACGAAATGGGTTAAGTCAAACGCTATAATGAGGGACTCGCCTAAAACCTTTAACGCAAATCAGAATCGATTGTGTAATTTAGCTAAAGGCGTAGACGACGACGACGCCGTCACGTTATCTCAACTGAATGACACGATAAAAGCTATGGAAAAAGTAATTAAAGCTTATTCAAAGGCTGAATTTGTTCCCCTTTCACCTGGTGTATGATGGGCGGATATTTTTGACGTATTACAAATCAGGTGTATGAAAGAGAAGCGTCTCAAAGATTTGTACTCTCTTGTGACGGATATGTTTAATTTTTCTACATAAACCACGGGTTAGTCTCGTCTTAGTTTAGTATACAAATGGCGAAGACACGGTCTACACATGTCAGTCGCAAGCGAAGAGTTGTCAGGAAAGGACGTGGTCTTTTGAATAAATCTATTGATCTTCTACCTATAGAACTTCATTTACCCGGTTACAACTACTGTGGACCCGGCACGAAATTAGCCAAGAGATTAGCACGAGGCGATAAAGGTGTAAATTTGTAGGACGAAGCTTGTAAAGAGCACGATATAGCCTATAGTAAGTACAGCGATTCCGACAGACTTAGAGTTGCGGATAAAAATTTAGCTGAAAAGGCTTGGAGTCGGGTTAAAGCGAGTAACGCATCTATAGGTGAAAAAGCAGCTGCTTGGGCCGTAACAAACGCGATGAAATTAAAATCAAAAATCGGAGGTGGTAGGAGGAAGAAACGCAGGACAGCGAAAAAGTCTGTCGACCGACTGCTAAAACAGCTAAAGGGTAAAGGTCTTTACTTGAAACCGTATAAGAAGAAGGGGAGCGGTAAAAGACGCAAGCGCCGTAGTAAAAAAAACCCCGATAGATTCGATCCCGATTAGACCGTTGACTAATCTTGATTTGGAAAAATATGCCGTTAAATTTAAAATACCGTATTTCAGAGGTGTGTACATGAGAGATACCCTTCCTTTGCGGTCCTTAAGGAACGAAGCGGGCATTGTGAATTTGGACAGTATAAATGGTACTGGCACCCACTGGGTGTACTATAAGAAACGGGGAGACAGCGTCGAGTACTTTGATAGTTTCGGAAATCTTAGGCCTCCAATCGAGTTGACAAGCTATTTCGGTCCAAACGCTTCAGTTCACTATAATTACAGACAACATCAGTCGGGCGACTCAGTCGTTTGCGGTCATTTGTACTTAAAGTTTCTATCACAATGAGTATCGTGTTGTCCGGTAACAGTTCCACACTCTTGTCCGATTTTTTTCCGCCACTTGAACTCGACGGAGAGTGGGAAATTGGTCTTATAGATCTTGCCACATACAACTCTATTCCAAACGTAATAGAAGGCGTGAATAACCAACTTAAAATCAAATTAAATGAAACAACTTATGTAGACGTACGTATACCTACAGGCTCGTACGAAATCGAAGACATGGAAAAGTTTATTGTAAACGAACTAGAACCGAAAGGAATTACATTTTCACTGAAACCCAATAACAACATGTTAAAAGCAGAAGTTAAATGTTCGAAAGATATTTGTTTGGAGGACGGTTCCATCGGTCAATTACTAGGTTTTAAAAATGGTACATTGGCGGCTAATAAAAAACATGTGTCTAATACGCCTGTCAACATTATCAGAGTGAGTATGATTCGCGTAGAATGCAATATCGCGGCCGGTTCATTTCAAAACGGTATCGAATCCCACATTATGCACGAGTTTTATCCCCAAGTCCCCCCGGGCTACAAGATTGTGGAAACGCCGTCAAATATAATATATTTACCCGTCAGGGTGAAAACTGTTCATAATGTGACGGTGAGTCTGAGGGATCAGAACGGAGAGTTGATTGATTTTAGAGGCGAGGCAATTTCAGTGCAGCTGCATTTAAGACGCCAGAATGGGACTCGTATTTAACGAACGTCAATATAAACCGGTGGTCAGTACGCGTCAAAACTCGCTGGGGTTAACACCGCGAAACATTCGTTTCCTGAGATCGCTTGGATTCAAAATCAATAATGGAGCTGTTGGCAATCGATAGTGCTGCCGAGTACAATGACATCATCACCGGTATGGAATATCATTCGCATAGGCCTTACGCGTCAGCCACTTATGGTAATAACGACGAAATCCGTATACCTATTAATCAACAGGACGTGATTACGGCACCGTTTGAAAGTTTACTGTACATCAAAGGTACAATAAGCGGAAAAACGGCTGCTAATGTCGATGCACCCTTAAAGTTGGTGAATAATGCGGTAGCCTTTTTGTTTGACGATATCCGATATGAAATCGTCGCAAACGAAGTGGACAGAACGAGAAACGTCGGAATTGCAAGTACAATTAAGAACCTCTTGTCTCTGCGGGAAATTGAAAAGAATAAACTCGCGAACGCCGGTTGGCTGGGAGTCGGTGAAACACACGAATCGACGACATTTACAATCTCCGTTCCTTTGAAAATGCTTATGGGCTTTTTCGAAGACTACAAGAGAATTGTGGTGAACGTAAAACAGGAATTCGTACTTTTACGCTCTTCGTCTGACTTGAACGCGATAATTGGTGAGAACGCTACTTCCGTAGATTTGAAAATAACCAGCATACAATGGAGAGTTCCCCATCTGACTGTGACCGATGTTTATCGGTTGAAAATTTTAAAAATGATCGAACGCGATGCTCCCGATCACGTCCCTTTTAGAAGCTGGGAGATTCACGAATTCCCTACACTTCCGCCGTCGCAACAGATTTCCTGGACCGTAAAAACTTCTAACCAGATGGAAAAACCGCGTTACGTTATTGTAGCTTTTCAAAAAGATAGGAAGATTCAAATTAAAAAAGACGCTTCCTTGTTTGACCGCTGTGGAGTGGAATATGTAAAACTTTACTTAAATTCACAGTATTTTCCCTACGATAGTATCCACGAGGAAGTTTCAACCATGTACGAGATGTACTCTAGGTTTCAACAGTCTTACTATCTACGTGAGTCGTCTCCTTGCATGGATCTCGCCTCATTCAAGGACAAAGCCCCGATTTTTGTGATTGACTGTTCGAAACAGAACGATTCTATAAAATCAGGTCCTGTTGACGTCAGACTTGAGATAGAAACCTCTTCCAATTTTGACGATAAAACCACGGCCTACTGTCTCATTCTACACGATACACATATAGTGTACAATCTTCTTTCCGGTACGGTTAAGAAGATAGTCTAGGCTCAGTCGTGATCGAGAAGCCGAAGAAGATGGACGTGGAGACCAAGTATCCGCCTAACCTGCCTCTGGGCATCTTTTTGAAATCCGTACATTTCTTAAACGCCGAGTGCACAAAATTTGTAGCGACAGGTTTATTTCAGCATACGGGCTACGGCATCGGACTATTGCTTCGTGCGGATAAAAAATTTGTTTTCTTTTCCCACGAATTGTTTAACGAAATACTCGTTCATATTGAAAATGTAACAACAGCTGTAGCGACTAAGGAGGAGTACCTTTTCAAATTGACTACCGGTGATTTTAAAGTGCATAGTGTGTTTGGTAAACGATACGTTATACTATATGATGGGGAGCATTCGTTGCCCTTAAACACTACAGAGTGGAAGCTGTTTGTAGACAGTATTCCGTTAGTGACGCGTCGTATTAAAGAACTATTTTATATCGAGGGTGACTTACGCGATTACATCAGTGAGTGTTTGACCAACGACGAACTCGTTTCTATCACACTCCCTGAAGCGGACAAACTGTACGATGAAATCGTCCTGTTTAAAAAATATGCAGGCAGTGGTTGAATTTCACGGTTTCCGAGATAACGAAAACAGATATATAGTCAAAGAGTTTGCTATAGTTTGTGATGACTTTGAAAGCGTCATTGTTTTCAAACCACCCTATAAATTTGACCTACTGAATGCTAAAGCTCGAAGATCGGTGCGTTATTTGCAAAAGCACTATCATCTTCTCAAATGGGATGATGGTAGTGTCCCGTATGACGAGGAAACTATACGTTCTTTGTGCGAACCGTTCACCACAATTTTCACAAAAGGATTGGAAAAAGCTCAGTTTTTGAGAAAATTTCATTATCGTGTGAAGGAATTGCCAGAGGAAGAAAAATACTCCTACTGTACAGAAATTAAATGTATATTACCTCAACACTTTCAATACGATAGTAAATGCGCATTAAAAAGTGCTAAATATTTTTACAATTTATTCCTTACTTAGTGTGTGTGTGTGTGTGTGTGTGTGTGGGGGTGTGTGTGTGTGTGTGTGTGTGTGTGTGTGTGTACAATGGTCACTGGCGCAGGGTTAAGTCCCTCGTAAACCTAAAAGGTCACTGGCGCAGGGTTAAGTCCCTCGTAAACCTAAGTGTGTACGATATGGTGCGGAAAATCCGTAAACCTATAAGGTCACTGGCGAGAAGTTAAGTCTTCCGTAAACCAAAGTGAGTAAGGAACAAATTGTAGAAAAACAAAAAAAAAAATAAAAAAAAAATTTTTTTAAAATATATTGGGAGGCTACATTTTTGTAATGGAGTGGTAGTCACCGGAAGTAGCGATGGTTGGGGCTACTTCCTTGAGGTGAACTGAAGGTTCACCCCGGATTGTAATGCGGGCCACGGGCTTCCCCCGTGCGACGGTTCCAACCCCGTATAACGCAGAGGACAATTACCCCCAGAAATGACGGAATATTCTCCATTCTCTACTCGACTTCCGACGAGTAATGACTTGAGTGTCGCAATAAAAAAACAATAAAAGAGAGAGAGAGTAATAATGTCAAGTTGGAAACGTAGGGTTCATTTTAGAGACGAGATGAATACTATATTCTATATAATCGATGATTCCGAACAAAGAGACGCGAGAAATGGTTGTTGTTGGATGCGAGAAGCCGCCGAAAGGTTGCGACGAAGGGGGAATAAAAAAATGAAATGCGAAAACTATGATGACGAATCCGATGATGATGACAATTTGAATAACGAGTTAGGCGCAGAGGACAATCGTAAATAAGACGGAGATGACTCTGTCATCTCCATTCTCTACCTGGCTTCTGACGAGTAAACATGGGTATTGACGCAAGTGTCTCAATTCGTTTCTACAAAGATAATACATTAATTGAAAAAGTTTATTTAGATTGTTATGAATTTACAAAAAGCTCGGAGGTATTCGATGTGAGCGATACGGATAGTATCAAAGTTACATTTAGTACTGAATACGATTCCGGCTCTTCTCAATCCGGAAGCGACTCTGAAGACGTCCCCTTAGAGGACGATCCGTCGGACACTATCGAAGCGAGAATGGAGAGGATAGCCCAAAATGAAAAATTGCTCGATGCGGTTTTTGAAAGGATGCGGGCGAATAAAAAAATGAAATGCGAAGGCGAATCCGATTGGGACGAAGGGCGAATAAAAAAAATGAAATGCGAAGCCGAATCCGATAGTGACAATTCGAATAACGAGTTAGACGCAGAGGACAAGGCGAACGACTCTGAAGACACTCCCGTCGGCTCTTAGGTCACTGGCGAGAAGTTAAGTCTTCCGTAAACCAAAGGGAGTAAGGAGTAAAACAATTGATAAATTAATATTTTGGGAGGCTACATTTTTGTAATGGAGTGGTAGTCACCGGAAGTAGCGATGGTTTGGGGCTACTTCCTTAAGGGGTGAACCTTCCTTTCACCCCGGATTGTAATGTGGGCCAAGATTACGGCTTAACCGTAATCATGTGACGGTTCCAACCCCGTGAAAACACAGAGGACAATTATAAATAAGACGAAAATCAGAGTATTCTTTCATTCTCTATCAAGCTTCTGATCGGTGTACAAGCCATGGCTTCCTATTGTTGCGAGTTGAAGTGTTTCGTTTCACCCCGTACAGTAGTCGACGGAATCGCTTGCAAAATCTGTCGATGTTCTTCGTATTGTCGCTGTAAATGCATAACAGCTCAGAAGAAAACTACGAAATTGACCATTTATAAGACGAACTTTGAAGGTTATACATGCTGCACGAACATTTGTCATCGCTTCACCGAGGATCAGTTGTTCAACTGTCATTACTGTTTACGTACAAGCTTTATGCCTAGACTGTGCACTTGTGTTTTAAGAGACTGTAAATTTCGTAAATATTGGTGGGAAGAAGCATAAATGTGAGAACAACTGTTGTGTCTATACCTTTCAACTTCGTTGACTTTTTTATGAAACAACCGGATAGAAGTGTCTGAAACTTTCACTTTGCGCTGTTTGCAACAGATTGCGTCATTGAACTCAAGGTTTCACTGCGAAGCAGTATAAAAGATCCAACGAACGAGTGGGTACTTCAGTCTCTGTCTACAGTTACATCATGGTGCCTCGACGAATCAGTAAGACTCCTAAGAGGACGACAAGAAGCCAGAAGGCTTTTGAATCTTTTTTAACGAGGGCGATTGAACAACTGTCTAGGTAAGTACCAAATTTGTCAATAAACCGTTCTAAATCAATTTACAATATATCTGATTTTGTTTTGCAACTAGAGTTACGTCGCCACGAGTGACATCATTGCTTCACTAAAACTAAATTCTCAAAGCTTCGGCTTGCTTGTTTCTGTATTCTCATAGTTAATTTTTTATTCCGAAATATTTGTTGAAAAACACATACAATTTGATTTTCGTTCCCTAACGAGATTTGTTGTTTTCAGTGATATTCGCGAAAGCAGCGAGAACATCAGAGCTCGCGGATTCACTGCATTATCTATAGTTTTGGCGTCGGAGGTCGTGGGGCTCACACAATCGGGGCTTACAGCATCATCTTCGAATTCTGCTCCGCTCAGGAAAAGATGGAGTCATTTGTGGTGGCCTAAAGTTAGAAACTTGCCTGCCGTTGCACCACCGTCGACTCCCCCACCACCACCACCACCACCACCACCACCACCACCACCGTCACTTAGTATAGAAGAAGAAGAAGAAGAAGAAGAAGAAGAAGAAGAACTGCTGCATTCACCCGAGCCTTCCTCTGCGCCGATAACCGCTATGATGTCACGTGAGGGGGTTTCAGTCTCCCAGGAAGAGTGGAATTTTGCAGAACAACCCATCGAAGAGGGGGCAGCAGCAGCAGCATTAGATTTTACCGAGGAGGAACTTTCCTTCGTTGCAAAATTTGTAAAATAGTTACAAATAAAATATGTATTCATAAATGTTGTATACTTATTGTCCTACTGCCCTACTTCCTATAAGTTAGAGATTACATATTACGTCATCAAGATGGTGTCGCGAACAATTAGGTTAGATTACCACTACCACCACCACCTCACCCACCCAAAAATTGAGCTCAAGGTTTCACAGCGAAGCAAATAAATGATCCAATGAACGAGTAAGTACTTTAGTCTCAATCTAGAACGAGTAAGTACTTTAGTCTCAGTCTAGAGTTTTATGCGAAAAAAGAGTGTACATCTAATTAGTATAGAATATATATGTTTGATTTTGTTTTTTATTTCACTGGGGGAGACGACACTTTTGTATTGGAGTGGTCGTCACCAGACAGGGCGTTGGCTGGGGCTCTGTCTACAGGGGTCTACCCCTGTCCAATTATTTTTAAAAATTTAAAGAACAGTTTTAATTGCTAGTGTAATTCCAGATGTGACGCGGAACTATAATGGCAACACCACCTAAACGAGTAAGTAATTTTTTAAATTGAAACTACAAATTATATTGAATCAATTTTACAGTTCTTTGTATGTTTTTCTTCTTTTTTTTTACAGAACAGAAAAGTTCAACTAGATTCGGATAGTTCTTCTTCTTCTTCAACATTTTTTGAGGAGAACGGTCAGGCCCCCTCCATAGTGGAGTTTCCTTTAGGAGAAGAAGTACGTTTGATTTTTATATTTTTAAATTCTCTCTCTCTTTACAGATGTAGTTAATTTTTATTATTTCTTATAATTATTTCAGTTTAGCCCCGCTTCGCCCGGATCTCCCGACCGAGGGTCACCATCGGTGATCTCTTCACGACCTAGTTCCTCACTACTACGGGTGAGAAATCACAATGAAGATAACTCAGTCCTTGAACCGTATGAATTACATTCATCTCGGTATGGTTTTTATCGCGTCGAAGCTCGATTGCAGGAATTCATAAATTTTCATGGATACGGTTATTATGTAAGTATCAGCTATGTGTTTTAAGTGTTTGTTTAATACAATTTATTTTTCAAATGTTTTAAAGGTTTTTCTTTCCGTTGTTATAGGCGCACGACATTAATAGGGTACCCCATGCAAGTAGTATAGAAACTCTCTTTAACGAAGCAAAGAGAGAACTAACCGCTATTATACGTGATGTTGTGATAGCTACACGCAACAGGTGCGTAATGACAAGGAGGCTACTAAGTATGGCTGTATGGAGGAAATTGAAACACGACCTAGGGAAAGTAGTGGCTGTGGGGGAACATTTTTTAAAGAGATTCGGGAAACTTCCAGATGATGACACTGTAAGTATCTTTTCGTACAAAATTAACTTGATTGTTAATGTTTCTTTTAAAATTGATTTCACAGTTACAACCGTCGGTCGTCTACTTTTACTTGATTGCTAATGTTTTCTTCTGTTTTCACAGACGGGTTACAACAGATAGCCGGCTGTTGAGGGCTTTTACATCCCTTCGGTGATGCATCTACCTCGGGTACACGCGATGACTCTGCAACTTCTACCTCAGTTCCTGCTGCTGCTTCTACCACCTCACCGTCTGTCTACACGGGCTATAATGCTTATCAAACTTCCAACCACAGTGATTATACATCATGGTTTACTACTGGAAATTCAACTGTTACTCCTGCTTCTACCTCCGATGTTTCTGCAGCTTCTGCCTCCAATGATTCTACATCGAGGCTTACTACTCGAAATTCAACTGTTACTCCTGCTTCTACCTCCGATGTTTCTGCAGCTTCTGCCTCCAATGATTCTACATCGTGGCTTACCACTCGAAATTCAACTGTTACTCCTGCTTCTACCTCCGATGTTTCTGCAGCTTCTACCTCCAATGATTCTACATCCATTGCTCCTACCTCCGACGATAAGTCTGCAAGCGTTCACTCTTCGTGCCCTGTGTGCCTAAATAACAAAAAACACGTCGCTGTTGTCCCATGTGGGCACGTATTCTGCAACGACTGCGTTACTC
The DNA here is from genome assembly GCA_018207615.1 of Philaenus spumarius. Lineage (NCBI taxonomy): Eukaryota > Metazoa > Arthropoda > Insecta > Hemiptera > Aphrophoridae > Philaenus > Philaenus spumarius. Next base: position 53,951 of record JAGFPH010000780.1, on the reverse strand, counting down.
GGGTTAACCCTCAAAGTGGCAGACTGCAGTCAGGGGCAACGCAACCCGCTCGAACCTTTGCGAGAATTTGCACAATCGATCATTATATCCACTTAAAATGATTTAATCGTAATAAAACCGGTACCGTTGGAAAGGTAATGAATTCAACTATAATTTTTGTATTTACAACTTTTTTGTAGAACACATATATACATACGTAATCACTGTTTTAAAATTGTAGTACCTAAATCACCTATGATTCACGCGTCAATGAACGCCGTATACTGTCAAGACTTTGTCTCATTTTCAACGGTCTGCAATTCCTCACAGAAGTTATTTATGAAGAAGATCATTACAGCATTGAATTTAGCAGACGATTCTGTTTCAAACTGTGTCTTCAAATCACATGTTACTCTGAAAACAGCTGTTCTATAGGATATACGGTAAAAGCTTGTAATTGGTCATATATATTTGGCCAATACGCAAGCCTGTTTAGAATCGATTCTTACAGTCTTATTCGATATATCCCTAAAATGTACAATATATGGTTATAAACAGAAATCTTCACAGTTTTTATCTATGTAAAATTCTATACATTTAGATCTCATAGGTTGGTATAACAAAGCTTTACAAGTGAACACAATTCATCGAACGCCACCCGTCTAGTTGACTTCATTTGTTGACATTTGTTTTGTGTTATTTTATGGTTATTACAGTTTATAAAATAGTGTTATATTGTGTTTTAGTTATAAATAAATAAGTGTAGATTGTGTTTGAGTGAAATTAGGCTTATAACGGTGTTTTAATAAAACGGTAAGTTTATAAATAACATAGGCTATAGAAATAAGTTTTAGGTTATTGCCGATTTGAGGTTTTTGAATTTTCATTACAAAATGTAAAGTTATTTGAAACTGGGTAGAATGCTATTCGATTCTATATTTCATTCTCGAATTTTTGGTATAAAAAAAACATTGTTTGGTAAAAAATATCTTGGCCTAGGCTAGTTACTTGAAATTAGTCAAGATTTGCAGGTTATGTAGTAAAAACGTTCAAAATGTTATTTTGAACTAAAATTTGTGAAATTGAAATATATTTTTACATATTTCTATTTAGAACTAAATTATAAACCTTTTGTGTATTTTTAAAAAAAATACAAAAATGTTTTACTATTTTTTTATGTAGGCATAAAGTTCTTTTTTTCCTTCCGTTTCTGAACATTTTTCGCTTTCTAAGCTAACAACTTTTACTATTTCAAAAGAAACTAATTTTTAGTGGCATATTTGAATTCTTTGAAGTTTCTTCTACAAAAAAGCTATGGAACACTTTTGGATTGGGGTTCATTTACTATTTTTGGCGAATTTTTAAAAATATGCTTGCAAAGCGCTATAAACGGGCTTTTCAATTTGAGCTTTAACCATGCCAGTTCTAGGGTTAAAAAATGTCCACTGTGTAGAAAATGTATAATTGATTATTTAAAAGTTTTTCTTTAATTCCATGTATAAAAAGACAATAATAAAATTATATTCTAGCCAATACAGTGTCATCTAATCTAGGTTAGGAAAATAGCGTTTCCGCCACCACCCACTCCCACCACCACACCCACTCCACACCCACCTCCACCCCCCACACCCACTCCACACTCACCCAAGGTCCACCCCCACACTCATCCAAGGGTTTAGAGTCGTGCGATTGGCCCCCTCCCCTCTTGTTCTCAGGTGCGGCGTCCTCTACTTAAATACAAAACCTAAAAAAAAAACACATTCTAAACGAAAAAGAAATTGGTTCCAAATGGGTTAGATATAAATGAGTAGCTTTGACGATAAGA
>JAGFPH010000780.1:31196-42147 GCA_018207615.1 Philaenus spumarius | reverse complement strand
TATTTAAACTAATACTTTGATTAGTTATGTTTGTTAATTGTCAAATTTATATTTACTTTTTGAAACCCCTAATATTGGAACAAAGGTCCCGAAGGGACACATACAAATGTTTAACATATTTTATTTTGGAGATTATTAGCATGGAAATGTAAAATAGTGTTACCATTTAAAATAGTGTTATTATATTTGTATTATGTTTACTAGCAACAAAACATTTTTGTTACAGTTAAATTTAAGACATTTATAAAAAACGTAATTTTCAAACAAAAAGTTTTTAATGGAAAATTACAGAGCTCTTTGAATGTGGAACACAGCACTTACACATTAAACTTTGGTGTTCGTCTTGTTTACTTGTCTCCTTCAGTAATTAGTGGCCATTGTCGTATCGAACAGCTGTTTATATCCGTGTCTCTAAAGTTCTTACATTTATAAGCGATCTTCCGATATTCACCTGTGAAGTTCCATAGCACATGCTGAAATTTCTCTAAAGAGACCCAGAAGATTTTTATTCTGTCAACTGTTGTGCAAAAGGAACCTCTAGGTTTGTTATTATCTTTCTATCAAAGTTGAGGATTTTCACAATAAGATTAGCACGAATATTCCATAGTTTCTCTTTTCGTTCAGCATTCAACCAGTCAATTTCATTTATTTCCTTATTCACATATAACCAAATACATTTGAATAAATGTACAAGGAAATTGTGCCACAAGGAAACATATGCATTAGCCCGTGCGTGGGCACGAGTCGCATTTGAGATAGCTACAACAAGGAAGTCGTATCACCTCTACTTTAAGCCTACGGTACATTCAAGAAAGTTTAAATACAAAACAGGTTTAAATGGGAAGTGCCAAACGGTTTAACCCAAGTCAATGTCGGAACAAAAACTACCCTGGTCAACAAATTATAACTGCAGTAACACACTATACTCGCGGCCATGAAATTAGGCGGGTTAGAGAAATGGCGGTGTTGCCAGATATGAAACTAGTCAAGCGACGGAAGGTCAAGATTCGCCTACCTCCACGCACGAACTTTCAACACTACCCATGCACTTTTGCCAAGTTCAAGCGCCTAAAAAATCCAGTAAGATGAGTGAATACGCTGAATATTAATTACTCATGATTTTTCTTTAAATGCGTTTTCCTTTAACTTTTTGATACTTTACTGTATGCAAACAGAATCGCTTGTAAATATTGTAAATTATATGTAAATATAGAATACTGTAAATAAATTGTAAACATAGGATAATTATGGGAAATCAAGTTGTTCGCGTCCGCGATGTCTCAATCCACACGTGTTTCCCGGGTGGTGCTAAATGAACAACAAAATATTAATAATGGCTTAAAAATACTTTCTTACAAAAATCTAATTATTAATAACTTATTTATTATTTAAATGTACCATACGTTTCTCATTCCCACATGGTATGTGGTAGTTCACTTTAGGTATTAATTCAAAAGCGTTGTTGGAATTGTATTACGATAAGAAAAACATTAGCTGAATTATGGCTTAAACGAAAAAATCATGGTATTATCGTCATATAATATATAAAGGAAATGCAAATGTTCTCTATAAACATTAAAATTGTTTGTTTTTTACTCTTGATTATAAAATAGCAACTTGCGACATTGCGCAAGGCTACGAGCTACGGTTCTCGCCGAGCGCCCGCGTGTTTTTGTTCTTGATTAATACAGTTATGCAATTTACAACTAACTAATCTAAGAATCTCACAAAAAAAGTTTTGAACAAACAATTTTATTCATGCGATTTTCTACAACTTTGCCGCCGACAAACTCTTGCTGCCCAAAAATAAAAAAAATAAAAAAAAAATCATCGCTTTTTGAAAAATTCAATACATTCGGTTTTGAATTAAATTTCCATTTAGGTTTTTGTTCTTTCGTTATTTATTTGCTGCAGTTTGAAAAATAAAAAGTCATACTATTTTAATCAGTAGCATTTTCTGAAGGCAGTGATATAATTTTATTTCACAATGCTCTGTAGACAGATTCAAAAGCACGAGAGAAAGCACCTTACTCTTCATAACCTTTAAATGACGGGTGTAAGTTGTAGAAATAACCACACCACGAATGACAACACCGACATTTCTCTCACCCGCCTAATTTCATGGCCGCAAGTTTAAGTATTCAAAATATTAGTGAGCCACATAAGATATGTCAATACACGGTTAATAAATTTGATTCCTGTAGATGGATACAATGAAATTCTCAGTTGCGCCCCATCTCAAGTCGAAAAGCCAATTAGTAATATATTTCTTAATCGTAATACAAATGTAAAGAGTCAAAACCAACGGCTATTCCACAGTCTGTACATTTTCTACCTTAATATTTACCGTTCGACTTGACAACACTAGTCAGTTGTTGGAAAATGTTGCACTGGTACCATGCTGTCTGTTAATTTGTGTAAAATCTCTTAGAATTGTTATGGCGGGCAATTACAAATATTGTACAAGCACTAAACGAAAAGATAAAGTATAATAAGGACGCGCTTGTAGTTCTGTTTTCTACTTTTTAAACTGAAAAAACACAAAAAATTTCCAGAATTTATACAACGTTTATATTCACCGACATTAGCGATACCCCCATTCGCTATAGGTCAGTAGTAAACCAAGCTTGAAATTTAGGTAAACTTTCAGTAACGATCATGGAGCCAGAGAGGATGGTCGTAGGGAGTCTACCTAACACATCGCTGGGTATTTTCTTAAAAACTGTGCATTTCCTAAATCCCGAGTGCACAAAAATCGCAGCAACAGGACTATTCCAGCATACGGGTTATAGCCTAGGGTTGTTGATTCAGGCGGGTAAAAATTTTGTTTTCTTTACAGACGAAATGTTTAACGAAATATTACTTTTGGACATAACTTCTGCTCTTGAAGGAAAGACTACTCACGGTTTTACTCTAAGTGTTGGGAATATTCGTGTAGCAACGGTGTTTGGAAAACGTTATGTTACATTCAATGACGGTCAGCATTTTTTAAACATGAACTTGTCGGAGTGGGGGCTGTTTAAAGACGCCATACCTCTGATAAACCTTCGTTTTAAAGAATTATTTTATTACGAGGAGGATTTGCGCGAGTACATCATTAAGTGCCTGACCACAGACGAACTCGTTTCCAGCACACTCCCCGAAGTGGACAGATTGTACGAAGAGGTGAAGTTGTTCAAAAAATATGCAGGCAGTAGTTGAGTTTCACGGTTACCACGATAACAACTATAAGTTTATAGTCAAAGAGTTTGCTATAGTCGGTGAGAATTTCTCCAGTGTCGTTGTTTTCAAACCGCCTTATACATTTGATCAACTGAATAGTGGCGCTCGGAGGACAGCCCTTTGGTTACAAAAAAACTATCATCATATCGGCTGGGAAGAAGGTGACGTTCCTTACGACGAAGACGTGATACGCACGCTTTGCAAACCGTTTTCCATAATTTTCACAAAAGGATTGGAAAAAGCTCAGTTTTTGAGAAAGCTTCTGCCACACGTGGAAGAATTACCAGAGATGAAAGATACTCGCACTGTACAGAGGTTAATTGTATATTACCTCAGCACTTTCAATACGACAGTAAGTGTGCCTTAAAAAGTGCTAAATATTATTACGATTCTCTTCTTAAGTTAAAAGAACAACACGGACTGTAAACACCGAAATTATTGGCAGGGCGAATGGCCAAAACGTTGTATTTTTATTTATATCCAATGTATTTTGTATTCTAATAGCCGTTATTACTGTAAATACTTTAGTGTTGTAATGAGAGGGAATTATTAATAATAAACTGTATTTATTTGTGTAACAAAGTTGTTTTAATGAGTCATTCCTATAACCATTTCTTTACTGTAACTGTTATCAAATTGTCATTTTAATGTGAACAAGAAAAAAAAAACTGTTTGGAAAAGAGTGACACGGTTTTTGTACATGTCTAGGGGTCAGTGACCGCCTTGACTCCTGGGTTAACGCTGTGAAACGAGATTTTAGTACAATGGTGTTAAAGGCTATTGCACAACATTGTGTATTGAAAACTGGCAATTAATAGCAGCCATGGTAAATATGGGGAAATAATAAAAAAAACTGAATTTAAATGTAATTTATTTCTTACAAGGTTTTGACGCCAGCGCATTCTGGTAGAGAGTTTTAGGAATATTAACCCGTCCGACGGTAGCGCGTTCTGGTAGAGAATCAGCGAATTCATTAGACAGTACAACGGATACAATTCTGCCGACTCGGCATTGTTACACATGCTAACATAAGTTTTGCTGATTCGTTTGGAATGTGTAAGTCTACATCTAAAGTTTGGTTATGTAATTACGTATATCATACACAAGGGTGTGGCAGAGCCTAAGGTTAGGTAAGCCAAATTTTTAGTTCGGCTAAGTGTTGTTCGGTTGGACTCGGGAGTGCCTTACGTTCGGGCAAGTAATTATAATAAATAATTGAAGTTGTAACATAACCTCAAAGTACAATCTATGCGGGGTTTGTACAGTATAAACAGTCACGAGTACAGCGAAGCCTAAGTTTTTAGTTCAAAAAAGATCGGATATGTCTGGGCCACCAAATTTGTAAAAGATTTACATTACATTTGCTAACTATTGGAATGTCTAGTCAGCATCTAGCTGGGGTGTCGATTTTATAACAATGTACAGAAATGTTAGTCAGTTAGCAAGTCCAGAATGCTGGTTCAACAAAATTCGGGGGAAAAGCGTTAAGTATAATCGTGCTAGTAAATGATTTAGAAAATAAAATTATTATCGAAAGTTTTGATGGAAATCAAGGGTGCGGCATAGTCTAAGGTCGTAGAAGTGTTAAAGTATCGAGTAAAAAGAAACGCGTTATAAAACATTTTATTAATAACCAATCGAATAAACGGTACACAACCTAGAGTAATTATTGATAATTTGAATGTAAAAGCTAAAGCCGTGATTGTTTTACTAAGCTACCGTGTCTACCGACAAACATATGGAGACTTTATATTGAAACAAATTTTAGATAGAGAAAGTTTTAACGTTAAGTAATACAGACGGATTCGGTTAAGTTTGGTTATGCAATTACGTATATCATACACAAGGGTGCGGCAGAGCCTAAGATTAGGTTAGCTAAAGTTTTATTTCGGTTAGTTACGGTTTGTAAGAGTTGCGGCAGAGTCTTATGTTCGAAAAATACCGGTAGAAACAGTTATATCATACGCATGGGATGTGGCAGAGCCTTACGTTGAGTTGAGCGAATTTTATATTAATATCCGCTGCGTAGAAATTGCTCTAATCACGACGGTGCTGAATAGCTGCCTGCGTGTACGAAATATATTTTATAATTCGTTTGCACTTAAGCCTCCGTTAAAAACATTAACATTTCCGTTTTTTTCGAAATTTTGTTGCAAAATTTGGGGGAGGGGCGACCCCGGGGCTGAGTTAGACCAAATACAACTTGTAAGACTTTTTAGAAACATTACGTTATATTTTGGTCGGTTATGTAGTTACGTATATCATACGCATGGGTTACGGCCGAGCCTAATGTTAGCCAAAATTTTAATTTTTACTAAGTTCGGATTGGACTCGGGCTGAACTTTACGTTTGGGTTAGCTTGGTTTTCCGTACAATATAACACATTTTATAAAAATAATTCGGGGGTACAGTGAAGCCTAAGCTCGGTCAAGCCCAGCGTTTTGGTTCGGGTAAGACTGTTAGAAACAGTGTATATCATACGCACGGGGTGCGGGAGCGCCTATGGTTAGCCTAAGTGCGGTTTGCAAGGATGCGGCAGAGCCTAATTTTGGCCAAAATTTTATTTCGGCTAAGTGCCCCTCGGTTGAACTCGGACAGAACCTTACGTTCGGGTTATCTCGGTTTTCCATACATTAAAACACATTCATAAAAATAATTCGGGGGTACAGCGAAGCCTAAGCTCGGTCAAGTCCGGCGTTTTGGTTCGTGGTAAAACCGGTAGAAATAGTGTAAATCATACGTACGGGGTGCTGGGGCGCCTACGGTTAGCCTAAGCTTTATTTCGCCTAAGTACGAATTTTGGGGGTTGCGCCTAAGTAAGAATTTTGGGGGTTGCAGGAGAGCCTAATTTTAGCCAAAGTTTTATTTCGGCTAAGTGCCCTTCGGTTGAACTCGGGCAGAACCTTACGTTCGGGTTAGCTCGGTTTTCCATACGTTATAACACATTTTATAAAAATAATTCGGGGTACAGCGAAGCCTAAGCTCGGTCAAGTCCGTCGTTTTGGTTCGGGTAAGACCGGTAGAAATATATTACAAGAGGGTGCGGCAGCGCCTATGGTCAGCCTAAGCTTTATTTCGCCCAAGTACGACTTTCGGGGGATGCGGGAGAGCCTTACGTTCGGAAAATACCGGTTTGCTAGTCTTAATTTCTCTAAGTCCGATTCGGGTTTACTCGGGGGTGATCGGTAGTGTTCGGGGTTATATAATGTAATTTATACTATATTACAAGGGTACTATAACATTTAAAGCTCTTAATTTCTCTAAGTGACCTTCGGTCGGATTCGGGAACGATCGGTAATGTTCGGGATTATATAATGCAATTTATACTATATCCCGACAACACTATAACACCTTGTATCTGACACAAGGTTGCTGACGGATGATAAACTTATATACTTCACAAGACAGTACTATATCAACAGAGTCGGCGTAGCCTAACCGCTAACGCTGCGGACTCGGGTCATGGTGATACCCGGTTCGACTCTCGGCGACACCCAAACTTTTTTCAAAGCAAAAAATAAAATAAAATTAAATATTAATTATTACAAAACAAGATGGCTGCCAAAAAAAAAGATGGTGGCTCAAAATTCCCCAAAATCTTTAAAAATCAAAAATCCCCAAAAATCAAAAATCTTCAAAAATCCAAAAATTCCAAAAAATGTTAGGATAGGTTAGGACCCCCAAAAAAAACCCAAAATCCAAAAATGTTAGGTTAGGTTAGGACCCCCCAAAAAAAACCCAAAATCCAAAAAATGTTAGGTTGGGTTAGGACGCCCCAAAAAAAACCCAAAATCCAAAATCCCCAAAAATTGGCTTAGGTTAGGACCCCAAAAAAAGGGGGCGTGGCTTGGGTTAGGAACCAAAAAGACCCAAAAAAACACCGAAAAAAGGGGGGCGTGGCCCAAGGTCAATGACCTTCCCCCACTCCATTTTACGCCATATCGTCGCAGACTCTACTCCCGATGACCGTCCTACCTTTAGGCCTACATTTGTAATTGTTAACCCCCCTTCCATAGAGGGTCCACTTGCTAAGACCCACTTTGCTATGTAGAAAAATGTTCTTGTCATGCAACACAAAATATATACCAAAATTTGTTAACTTATTTTTAGTAACAAAAATAAAAAAGGGCGTTAAAGGCACTTTTGAACACTCTGTGTAGTAATTATAGGAATATATAATCAATGAAATGTTTACACATTTTTATTTTATTTAAAAAAAAAGTTGTATTCATTTTGTTTCAGATATTTTTATTATTACTACATACGAGCATGAAAATAATAAAGGTAATCTTTAAGTGGTTACTTTTAAATTGATAATGAGAGTTTTTCTGCTTTTATAGCTCACTTTTTGAGCCAAATTAATTTCATTTTACGTTCCTTTTGTATTACTTTATTTTATAATAACTTTTCATGATTTGGAATATATTTTTTCTACGTTTATGAATTTGTGAACAAAATAGCATATTATGTGAAGGGTTAGTTAGTAAGTGTTTTCAATGAAAACTATAAAGATCGCCAAGTTAAAACGTTCAGTTCTTGAAACATAGAAGAGAAACCTTTATAACTCAAAGATTGTTTACGCTGGTTTACGCGTGTCAAATAGTCGGCATGTAGGCTACTTGGTAGAGTAAAATAACTTGAAAGAAACTTAGTAGATAGTATGTAGTCCAGCCGTTGACAGCATCTGTCCGTCTTGACTGCGCACTCAGTCGGGTATAGTTCCTGGTCGAGTAGTTTAGGTATTAATAATATGTTTTCAAAATATGTTTTCAACTGGCTTAATGTTAAAGGGTTCCGTTATACTAAAGAGAAAGGCATAATATTTTTTTAAACATCATTGAATGATGAAGATCCCTTTAAGTCTCTAAATATACTTCGTAGAGGTCAACCCTAGACTCGCACCAAAAAAAGTTATACAACAGTAATTTTCCTATTTCTGAAGTAAAGAAGTAGGATATTTTGGATCTCCTTCCATTAATCAGCCCGGCATTTCATGTTTTCTATATCAATTTCAAAAACGCTGACATTGTCGATGTGCTTCCTGATGGGAATGAATCTTCTGATGAATGTACCACATCATTATTGTTATTTTTTTTCGTTTCGTGGTTAGATTTTGTTTTTTTAATTTTTTGTAATAAGGGAGCATATTTCCTTTGTCTAATGATGTTATCATAAATTGTAATTATGTTTATTTGTTTATATAGATAGCAAAATACTAAAAAGATACTTTAAATTTTCTTCAATTTTATGTTATTGTTTGATATTTTGTGCATTAGATCAATTATATTAACGGGCTACTAGTGTTTTAATAAAATTTCAATTGCTTTCATAAACTGATTGTTATTAATTGTGTTTTTAATGGTTTTTTCTCCGTTCAATATTTTAATTTAGGCCTAAACTAGATCATAACAGTCAGGTATTTCAATAATATGCATGGCCCAGGAAGACTTATAAAAAAGCTGTTTTAAAAATAAAATAAAATGATCAGATTCTACCTTTTCTGGCTCTGCATTAGTTCAATAGTAGAATAATGGTGTGGTATAGTATAATTTATTCGATTTAAACAAAAGTTGTCAATGTAATGTAACTTGGGTAATATTATGATTTTTTTTAAATTATTTTAGCAGAAAGATTTTTTTTAATGTACATTTTCGTAAAATGCTTCAGTATTATAACTTCACTACATTTTTAGATCAAATTTTCATTGAAGCCCACATTATAAACTTCAGTATAGGCTACCGACTACAGTATTCAATTAGATGGCTTCAAATCTTTCTATTAGTATCTAAATATGGTATAGTATAACATAATATTTAAGTATTCATATTCAAATGTATTATTTAGTTTAGTATTTTATAACACAAGTAGCTTATTTTTTCCATAGCTATAAAGCTTATTCATATCCAACTAGTATAAGTCAAACTTATCTTCTGGTCAAAAAGGTATGTCAGATTGTTTGTTTATTTCTACTTATTTTCTTTTTAAACATCAGTATTTATCAAATACCATATTATTTTAAAGCAATAATTAGGATAAAACATGTTTAAATAGTAGTGATAAGTTTATATAAACATTTTAAACATTAAACTGCTTGCACTGAAAAAATGTGTTTTTTGACTTATACTCCTTTTACCAAGCACCCTAGTTATTATCTGAATTAACATATGTCATCACGTAACACATTAATGTGTCCTGTGTAGTAAGTTTACTCAGTGGAAGTGTAGATTACACGAGTGAATCTTTCTACATGATTCTTACCCATGTTCTCCTCTTTTAGTTGAGTTCCCCCGTCGAGACGGCTCGTAACTTCTAGAATGAGTGCATTTGAAGCGTTCAGTAAACAAGTGGCCTAACCCCGACAAAATAATGTTAAAATGATTAAATTTAAAGTTTAAAAAATATTAAACTTTTTAGGATTATGAGATGTTAGTGGAATATTATTCTAAACAATTTATTTGTTTAGTGATATGTAACATGGTCTATAGTTTTCTACACGTAATACACATAAGACATTAACCATATTGTAGAACATTGTTTTTTTTAATTGTACATAAATGCTGAAATAAAATTATGCAAAACATCCCAAGACTGTAACCAGGTAACTAGTCAAATCCCGTCAGCCTTTTAAGCTAGCCAACCACCAGAACCACTTTTTAATTTACTTCCGTCATCGTACCTTATAATCTCAGATATAAACCACTACCTGGTTTCTGAAACAGATTCAACCTGTGATGTTCTGACCAGGAAGATACATCTCTGTCCTCTTGGCAGACTAGCCCTCGAGAATCCTGATAAAACTAACTCCTTATTTACTTTACTTTCTCATAAGTTTAACTTTGCTCTACAAAGTATTACACGAACAGGTAAAAACTAATATATCAGCACCATCTAGCGACGATTACAACAAATTTACCAGGATTTAAACTGACTTGAATCTGTAGTTTCAATTTGTTAAACAAACTTCGCAAAATTCATGTTTCATATAATTTGTTATTGTTCCAGCAAATACTTTAACATTTTTTTGAAATTTCAATCAATATTATTTCCTGAACATTATAAATCAGAGTGCAACCTTATGCAAAATGCCGCTAAACAGCTTTTTATAAGCAATATAACCTTGTGTTATATCCCGAGAGTGGAGCTATTATGGAAGTGAAATATGATTTTAAAGTATTTCGATCTGCTACGATTCGTATCCAACATAAACTTGCATAATTTCAACAAATCTTACCAGGAAATAACAATAAAATTTTGAACAAATTATGATTGGAGGAAGATAAATGAATTTAAGTTAAGTGTAGAGTACGCAGGAAAGACCGGAGACTTCCGTTTCTTATAATGAGTCCTTATCAGAACTCATTATTACAGCGAGTTGCCACTTGACTTTACAACGTACATTGTGCTTTACACATCATTAAAATAAAGGTCTGCGACATACGTTCTTTGCTTTAGTCTTCTGTTTGCAACATTGATTCTTCTACATTTTAAATTAAGATAAAATTTAAGTTAAGTGTAAAAAGCGAAGGTAAGACCGGAGACTCACCTATCTTATAATGAATCCTTATCAGAACCCATTATTACGCCGCGTTGACACTTGACTTTACAACGTACCCTGGGATTTACAAATCATCAAAATAAATGCCAGTGACATACATTCTTTGCTTTAATCTTCCGTTCGCAACATTGTTTCTTCTATATTTGAAACTAAGATACAATTTATGTTAAGTGT
>JAGFPH010000780.1:14375-29723 GCA_018207615.1 Philaenus spumarius | reverse complement strand
CATAGGTTAATTTGACTAAATGTGACAACATAGGTTAATTTGACTAATGTGACAACATAAGTTAATTTGATTAAATGTGGCAACATAGGTTAATTTGATTAAATGTGACATCATAGATTAATTTGACTAAATATGACAATATAAGTTAATTTGACTAATGGTGACAATATAAGTTAGTTTGACTAAGTGTAACAACATAGGTTAATTTTACTAAATGTGACAACATAAGTTAATTTGACTAAGTTGTGACAACATATAATAAGTTAATTTTACTAAATGTAAAACATAGGTTAATTTACTAAATGTGACAACATAAGTCAATTGAAATAAATGTGATAACATAAGTTAATTTGAATAAATGTAACAAAATAAGTTAGTTTGATCTACTCAATTATCAGAAAATAATAATTTCAGTTTTTAATCTAAGTTTTGTGAATATTTTGAAAATTGGAGAAAACTATTTTATCAGAGCGGGAAGAATTTTCCTTGTATAACATAATAGAACACACGAAAGAAACCACTTTCTTATTAGACACAACCTGAAATAAAATTATAACGAATTAACAGTTTTAAATGTAAATAATAGGTAATGTAATACACCATTGTAAAGCTTATTCAAAGAGAAACAGAATGGTGCAAACTAGAGCTTAGGACCTTGTTTCATGCCAAAGTAATGGACAACCAAATTTCTAGAGAATTATATTTTTTTATTAACATCAACTCTTTTAAATGTAACTAAAATGCTACGCTGACTAGGTCATGTTTTTGGATTGTATTTATTTATTTTGAATCTAGCTATAAAAAATTGTAGAAATTTACAGGTTGTCCAAAAAGTCCCACCCACCCTTAACTTTGGAACCAGTATAAATAAATAAATGAGTTTCGTGGTATCTCTATATGATACAGGGAGATGAATTTTGGTGTAACCGACCATTTCACCCCTTACCCCAAAATGGGGGGTTGAAAGGGTAATTCAAAAATCTTAATTACAAACCCCCATGAAGTGATACCTCGTTTTAAAGGTCTTGATAAATGAAGAATAATGGCACAAATTAGAGGTCTCTATCTTAATCCTATCCAAATTTCTTAAGTTAGCAACTTGGTTTTCAACTTTGACTGGCCGCCATTATCATCTAAACCTTTTAATTCATCAGGATAAAGTGCATCCTAATAATTAACAACAAATAAAAAAACACCAGTTTGTGAGCAATCTAATTGTCTAACGATAACTATTAAGACATCAAAATGTTCGAGCAGCATTGTGGGAAATTGAAAATCGCAATACTATTTGGAAGAAACCACAATTAATAATATAAGAAATAAACCCAATATAACTGAACTAATCGCACGTACAGTATTTATGTTAATAACCAGTAGTGGAAATGGTGTCATTTTTACCCGTACACCGATTGCTTCAATCAAGTCGTAACATATGATTGGATTTGGATATTATAAAATATTTGTATAGTTTTATTTTGAAAATGTGAAGAACAGAGTTTACATATTTTACTCTGCAACTCAATTACATATAAAACGATATCTATTTTAAAAACAATATACATTAAAATAAAATTAAAATAACATTTTAGTAAACAAAAATAATGACAAAAATGGAAAACAGTAAAAGAAATTAAAAAAACATGACTTACATTAAAAATAAATATAGAGAAACGAGGTAAATGTTTACTTTACGAAACTAAAATCTCAAATATATAAAACTAAATATTTACCTAAAAAAGGATCATGGTCTACATCATTATAAAAATATTACCTGCTTCTAAAAAATCATTGAATTAACTAACAATAAACAAATAAATTTAAACAATAGTTGTATTTTCAAGTTGTAAAAAGTAAATTATTAAATCTAGCAAACGTCGTGTAGGCGGAAATATATTTCTTGATCTGGTCTGTGGACGTTGAAAGCTATACGAGACAAATACATTTTTTGTTTGATAATACTGCACCGACTTCTATAGACCAATTTAAAAAAATATATTAATACTTAAAACATTCATTTAATTTTACCTGAAACTGCATTTTTTTCCTACAGCTACTACTTTTAGAGGTATTATCTGCCTTGTTAATAGGGTAGAAAGAACAACTCATCATCCGGAGGGCGAAAAAGTGCGCATATAAAAGCACAGAGTCTACTCAATGCATTTTACATGGGCACTTTTCAGCCCGTTAATCATATGTTAGTAAAACAACCGCTGAAACAACAATGAATCTACGAACTTCTATGTCTGTGCATTCTTTGCATAATCTCAATTGTTTTATTGTAAGTACGAATGAAGATCTTTTAATAAAGTTTGTTCCATAGTAAAATGCAATTTATTTAATAAAATTGTAGCTGGAGGAAAAGTATTGTGTTTCTTACGGGAAAAAAGTATAAAAGTATCTTAGTCACCCTCGCTGACCTCGTGCGGTAACAAAGTGATACTTTCCTTATTAAGGACACAAATAACTATTGTAGGAAGATGGTTTAGCAGTAATGTCTGGTTTAAGAAATCAATAGCTTCACAAAACTAAGGTAAATTACAGTGAATTCGAAAGCCTTTTGTACGGGCACGATTAGATACTACTCAGTTAAGTGAGCAGTTGTTTTTACTAGGCCTATGGTTGTGTAGTAATTTGGATAAAATAAGATTTTGTTTTATTATACACGTTTCATTTAAACATTGTTCAGATTAATTAGTTGTTATTGTGGGCACAAGTTAACTTAATAAACTCGGCTAACTTTCATTAAAAATGCATGTCGGATGATTGTTTTGCTCTAAATATAATAATTAGTATGCACTAATTAATACGCTGTTTATTTAAAATCGATTCAATTGTGGAACTTGGAGATTTGGGTATGCTAACCCTTCCCCCCCCCCCCCCGTAGAATTTGTTCATTATTTGACTAAAAGTAAACGTTCAACAAGGTAGTTGCAGTTTACGTTTTGTATTCATTATAACATTGTTACAGTGTGTAACAGCTGGCATTCTTCTTTTTTGCAAAACTAAAACAGAAACCATATACTGGATTTAAACAACTGACAAACTGAGCACATGCAGCCATTACAAGATGAATCATTATCGACGAAAAGGCCTGCGCAAAAGTGTTGAGGCAATGTGAGCGATCGGAAAAAAACGTAATAAAGCGAAAAGCGGAACAAGCAAGATACTTCTCGAAACATATTACACTAATAGTTCGATCAAATATAAAATACTTTTGTTGCACGCCAGAGACACGGGAACTGCAAATGAGTAAATTTCAACTAACTTTTACCTAACCAAACTTCACGAAAACAGTATTTTATCAAACATTATTTTATTTACCCTATTCCTAACCAAAAATACCCTCAGATTAAGGACGTAGTTTTGCTGTACAATTTACTTTTAAAGGAGAACCCATATAAGATATACAGGATGTCTAGAAAATATTGTACCAAATTCCACCAGGCTATTCTATAGGTGAAAATAAGAGAAAAAGTTCCAATAAACATAGGCCCGAAATGGCTTGGTTTTCGAATTATTCACCATTTTGTTTTTGTTACTAAACAATTAATATCTTTGGAAATAGAAAAGATATTGACCTCTAATTTAGTGTACGTATTTGTTACATAACTTTTTAAACCTGCACAAAAAGCCCAAACGTTCTTTTGTATACTTTAAAAATGGCTGACATTTGAAAAATGTTATGTCAAATATTTCTAAAACTTGAAACTTTAAAAAAGCAAATTGGGAAACAAGTTAAGTTAATGTTTTAATCACAAACAAAACATGTTTTTTTATTTTTCCCGTAGCTCAAAATATAACAGTTATCGGCAAAAAAATAATTTCTTTCTGTACTATTATTGTCTTTTCTGTTTATATTATATTTTTTTATGTTATATTTTGAGTTATGGGAAAAACAAAAACCCATTTTGTTTGTTGTAACAAATTTTTCATTTTGTGTTTTTTAATTTTTTTTAAAAGTAGCGGTGTTAGAAATATTATTTTGACATTACAAATTTGAAATGGCCGCCATTTTTAAAGTATGCAAAAGAACATTCTGGTTTTTATACAAAAGTAAAAGGTTGAGTTACAAATTTAAGGTCAATATATTTTCTACTTAAAGGGATAGCAAATGTTTAGTATAACAAAATTTTTTTTTCTTTTTTTACCAATAGAATAGCATGGTGAAATATCTGACAATACCTTCTAGACACTCAGTGTATTGTTATATAAGAAAAAGCCTGTCATTCACGCAAAAACTCTGGCCCTACTGATAATACATCAGGATCCAGGTTACCGCTACCACCACCATCCTACCCCAATCCAAGTGCCTCCACCCTAATCAATAATAATTTCTGTGAAAACATCAGTGTGTACAATAACCTGTTTACGTTTGCTTCACCGCGAGTGTACACTCGATTCCACGTTCACCGTGCAGTACAGGTCTTACGGGAGAATAGGCATGCTACTATCATTACAAGGAACATCACGTTTATTGTCATGCGGGTGCGTCAACTGACCGAGCATTGCATGGGAGTTGATGTTTTTTAGTTGGCTAGTACAGCTGAGACTGTCGTATGGATAACATGGCTTATGCGCGCTCTGTACTGCACGTTGAACGTGGAATCCAGTGTAGATGGGGGCCGAGCGGCAATGTCGAAAGCCGCGGGAGTTGGTGTACGGAGCCTTCTAGTAAGATATATTTAGAAAATACGTATTATAACTATTTTAACTGCGACAAACATGTGTTTTATCCGCATATAAACATTGTCCTTGGACCGACAAGATTGAAAAATACATAGGCCTACATTGTATTTTTAATATTTCTATAAAGGCCAACATTATGAAACGAGCTATATTTTCTTAAAACACATGAAAATAAGATATTCATAGAGATATGAATTTACTATCGACTGACATGACCAATGTTTTAACACTGTAAACAAAACTTAATTGACTTAAATTCGACTGGTATTTATGACCTTGAGATGAGAGCTGCCCCAGGTTTCAAAGAAGGATAGGTGACCAGAAATATAATTTAAATTTTTTTGTAGTAATGTTTTTACTTAACAATTATGTTCGTTGGGGCATTTCGGAGATACCCAATCTTTTACTCCATGTTTCAAGTTGTGTTGGCAGTACGGAGAAACCTTAATGGCTTGTTATTCTTACAGGTGTGCGACTGCTACTAGTCTGCACAAAAACGTAGGCTACAAGCGCTTGTCTGCATTGTATTAAAATAAACATTTCGTTATTGTACGCTCGCAATTCAACAAACAGGAAATTACAAATAAATGACAGTTAGCACTAGTTATTCTATAACTCAAATTAGGCTATGGTTCTTTAAGCTTTTTTTATTATTGTTTAGTATGAATAAGTTCGTAAAGTTCGTCAGTCAGAAATGATTTTGTTGGCGAATTTCCATAGGAAATGCACGTTATTATTTTTTAACAGTATGTTAATTATAAACATCTAGAATGTTTAATATTTTGTATTGTTTGTTGTTTTTGTAAATTGGTTTAACCCTGCAAATTTTAAAGGAATATTGACCTTTAAAAAAAATATTATGTTAGCAGAAACTTGCCAAATGTAAATAATGGACTTAGCCAAACAATATTCCTACCGTACATTACATAAGCATTATATATTGCACTCTGTTCTTCACTTACGTTCAAGGCTGCGAGTTTGTTCTATTTCCAGAACAAGAATGAAGTCAAATGTGTTAAACAGGTATTTTTGTCACAATCGCAAAGAGTGATACAAATTGTGCCTTGCGCCCGAGTACAATAAATGAGGCCGTTATGTTGAACTAAAACTATTTGTTTAGTCACGTTAAAACATGAGGGTTAAAAAATTCAGTAATTAGTAAATAATAAATAATTTCCAGAGGGTTAAAAAACCAGTGATTAGTACTTAATCATTACCGCAGGGTAAAAAAATCAGTGATTATTAAATAATAAATCACTACCCGTAATTTGAGAATGAGTTGGTTCAGAATAAGTAACAACTATTTATTGATATTAATAAATCATTTACATACAAACAACATTTACCTTATATCGATTGTATTAATGGAATTAAAACCATTACAGTACAATAAATGTGCAATAATGCGTTCAGTAATTTATAATTTTAGCAGCGAAAGATTTGCCAGCTATTAGGTGAGATATTTTCAGGTCGCTTAGTAGGGCTCGGTCGCGCCATTAGACCCGTAGTGCCAACTAAACGTGAAACGCAGAGTAGAACTACTACAAAAAACAGTACTCTTAGTATTTAGAAGATGGAATACTTCCGAAACGTGCCAATAAAGATAGTTGTTATTACAACGCTAGAATTGAAAAATCTACAAAATGTTTAATGAAGGTAATTATTATAAAATAATAAATAAGTTAATTGAAAATAACTATCCTATATACACAATTGCTAACATGTTTAAATGCTTAGCATAAACCCTGTCAGCCCAAATCAACCGAGTAAGTTTAACCTCAATATTGTTAACACACGTGAAAAGTCAGCTCTGAGAAAAATTTTAACAAAAATTAACATTAGCCAGTGTTTCCAACATAAAATTTATGATAGTAAACATAAATAATCCAAGATAATTGGATGAAATTATGGATATTGGGAGGAATGTCCATAATTGTAAATTACTAGTAAAACTTTAGACATATTTGCGGGGTCAAAATTCTAAGATGATAACAATGTATTTAAAATTAGAGCAGGCCTCTAACTGAAACATAGTTAATTTGTCAATTTTGTAGGTAATGTATTAGTTTTACTCCAACTCGTGTTGGCCTACTACGGAGCGACAGGAATTTATTTTATAATATAAATAATCGTTAATTTGTTGTATCTTATGTTTAGTAACTGCAATTAACTATAAAGCGTCAGATATGAGTAAAGCTTTTATTCGAAAAAAATAGACAAATGTGCTTCTGTTAGTCTTCACAATAAAAATAACTTAAGTTAGTAAACAAACTTTATAATCGAGCTTGGCTCATTAGAAATAGTATTTCTAAAAATAAAACACAGAACACAATTCTCTCAAAAATAAGTTTAATGGTCAAACGCGTTTCAACGACAAAGTTGTCATCTTCAGTGACATTTGAGTTACAACTAAATTATAACTGTTCAGTTATAATTAATTCATAGAATAAAACTTAAACGCAACTAATACTTTTATTCACTCAAACGCGTTTCAACGACAAAATTCGCGATCTTCAGTGATCCACGAGTTAAAATAATCAAACTACAACTAACGGACTTATACAATGTCTTTCAACTAACAAACTAATGGCTTTCAAAATGATACATATTCGTTCAGATGTGTGGAATAGGTACGAAGGAAACACAAATAGTAAATACAAAATAGTAATTAAGGGTTGTATGAAAATCTACTCCTTTTTAAACATATTCAAAAAGAATAAAACCATTTCTTAAACTAAAATATCTATAGATTCACAAAATCAATTGGCATATTAGAACAGTTTTGAAGGAAACTTGATCAGTACGCATAAATACTAATGCAACAGAACCTTAAGTAATTAAACTTTAAACCTATCGACTGATTAGGCATTAATCCTACGAAAACGAATTGCAGATATTTTGTGACTTAACTATTAAAATCAACGGAATTTTATTAAAAGTCGTTAAATCCCTAACGAGATCTCCTTCATTGTAATCACAATAAAGGAGAGTATTTGTTCGATCATGCTGTGAACAATCTATACAATACAGATGGTCTGAATTCCCAAATTGCACTTTAATTAGTGCAACTATTTAGAACATTCAGAATAGTAACTTACATGATATTTTTGGATTACTAATACTACAGTTTGAAATCATTTAAATGAAGATTAACTGGATAACTTAAGGGGAATGGTGAAGTGACGAGGGGAATTCAATATTTCAAAGCAGCAGTAACTACTTTCTAATTAACTTTCGAAAGTAATTTTCTATTACAAATGTTTCTACCAATCATTTCTGACACACAGAATCAATATCGGAGAGAAACTAATAGTAAAATAATGCTGAAATTTTTGTATAATTTATTGTTAATTTAAGAAACGATCACAAGCATTTTAATAAAATTACTTGCTACAAAGGAGTGAAAATGTTACAACAACTACATAAGTATAAATTTCTTCTTATTTGTAACAAATCTAGCGAATTGAAATTTGGAACAATTAATTCATAAGTGGTACATAGTAAACTTACTAGCATCTAAGGGATGAAAATGTGATAGCTTCCCCTAATCAATATAGAAAAATCAAACTAACTTCTCATAAAGCTATTGAGCAGAACCATAGAAAATTTGCTTCGTAAGTGATAAGCAGGGCAATAAGCCACTTACATTCAAATTTCTTTCATAGGCATACAGGCGACAAAATTGAGGCTACCCCAACACTGTGAAATGTACCAAAGTACGGGAGAAACGCATGTTGCCGCTACGTGCAGTCCGACGCGCCGATGATCCGCGCGCGTATTTTACGCATCCAGAGGAGTACGATCTGCCAAACGATCGAATTTCGCGTCTTCACCAGGCATACAAAACGCTCGTGTAGTCCACACAATAGGAAGCTATTGGTACTGAAAAAGGAAGCACACAATCGGCGGCGTTTTGTAAGCTCGTGTAGTCCAGGCCATAGAGCTAAAATTTGTCAAATTTGTTTCTTAAATGCTAAACAAGAATAGAAAGCACTGTTTCCTTTACCTATTTGTAATGGTTAGAAATAAGATGACTATCCTACATAATAATATTTCTTTATTTTCTAATCTCTGGAGAGCAGAAATTTCGCACATTGGTTCCTCAATTGCTAAATTGGAAATATTTAACACTAGCAGCTCTATTACGTGCGACTATAAGATGAAAATGGTGTAGGAACCATTACACAAAAAAATAATAGGTCATAAATTTCCAAGAGGCTAGAGAGCAGAAATTTGTACATCTGTGTTTTACGTTATACATAGGCTATAAATGTAAGCCCGTAATTAAGTCATTATTAGATCTATTATGTAACAGTTCTAAATTGTTTTTGGAGAAACCAGATGGGCTATAAGGTCAGGTAAAAGAAAATATGCCGAATATATCCTATATTTATTTGTTTAGTTAAACTACCAAAAAAGTTTATTGGATTTTTTCGTCTAACGAACTCGACCGAGTGACTTAGGAAACCGACGTGCGTACAAAATGTCTACCAAATCGGACGTAGTATACGGCCGTCAGAGTGCGAACACATATAGGCTTATACAGATATATATATAGGCCTATATAAAACTTTGAATGACATCCCAAACGTGTTCTGGGGACTATGATCGGTGCTCATTGACCACTTGACTCCCACCCTTAGGTCTCACCATAAGATTCACTGAAATAGCTCATCTTTTCTATGGATATTCGCTAAAAATAAGGGTACAAAAGTATTACATTTTTTGCCAAGTAATTTAAAATGACGTATTGCTTACTTTATTATGTACTTTGTGTCTGATCTACCTGGAGCTTTGTAGTAAGGACTGTCTCGATCTTTGATATTAACAGTGCGTCCGTTATTTTACGGCTTAAGGCGATACATAACATTGACTCATTTCTCCTTATGTTTAAACCTGTTTAACATAACATTATTTGTACAAACCTTGTGCCAACTTTAAAAGGAAACACCAGGAAACGCTACTATGTAAATTCCAATTTCATTAATAACACCAATAAAATACGGAACAAAAATTTCAGAACTGAATTTAATTAAACAATAAATCACCAGCAACATAGTACAGGTGCTGAAATAGTAGTGCACGTGGGAGTTCATCCCTGGACAGTTATATCAAATGTATCACTCGTTTGCGGTTAAACGAAATAACGTACAAAACACGTTCGAATAACAAAATAAAATTAAAACTGTTTTCCACCACATTCTCGCAATTCTCCAGTTTTTGATAGACCAAAATCACAAACAGTGGTCGCTTCTTACCGTTTCGTTGTTTCGATTTAAATGAATTAAACTAAGCCCGTATTTCAAAGAATTAAATGCATTTGTCAACTGCACTGTAAACTTGTGTATTGAATGCAAGCTTTACGTCCGTAACGTGACTCTTTATTGTAGTAATTTACTACTTTTTCCATAATCACCTGACTTCTTTTTGGTACTTAGGCCTTAAAGTATTTTATTTTACTAATAACAAAATGTATTGTACGCAAACAATGCACTGCGGTGCTTTAAAATTACAACTGTAAGTTCTAAAGGTTCGGCTGTTTTCCAACTGATAGCACCATTGTCGCGATCGGTTGAATCGCTTATAAAATCTGTAGAAAAATGTAATGTAATAATAGAATTAGGCGTTCGTGAGATTCTAGTACAATATGATAAAAAGTACTGTTCATAAGTTCGGCGTTGTCTCGCACATGAAACCACGATATCGCGCCAAAACCATCAACAGACTTTGGGGCCATCTTAAATTTATAACAAAGATAATGAGGGTGTAACTTTATTGTTAGACACCCTCTATAAAACTCATTTAATTATATTACAGTAGTTCCCCCTATACAAATTGTATTAAACTTAATTTATGCTAACCTAGACCACAATCATATGAGACAAGCAGTTTTATTATACCATCTACATCTACATAAACTCAAACATTTAAATTTACCTGCCGATTTTAGTCTAAGTCTACACGTAAAGCCAAATGTTGCATTTTATCCACATGTAAATCCTGTTTTCAGCAATGGTTAGACCTAATTTCTGGTCGTGTCTGATCATTACTTCTGAATAAATTTGTATCTTTCTCTAGAATGAGTATTACTAATGTTTTGGAGTACTTATAGTTATATTTATTTAATAAAAGTAATTGATATTAGTACGCATTATTATATAAAGGTTGGAATTTATATCTCTGAAGACTTCCTGTTAAAGGCTTGAAAGAGTTAAAGTCTCTTATAAGAGTATGCTGCCTTTACTTCTAATCAAATATTTTGTAAATATTTAGAAACGTTTAAAAATATTTGTTCAGTTTCTAATTTTAGAAAAGTTTGACGCTTCTTTCATGATACTTATAAAGGCCTTATATTTCTGTATAGTGACAAGTATTCCCAAACTATGGCGCAATAATGATTACATATCAGTTCATATTTATGGTTAGAAAGGCGTATTTTACATACGGGTACATTTATTTGAATGGAAGTTAGCGAGACAGGATACACAGCACATACAAAATTCAGTTACCTGCGTCTCAAAACTAGGCAGCAGTTCACATCAAACCTGTGTTTTTTTGCAAATCGCAGAAAGTCTTAAATACCTTTTCATATACAATAAGTATGTCCTTACCGAACACCGACCGACAACGTTGAATGTGTATCCTGACAGTAATGTGTTTGTACTTCGTCTTTCTCTGCCTGTAGGTCTACAAGTTTTCTGATCGAACACTTTTCCTTCTTTTGCCCTTTCTATTTTCTCAAAATATGCTACTAACTAGCTCACGGTCCATCAGGGAGGTCCAGTTATATTTTTTAAAAACTCATATCATTTCCAGCTGGCAATTAATTATAAACCAGTCTCGAAATGGTTTTTGGGAGGTGTTATGACATTTTATCTTACTATTGGAGCACATCCTAGAATAGATAGGTAGGCAACACATGATGCGGAAGTCAAGAATCCATTTTTTACAAGAAATGTATTGCGTACTTAAACTAGATTTTATAGATTTCTAATTCATACATAGAAATACAAAGCATTTCAAATAAATCGCTTAAAAATATATAGGAATTATTAGTAATATTTACACGGAAATCGGAATTTTCTAATTAAATGTGTAAATGTGTTATATCCAATTATTTTTAATTTATTATATTTAGAACACGATTCTCCTAAGTTTCAGCAGATTTTCCGTATATATTCATTTTCTTACTCCTCACTGTTTAGGTAAATCCCGTGAAAGAGTATATTTAAATGCAAGTGTCTGAACAATATAAAAATTCTACCGCTATCTATCAACGATTATTTACACTAAACAAGTTCTTACCGTTGCGTTACATACAGACATGCTTAACAACAGGTATACTATTCAATATTTTACAGTACATTGCCAACATGTACTTCTAACCACATAACCGATGTTTTGAAACGGCTTGACTGTACGATGCAGTTGAGCCACAAAATCAATTCATATTGTTTTGTTTATTATTATTGTAGGTATACAGATATGCATTCTCGCACATGCATGTCATTACGGGATTGCTAAAGCATACGTGTTATGTTTTTTTATACATTATGTTTCTTAAAAAATATTTATGTTTCCGAAATCTATAACTATTACCAATAGGTGCAAAGAAAATTCTGAAGTTTGTATACACCTTTAGAGCAATTTGCCCTTTTTTAGCAATTTGTTTTAAATGGTACACTGAATTCAAAAAGGTATAACATGTTGAGTTCTTTTAATAATATTTTATTTTTAGCTATTGTAATTAACTTCGAACTAAATTTTATAAATCTCGTCTAACATTATTTATTCTTTTTTAACTCAAATGTCTAGCAGTGGTTCCTACTTCTATAATATATTTTGTACGTCTAGTTATTATTATTATTAACTTCGGACTAAATTTTATTAATCTCGTCTAACATTATTTAATCCTTTTAATTCAAATGTCTAGCAGTGGCCTCCTACTTTTATAATATAATTTTTTCGTCTAGTTATTATTAATAAGTTCTGAAATGTTTTTATAAATCTCGTCTAACATTATTTAAACTTTTAATTCAAATGTCTAGCAGTGGCTCCTACCTCTATAATATTATTTTTTAAGTTTGGCTATTGGTAGGGTATTAACTTTTGACTAAATTTTATAAATCTCGTCTAACATTATTTAATCCTTTTAATTCAAATGTATAGCTGTTTCTCATACTTGTATAATATAATTTGTTTACGTCTAGTTATTATTACTAACTTCGGACTAAATTTTATAAATCTCGTCTAACATTATTTAATCCTTTTAATTCAAATGTCTAGCTGTGGCTCATACTTCTATAATATAATTGTTTTACATCTAGTTATTATTACTAACTTCGGACTAAATTTTGTAAATCTCATCTAACATCATTTAATCTTTTTAATTCAAATGTCTATCAGTGGCTCATACTTCTACAATATTATTTCTTTAAGTTTAGTTCTTATTATTAACTTATGAAATGTTTTTATAAATCTCGGCTAACATTATTTAAAACTTTTAATTCAATTTAAGATTCATTTTGTTTTAGTATCCAAATTCATTCAAATCAATAGTAGTAGTATAGTAGATTCCTTTTTTAAATTCAAATTTCTAGTGGCATCTACTTTTATTATATTATTTTTTACGTCTAGTTATTATTATTAATTTCAGACTAAATTTTATAAATCTCGTCTAACATAGTTTAATCCATTTAATTCAAATGTCTAGCCGTGGATCCTCCCTAATTCTTCAAAATTATTTTTGTATGTATAGTTATTATTATAAACGTCTGACTAAATTTTATAAAGCACGTATAACGCAATTTAATTATTTTAATTTAAATGCCTAGCCATGGTTAATATTTCTATAACATTTCTTTACGTCTCTGGATTATTAGGAATAAGGGAGGGGATTTAATTATATAGTAATACATAATAATGAACATATCTTAATAGCAGACTTCTTTATTTTGTTTATTAAACACTAATGAGATTCTAATAAAACTAACTGACCCTAATATTTCGCAAGTCAGGATTAGGCCTATTTACCTAACTTATCACGTTGATTTAATTTAGTTAATTTCGTTTATTTATTTACGTTGGTTTATAAATAACAGTTTATAAAGATTTAATTTAATTATAATATATATTGTTCTACTTACGTCTGCTCCTCCAAATATTTGTTCTTTAAATTACGGCCGTTTCGACTGTTTATTCAGTCATGGTCACATGCGTTTTATCGGTACCATATAATAACGTATATATATATATATATATATATATATATATATATATAAGTCGTCACACTGTTATAACACATTTAAAACACATTCTGGATTTGACAAACATTTATGAACACTATCACATTTACACACACTTAATTACGTTTAAAAAGCACTTTATTTATTAAGGAACAAACTTTTTTCATTACACGACTGTATCCGGTTGTGATTGATACTGTACTGACCAGGTATTATGTCGTTCGTCCTCATAAATGAGGTATTATGTTATTATTACAAATATTTGTAGGATCAGACGTAATTAGAACAATATCTATTATTATTATTATTAAAAAAATCTCCAGTAAGGTGAAGATTATTAAAATGTATTTGATTGATTTGTGTGATAGGTTACACTTGCATATATAATGTAAACAATCTCACTATCAGCTGTCATTTTAGTTAAACAGATTATTAATAGATGGCGCCTTTCATTAGGAATCATATGAACTTACAAATTAAAGTTGTTTAATACATGTTTATTGCGAAAACATTAATTTTAAGATATTTGTATATTTTTCTTCAATATCGGTGAACATGAGCTCAAATATCGGTTCAATAAGCTTTAAAATAGTGCTTGAATCGTTAATTTTGATAAAACATTAAGGGAGATATGACCACAAAAAACAAAACACATTTGAGCAATAATATATATGATACGTAATCTATTTCAGAATTTTCACGACTTAAAGATTTTAAGAAGTTCAGATGACCTTGTATCGTTTACCTTTTTTCATGTGAGACCAGACTGAGAGATTTATTCTAATAAAACTTCTATCAATTTTTTCTAAAACTATTTAGAGATCAATACCATTTTTTCATCAGTCAATTAATCATTAATCTTTCATTGGATAATTAATATGTTTATAAAATTATCAAATGAAACTGTTATTTAAATAATTAATTCTCAATTTATATATTTTTCAAGCAGTTAAAGTCTTATAAACGTAGACCATGTTTTTTTGGGTTGACTTTTCTGTTTAGTATTTTTATATATTTTTTAAATGTTTATGTAAAGTACCTTAAGCGAATGTATTAGGATCAAGTGGTTCAATAAAGAAAATGGTATTATTGATCATTGGTTCAGTGCAATTTTAGTTAAACACTGATTCTCTATAATCCTTATCATTAAAGTTTCAAAATATGTATACATAACCATCAAACTACTACTATGTTGGCTATAGTAAATGTTTGATTGTATATTTATTTTATAACCATCAATTACTAAATCCCAAGACAGAGCAAGGTGAATATTATTATGATATATCCAGAATAAATGACTAGAAACTTATCTCTTATATCGATTCATGAAAAGGAATACACTATCGATTTGTTCACCTTAAGTATCAGTTGGGGTGCTGGGGTGTGTGTGTGGGTGTGGGGTGTGTGTGTGTGTGTG
>JAGFPH010000780.1:0-14275 GCA_018207615.1 Philaenus spumarius | reverse complement strand
GGGGTGCTGGGGTGTGTGTGTGGGTGTGGGGTGTGTGTGTGTGTGTGTGTGTTTGTGTGTGTGTGCGTTGGTAAACACTCTATTGTGGCATCATTCACCGGTACCAGACCACACTGTGGCAACATAAAAAATTGTGGCAACATACACACGTTGCCACAATTTATTTGGCTTATATTTATGATTCTTATCGAAGAATAAGGTATATAAGAGTCAGTTGCCATAAATGAGTTTTTCTCCCGGTGTGTGAAAAGGTCGAACATTACGCATTTGCAGCAACTGGGACTTCGCCGTGTGATAGCGCTCCTAACGGCTAACGTAGTAAGCTGATTTGTGGTGATTTCGCGGCAAAATGTACTTGGTACAGTGTTGCCGCTTCAATTCTCTACAACTTACTACGGATAGTTCATCCAGCCGTAGTAGTTTTGTATACCTTGCTTGGTACCAATCGAATTATTTAAACGTTACAAATGATTTTCCGTTGTAATATACGAAAGAAATTAAAAGAACAAAGAACAGTAATATCATACATTTTAGTATTTAAAACTTATAAATTATTCAAAAAGTTCAGAATGTTTTGCACGTAATCTGGAAATTAATTCGTATTTTTTATTTTAAGACCAGTAAATAAAACTTGTAATATAGACCACTGTAATTTCTTTTCTTTTAATCGTAATTTATAAAAGTATATACGCTATTTAACATTAGTAGCTGATGTCATATTTTTTTGAAAACATTATTGTTTTATAAGTAAGTTATTCTAAACAGTAAGTTATTTTCTATAATAATGGTAGTAAACTTTTAATTAAAGCCAGAATTCTTGGCCTTGCACGATGTTATAATATTTATGTATAACTAAAATTAATTTGATGTAATAACATACTGGAATATGTACTAAATTACAAAGAGCATTGTCAAATTTCTTTTTGCAATAGTGTACTAATGTAAATTTAAGGAAACCACTCAAGGTAGTTTATATAATGTGTCCTATAGTGAAACTATCGCTTCCCAAAATAAATTACAGTTAACAGTATTATAGGCGGATAAAGTAATTAAGCTAAAATATTACATAGTTTATAATTTAATTGTATAAAATGTAATAAATTGAGACCCAGCCTATAAAACGAAAGACATCGTGCATTTAAACTCATAAACATATAATCAATCAGGAAGTGGCCAAATTTAATCGATTAGTTTTATTCCTATACACTTATATGCTTAAATGTTTTCTGAATACAAATTCAGATAGGCCTACAACATATTGTAACTGTTTAAAAAAATACGAATTTTAAAAATTGCTCTCTTACAAAAATTGGCTTTGAGTTTCACTAGTAGGCTAAACTTAAAAACTATTATTCTTAATTTATTCATATTAGTTTATTCAACCAATTAGTTTATAACACGTGACATTAAAAAAAAAAAATCATATATATGGTCTTCGGGTCAGAATTTTGAAGGCCTACATTTTATTTGGTAAATATTATATGTTTCGTTGCTAATGATTTTTTTATAGGTTATACAATATTGTATGACTTTTATTTGAGACTAATGTTTTCTAAATTCAAGCTTTAACCAGCTAATTCCTCTATTAATAAAGTAAAAGATGAAAGAATAAAGCACCTACACATCTGTATTTAAAAAACCCAATTATTAATCTTTTAATTTTTTTTAAAGTTTACATTATCTCTAGGCTGTACAGAGTGTTTATAAAGTCCTGTTACCTCCCTTATTTTTTAATACAAAAATAAGTTAATAAAACTTTGTATATATCTTGAGTTTCATAACTTTTTTACTTAGTATCTGACCCTTTGTAATTTTGGAGTAAGTCAGTTGTACGTTGATGTTAAATGTAACACATTTTAAAAATAGAAACTGTAAGTAAATATAGTAA
Organism: Philaenus spumarius; assembly: GCA_018207615.1. Classification (NCBI taxonomy): domain Eukaryota; kingdom Metazoa; phylum Arthropoda; class Insecta; order Hemiptera; family Aphrophoridae; genus Philaenus; species Philaenus spumarius. The sequence continues at coordinate 12,387 of JAGFPH010000780.1, read as the reverse complement.
GGTGCCACTAATTCGTCTGAGTTTATGTCTTAAAAAACTTTTTCATGTAACATTTTTCATGTACTGATATAATAGCTGTACCTGCGTCATTTTGTTCCTAATATTTATTGTGATAGCACTCAGTTTTGCCTTTTTACAAATAAATCACGCAAATGAAGAAAATTTAAAAAATTTTCGGACAAAAACCTGCGTTTGTGTTATAATAAAAATATAATTTTCCAGAACTTTGATTGTCCATTATTTTGAAACGAAGCAAGATACTAAGTTCTAGTTTGCGATATTATGTTTCTCGTTTAATAAACTGTTCAGCTGTGTATTACATGCCCTACATTTGCATTTGAAATTGTTAACCCCCTACCCTCTCAAGCCAAAAAAATCATAGAGGTTCAGATATGTCAAAAAAATGTGTCCTGTTATGCAACACAACATATACCGGGTGTCTCGGAAGTCCAAGTACGGCCAAATATTTTGCAAACAAGCGATGTTATTCTCCAGAACATAATAAAATTATATGAATGCAAATAAATTATTCACTGTATTGAAATTGCATTCTTCACTGTATTGAAATTTGTGTTAAAAAATGTTGTCCGCCATTTTGAATGTACCTTTTTTCAAAAACGAAGGGGTCTTTTGGTACATAATCAATTGTATTACCTTTTCTTTGTAAAGCAAACAACATGCTCTTTATTCGAATTTTCCTTTGAAATAATACCACATGGTGAGACTAGGGTATTACGCCTACATTATTTAGCTAATGTCTGAGTAAAATAAATTAGGAAGACCAAAACTCTTTTAATTTAATTTAATGTCTATACCCATCATTCAGTATACAACTTAAATAAACTCACTAAAATCAATATAGTAAGTCAAGCATCATAGTAAAGCTTGACAGTAAGAGAAATATGTTATGCAGAGATGCAAAACCTGTTCGAAATTATTTATGCAGAACCGAATATAATTTATGATCGATACAAGTCTCATTTGTCTCTCGAAACTATAGTGAAAATAACTGTGAGGTGCTGTATTATCGGCCAAAATATAACAGTATATATTGCTGTAAAAATGTATGTTCATGATTGAGCAGAAGGTGAATGTCTTGTAAACTGTGCACTAACATGATGGTTCAAGTGACTCTTTATTTATTATACAGGTTTATATAAAAATGCTATTGACTATAATATGTCACTTGGTCCATTTATAAGGATTCGTACACATAATATATTCGATAAAAAATACATTATAGACAAAATTTTGGAATTAGATGAATTACATAGTACGAAAATCGTCCAAGAATAGACAAAATATGTTTTTGACAAAAATACTTTTACTTTGTCGGCATATTTCGGCAATGCAATAAATATTTCAGGTGTGGTTCAGTCGTCTGTCAAAATGTCTGGCCTTGATTTTGACACTAAAGTTATAAAACGGATTTCGTTAACAATTACCTCCCAATCCTTTTTACCTGCTCAAAGTGCAAGTCAAACGTGGGAATATTTTTATTTTTGGCAAACACTTTAAGTTTCTTGACAAAAATACTTCCACTTTGTCGGAATAGCTAGCCAATGCAATAAATATCCCAACAGGAAATAAGTTGTCAGTCAAAATATTTATGGCCTTGTTTTGCAACTAAAGTCGTAACTACGATTTCGTAAACTGTACCATCCCAACCCTCCCTAACTGCAATCTTTAAGAGTTTTCTACCTGCTAAAATAGCAAATAGCACCTAGTAATTTCGGGTAGGTTTAGAATTTTATAACGTCTGTACGAGTAAGAAAGTATTTAAAATTCAAATATTGTGACAAACAATATCTATATAATTATATAAAGCTGAAATACCATTGACTCACTCACTCATCACAGTATCTTGAAAACCATACCTCCTAGGAATGTGAAATTTGGTACACATATTTATTGATCATAGGCCCTAGAGCCGCACTAAGAAAGAATTTTGAAATATTTCGCGTTAAAGGGTTGAAGCAACCTGTAAAACCATAAATATTTTTAGTTTTATATCTCAAAAACCATATGGCCTAGGAACGTGGAATTTGTTACACATATTGCTCCTAGGCTTTAGATTTGCATTAAGAAAGAATTTTGAAATGTTTCGAGTTTAAGGGTTGAAACAACCACTAAAACCATAAATATTGTTTGTTTTATATCTCAAAAACCATACGGCCTAGGAACGCGGAAGTTAGTACTCATATGCCCACAGGTACTAGAGGCGCACTAAGTAAGAATTTTAAAATATATGGCCTCAAAAGGTTGAAACAACCCCTAAAACTATACATTTTATTTATTTACTTTCTTTAAAGCTAGAAAGCTGAAATTTTGTACATTTATTTCTTAAAATCACATATAAAAAGTAAACCAGTTTTACTTTTTGTCACGTTCTGCTAAGGGGTGGAAATGTAGTAAAAATCCCTAAAACAATTAATATTAATTTTTATACTTTCCTGAAAGTTAGAGAGATGAAATTTGGTACATTAATTTCTTACAAGATGCATATAAAATAAAAAAGTTTTACACTTTGTAACGTTATGCTAAAGGATTGAAAAGTAGTAACAACCCCTATACATATTAATTGAATAACGTTGAGGAACGTGAAATTTTGTACACATATGCTCATAGGTACTAGAGACGCAATAAGAATAATTTTTAACTATTTGGCGTTTAAGAGTTGAAGCAACCCCTAAAAAAAATTTAGTTGTTTGCTATACTTTCCTTAAAGCGAGAAAGCTCAAATTTTGTACATTTATTTCTTGAAAAACACATAAAAAGTAGGCCTAAGCCAGTTTCCCATTTTGTTACGTGCTGCTAGTTGGTGAAAATGTGATAACAACTCCTAAAAACTATAAATATTAATTGGTTTTCTTTCCTTAAAGCTAGAGATTTAAAATTTTTATTTATTAATTGAAAGGAAATATTTAAATGCGTAAAGCTGATCAAATTCATCCCGATCTATGCATGCGCATATTAAAGTCGTATCTGTTCGATCTGCAACATCCAGCTAAGACTGAGATTTACCAGTCTGTAGATTTAGCGGTTGAAAAAGAAGACGCTCTTCACTCTGAATTCTTTATTTTTAATTGATTTAAATTATTCAGCAAACATACGTTGACGAAGACGATTGAAGGGCAGCCAATGAACAAAACATACCAAATTAATTGAAAATGCATGTAATAATTCACTTTCGTGATATAAAAGATGAAAGAAAATGAGGGAGAAATATTACAATTATGTAACATAGTGGACAGGTTGATTTGCTGTATACCCTATTTTGTCTCTTTGAGAAGGGGTAGTACAGAAACGACACATTTTTGTTAGTAAACAAAACGTGTAAAAATTAGTTGTTTTATTTATAAGTATATATAATTTATAATTATATATACCCGGTTTCGCTTCTTAAGTTGATCGCGTAAAAATTACACATACATGTGGCTCTCTGTTGGAAAATATCATATCTCAAGTTGATCTGTATACATTTGTAAAATATACGCATCGTTGTGGCTCCCTCGTGTAAATTTCAATAACTCTTGTTGATCTATATACATTTGTAAAATATACTCATCGTAGTGGCTCCCTGGTGTAAATTTCAATAACTCTTGTTGATCCTATATACGTTTGTAAAATATGTGCATAGTAGTTGCTCCTTGGTGTAAATTTCAATAACTCTTGTTGAACTACAGTATATACGATTGTAAAATATTCCCATAATATTGGGTCTTTACTCGGCCGGTATAATTTCAATGAAACTGTCTGTGCTGTTATGATTGTTAAGTTAAGATGCTTCGAAAGAACTTTATTTTGCTATTAATTTCTAATTTATAAGGATATTTTATACTTGTCTAACTTCAAAGTAAGTGTACTTTTTCATATTCAGTAGGAAAATAATTGAAGTACAAATATATTGTTTAATTTATTTTAGAGGTTGAAACAATTACGACCATTGTCAAAATATTCTTTTGCTGTTGGACATTTTAAAAAAATTTAAAAATAGTTTCTAACACTTTTAGGAAGGGCTCACACTATTTTAAATAGAACAAATTATTTGGGTAAGACAGAAAAGCTTTTTATGGCAATGAGCATTCGACGGTGCACACCTGTCAAAATAAATAAACGTTTTGTTTGTTCCAGTCTTTTGTAAATTGTTTTCCGACTATTTATTTGCTTCAGACAATACGATTTATACAGATTGTTATAATTTGGTTTATGTAGTAGACTGCGTTTTCATAGGCAATTACTTTTAGGATTAAAGCATTTCTTGAACAAAGGCCCCTTTTTATTTTTTTAGTGACGCAGGGGACCGCAATGTGCGAGCAACAGTGCTCTCGTGCGCTCTCTCCCTCGTAGCCCTGCATGAAGATTCCTATGTGCGCATGAGCACAACATCAAATTTCAAGCAGCCGGAACTGTGAAGCGCACAGTTCCATACAAAGATTTTTGTATCTTTTTATAAACTGATAAACTGGTTTAAGATTACTGACATTAAGCGTAAGGATTATATTATATTGTACAAATATAAAGAAGGAATTAAAGAGAAAACCTAATTATTATATTTCATGTTACCAATAATATCGAGTGGAAATAGGGGGTGCTGCAGATCCACTGTGCCTATACTAGAATACAACTAAAACTATAATGGATCTGAAGTTTAGCGAAAAGTATGTTTCCCTCAAAAAACAATCCTCCTAAACTAAACCCCTATGCTAATAAAAGATCGCATATAATAGAAATATAACATATTAAAAATGTATTTTATACAAAAGCCACACATATAAGTTTGCTTCAGAGCCTAAAACTGTTGTGCACAGTTATTATTTATATAATAATATAGAACGTTTAAAAAAAAAGTTAACATATTTTTTTACCTAAACTTATACTTAAATAGAGTAGTGAACTAATACATTTTCTCCTTTACGAATAATTAGTAGTCTATATTGACTTAGTAAAGTAATAATAACTCTATTGAAATAGTAAATAAGAGCTTAATAGTAATCTAAATTGAATAAATGCACTACACAACCTCTAGGTTATACTAATGAAAATTATCACGCACTATTTAATATACGTTTGGTTACACTGACAGCCAACATTCTCGGTTAGCCAGTAAAAGTCAAACGGATATAATCGAAGCAAGAAAAATTAGGCTGTGTTGCTCTCTCCCTAACATTTTAGTTCAAGTAAACACTCTGCCTTTCAATAAAATTCTTAGATTATAACCGACACCCTTGACCGCGGCCTTTACCACAATGATAGTTTATTCTAGACATTATATATTTGAAACGACATAAAATAATACAATCTCTGTAGTTAAATACAATCCTAAAATATACATTTAGCCTAAAGATTATAATAATGTCGTAACTACACTACCACCTACACATGAAAAGACTTTTTCTAAATGATTTATTCTAACGTCCTTCTGCCAGAAAACCAATAGAACGCAGTAAGTTTTTTTATTTTATTTGATACAATTAAATTTATTTACTTTTTTACTTTAATTTTGACTTAAAATTATTTTTATTAAATCCAAATTCTTGTAATATACAATCCTACTAAAAATCATTTGAACTGTCTTTATTTTGGCAGAGTCAAGACTCTTCCTATTAATCCACCAAAAATGTTTTATATTATTTGATTTCATAAATCTGTCTTGTTATTGTTCATGAAAATATATAAAAACTAATAGCCATTTAACAAAATTTACAAATAAATAAATAGCAGGTTGATAAACAAAGAACAACTTTATTTTCTCTACGGAATTTTGAAGCCTAACTAGAACATTTTCATAAAAGGTTTTAAATTTTATATTGGTATAAAATAGTGTAAAAAAATAAATCTTTTTTTTAAATATAAATTTAAAGAAAGTGTATTTTTATTTACAACAAATTTTGATATATTTTTAATTTACTTGTTTAAAAAATTGTATGTATCAATATACAAAAACAATTATACCTACAAAAAGTAGTTCCAAGGCCAAACAATGAATACCGTATAAAGGGAGAGTGATAAAACCGACCTATTTTTGTATTGTAATTTCTCAGCTGATGTAACCGTTGGAGAGTTTATTGTTGAGGCAAATAGCTGTTTAGTTAATGCCATTTTAAGAATAGTTCACAAGGATCATCAGTGGTTAGCGCACCATCGTGCTTTTGTCATAGAGACATTTTTAAAAAAAGTAATGAATCTGTGATTTCTACACAACGTCGGTTTCGTGCTCACTTCAACGTCGGTCGTCATGGTGTCAATCCAAGTCGAAAAACTATTCATAGGTGGTTTGATAATTTCCGGAACGCGGCTTCTGCACTCAAAATAAAACCTAGTGGCAGACCTCAGACAGTTCGAACGCCGGAAAACATTGAAATGGTTCGCGCAAGTTTGCTGCAGAGTCCTAAGTGCTCAGCCCGTAAACAATCCATTGCTTTTTCAACTTCAATTACTTCTGTCCGCAGAATATTGCATTTGAATTTAAATTTCCATCCCTATAAAATAGTAATGACTCAGAAACTAAACGAGAGGGATTTCGATTGATGCCTTACCATGTGCCATTAACTGCTGCTGCTTGTGAATGAAGCGAATCTTCTTTAAGTACAAGCGGTCATGTTGGATGAAGCTCATTTTGAATTGGCGGGAAAAGTTAATAAACAGAATTTTCGATATTTGTCTGTCGAGAATCCAAGAGAACTTTATGAACGACACTCCATCCACAGACGTGACTGTTTGGTGTGGAGTAGTGCGGTTTGTTATCATTGGCCCATATTTTTTTTTAAACGATATGGGAATGCCTGTCACTGTTAACTCAGAACGCTATATGGCCATGCTCAGAAATTTTCTGATGACACAGTTACGTGAGTTAGGAATCGACACAAACTGTATTTGGTTCCAACAGGATGGTGTGACATCAAACGAGTCAACGAAAGTTTTTCGTCATTTGTTTTATAGGTTTAGTGACTCAGATCCCCAGATCGCACTTTTGACCTGTGCCTTACTAATTCTTTTAACCTTTATTATAACTGTTGTTATAAAATGTACGAAATAATTTGATTTGAACATTTAACATGATTTACCATCTTAGTTTTGAGGTTATTATTTATCCTACCCCTTTATTATAAATAAAACATAACATATGTTTTGAGAAGGTTCTATCGGGGGTTGGCGTGCGGAGCACGCAAGGGTCTCCCCTAGTAATAAATTATTGTACATTTTCACACTTCTGATATTGCTTATTAGTAGTTGTTCAGTATTGGATTAAATTTACTTCAACATATAATAACCAAGCCCACACATATTAGGGCCTTTACAATAAGGTTTTATATAGGCCTAGTGAGCAATAAAACATGAAATGTTGGTTGGCGAAATTTTAGAATAATAATTTTTTTATCAAGACTCAGATTCAATCTAAAAAAACCCTGAACTATACTAACATAAATCTCTACTAACAGTATTTTTCGAGTTTGTAAACAAGTTAGTAAATCCGGGAATAAAACATATATATATATATATATATATATATAAAGTAATGATTTTTGGGTATAGTCTCCAAATGGTCTGAAACGGATAGAAACCAAATTTTAGCCTTCTCCGACCAACCTTTTTCAAGTTGGGTCGAGTGTAATAGCTCTTATTTTCTTCGAAAATTCGGCTAAAAAAAATCAGCCGTATTGTAAATTACTGGAACTTTTGGTTGAAACGACAAATCGTAGTTATAGTTGAAACAATTGGAACATGGAGTATGTCTCGTAGATAGGCTTTTTATTATTATATGGTTTTTACTAATCAATTTATTAATTCACGTGCAGGCTTGTTGTTGAATTTCTAGTTTAGTTGATAGTACCAGGAGACCGAGCTAAAGCTCGATTATAAGCAGGGCTATGATTTCAATAATAAATATTGGATTATTGAGTTTTGATGTTAGGCCTATAACATTAAACAACTAAATAAAGGGTATATACAACATTAAGCTTACCTGTAATAAAAATACAGTTTAAAGGATTAACCATAATCTCAACGCTATGCCTCAGAAATAAGTCAGGCCTAAATTAAAGTTTAATATTTCAATATCGATTTAGGCCTAGGGCCTAGTTCACTCACGTCAATAACTATTATTGCAAATTTCCGTGAACATCGTTTAGGTTAGGCCTATAACATTAAACAACTAAATAAAGGGCATGTTTATTTAGCAGAAGTATTCGTTGCCATGGTAACTATAAATAGATACAACATTACAGTTTAAAAGAAAGCAGATGATTATTGTAATGGCATTGAAAACATTTGCATCAGCTGTGCTTTTTATTGTTTAAAATGGACAAATTTCACTTTTTAATTTAATAAAAAGACGTAGAAAACGAATTTTCCCAGACTGGTGACCATTTCCAATCGATTTCTCGTGGCCAAAAGCCCCATATAAAATCAAAAAATGAAAAATCCTTAGACGGAGATTCCAGATCCATTTAGCAGACAAACAATTATCTCTCGCTTTAGAAGATAAGATACTGTTTGGCGTTCAGAATTATGTGTATCCCTATAAAAGTAGGCCTATGTTCAAGTACGATATAGCTTACAACTTAAAAGTTAATATTAATTACACAACAGATGTCTGCAAATATGATAAAGATTGATTTCAATGTTGTTCGTAACTAGTTAGTCGGATAGTTCACAAAAATTTAGTAATCCAAACGTGTGGATTCCAAATGTTTAATCAGTGAAGTAAATAGTATTAAATAAGTTCAGAGTTTTTTATTTGTGATTTGCAGTTTGAGTTTTATTTACTTAATAGCTAATCTACACGTTGTCAACGTTATTATTAAACAACCCTATTAAAATATGTTGTGTTAAACAAAAATGTTCAAATAACAAAACAGTAAATAACTAATGAGCTTGACTTGTGAGAAAGTAACTTAGATAAGATAAAACCTGAACACAAAATCTCACAATAAATACGTTTACTAACCTCAAACGCGTTTGAGTTATAGTTTGGTTACTGTAGCCCGTGCATCACTGAGGATGGCGACATTGTCGTTGAAACGCGTTTGAGGTTAGTAAACGTATTTATTGTGAGATTTTGTGTTCAGGTTTTATTTTATCTAACAAAACAGTGTTTACCAATATTTGAACGGCTGCAGCTCCTGAACGGTTGTGCTTATTATCAATATTCAAGAATTAAAAGAGTCTTAAAATATATAATATATTTTAAAACGCAGAAACTTTTGAAACGCCACACCAAAATGGATATATTATACTTTAATGTGAAATGAAGTAAACAACAGATCACTATACAACAACTTTTAGTTTATACTTTAAGACTAATAAAGCAGAAAAGTTTAGAATCATCAACATTTTAGAAACCTATATTTTATTGTATGTACTAGTTTTTTGGTCCATTTTAAAGTTTTAAAAACCCATATATATTCTATACTTCTCTTCAAAATGTAAGTTTCGTGATAATCAACGACTAGATTGTGCTCCCCTTCAAACTTTTAACTATTAAGCTAACCAGGGGTGGCTCCAGGATTTTTTTTATAGGCCTCAGGAATTTTATTTAAAAAATAAATATGTATATACTAACAAAGAAAATGTTAAAGAATTCTTATATAATTGTATAACGCAAAAAACAAGAAAACTTGGAAAACCTGAAATAAATACATTTTTATTTTATTTCAAAAAATTTGTGTAGGCCCATACTCCATCGGCCCACACGCTAGAACCACCTCTGAAGCTAACCCCTCCTTACTCCTCTATTACTTTAACACACCCCTTCCAACAATATTTTTCCCAAAATCAGATATTAAAGTTGTAAGTGGCTGAGGCTTATCCCTTCCTTTAACATTCGGGGGTGTTACCCCTTCCAACGAAATTTATGTTAAAAGGGATGATGAAATTGTCCCCAGTCAATGTTGCTTGATCTATTCAAATATTAAAATTATAATTATTAACCGATTTGGTTCAAACTTTCCACATATGTTCTAATTAACAATATAAAAAACATATTAAAATTTCATAAAGATTTGTTTATAATTTTGCGAGTTGTTAACGTTTATAGTAAAAATTCAAATAATCGATTGTTTCGTCTAGCAACGTCAAAATATAAATTTCTAATAAACTAATTAATTAATGGATTTGAATAAAACTTAAGACACTTATTAATAGAGTATACGTACACATTCTGTGAAAAAATCATCAAGTTACTTTAAAATTTATTTTATAAAGAAATGTATACAAAAAATGTAGTAACCGTTGTTGATTTAGCTTCAATATTGAATCTTCTGTGATATTTAATTTATTTTTTATTATAAAGTAATTAAATTTTATCGTATCTTGATGATTTTTTCACAGAATGTGTATATTATATACTCTATCAATACGTGTGTTAAATTTTAATCAAATTCGTTAATTAGTAAATTAGAAATTTATATTTCGACGTTACGAGACGGAACAATCGATTATTTAAATTGTTACTATAAATGTTTATAACTTGCGTAATTATTAACGAATCCTTATACAATTTTAATATGTTTTGTATATAGGTAATTAGAACATATATGTAAAGTTTTAACCAAATCGGTTAATAATTAAAAGTTTTCGATTAAAACTTATATCAAAAGATCAAAAATTGAGTACATTATTATAAAAAAACGTTTATATCTTAAAAACTAATAATCGTAAGTTATTTTTAAAAACAAATATAGATTCCTCATGAAATTTAATATAAGTTATTAGGTTATTATTAATATGTATTAATAATTGTACGTATACCATTCGATATAATGTAATTATTAATTTAATAAATATTATTTTATTAAATATTTTTACGAAAACCTATAATTTCTATCCGATTTGATTAAAATTTTCAACATATGTTCAATAGGTCAATACAAAGAACGTATACAAATTTGAAATTAATTAATTAATAAATGTCCTTGTTATTAATAACAATTTTAAATAGTTGAATAGATCAAGCAACATTGACTTAATAATAATTTCTAGTTAGTTGACCGCATGGGAACACAATGTTTTAAATTTTACTTTATCTTGTATTAACTATATTTTTAACACACATATAAAACATATATTAATATATTATATATGTTCCTATATATATTATGATTAAATATATATTTTACAAGTTTTATAATATAATATTTAAAACAATATTATGAATATCTCCTGTGGTCGAAATTCGACCAATTTTGATGTAAAGTAACAAAATTCAACTTGTTTTCGACTTTTTTAATTTATTAAAAGTATTCAAATTATCAATTCAATTATCATCTCCATGTATCTTAACAATATTACTTTCATTTATTATCAGGGATGACAGAAATAAAAAGCCTAAACAAAACTTTATAGTTTAATTTTATTTATACAGCAACAAATCAGACCTAAAACACATCAAGAATAACCTAACCTATATCATCTGCTGACAGTTGAGTAAAGCCAATAACTTATTTATTTGAAACTCAATTAGGTTATCAGCTGTTTAGAACCAATTATTTCTTATTGATTTAGTTGTAGCATAATGATTCAATTTTAAAACTCGGAATGTAACCAAAATAAAAGTGTAAATCAAATATTTAGCTCCACAGTGACTTAGAACTTGAAATTATCTTTTAAATAAAAAAAGAATCGTCAAAATCGGTTAAGTATTAACTTTAGGAAGTGAGTGAATAAAAAGTAGATTTTTTAAACATATATATAGATTCATATTTTTAATTACCTGTTTCTAATAAAAATGTAATAACTTTAAAAATATTCAACCGATTTCAATAAAATTTATACCATGTATAAAAAACATATTTATAATAACGATATACAAAAAATTAACTATTAAATTAATATTTAATATCTTTACTAACTTGGCCTATAAAATTTAAATCGGTTATTTAAATTTTGTCCATAAACGTTAATAACTTGCATAATTATTAACAAACCTTTATGAAATTTTAATATGTATTGTAAATAGTTATTTAAAACATATGTGGAAAGTTTGAATCAAATCGTTTAATAATTATACGTTTTCGAAAAATAAATTTAATAAATAAATATTTATTTAATCAACATTTACATTATATAGAATGGCATACGTACAATTATTAATACATATTACTAAAAACTTGATAATTTATAGTACATTTCATGAAGAATCTATATTTGTTTTTAAAATAATTTCCAATAATTAGTTTTTAAGATATAAACGTTGTCTATATATATAAAAGCCAAAACCCACTGACTCACTGACTCACTGATTCACTGACTCACTGACTCACTCATCACGATTTCTCAAAAACTACCGAACGGATTGGAATGAAATTTGGTATGTAGCTTCCTCTAGGGCCATAGGTTCTCACTAATAAAGGGTTTGAAAAATTCGAAATTTTAGGGGGGGGGGGT
>JAGFPH010000779.1:403625-416467 GCA_018207615.1 Philaenus spumarius | reverse complement strand
ACAAAACCTTTTTTCGTGCATATAATACACTGGCCTAATTGACATGTTTGGTGCAAATTTGCTCGAAATTGATAGAATATTTTTAATAATAATAATAATATTTATTAGTTACTGTCCTACTTTAATGTGTCCGTCCTCCTTCCGTAATACAATTATGAATCACAGTGAATCTGTTTAATAATTTAAATATGTTTGTGAGAAAGTATGTGGCAGTACCTTTTACCGTTTATTTAAATTTAGAAATATTAGTATATTTAATAACTATGTCAAATGTTCACCGTGATATTCTAGAAAATCGACTGTGACACACAGACTCATAAACATCAATCATATGAGATTTCGGTTTTTGTTTTTAAAATGTATACTTTGTATGCTTACTATTTATTACCAACCAAATTATCGGTTACTTTGCATTGAACTAGACGTCGACATATGTTTTTTTTCTTGGCACGGGAATTACTTGGCCCGAACTTGGTGATGAATCACAAGGTTGTATCGTGACAGGTTTAGTGTCGTATAATTACTTAGTCTTAACGTAGTAGCGAATTTCCATAGGAAAGATGAGCTCTTGCAGTGACTCTTATGGTGAGCCCTTAAGGTCAGGAGAGGCTAATGAGCAACGATCATGGTCCATAAAACACGTTTTGTGGTGCAATTAAAAATGGTGTATATCTTTCGCTAAATAACGGCCGCTTTGTACGTCAGACTTTGTCCAAATTTGGTGCACACGTTTATATTCCAGTTCACTGGGACGAGTTTGTTAGCCAAAACAAATCCAACATCCGTAAATACCTTATTGTCAGGAAGTAATGTTTTTTAGATTCTCGTAGTAGAATGATACGTTTTTGATGATTTATCTAAAAAAATTAATGCAGAAGATTTTTCTTCACATTTTGTTTTTTTACATGACCTTATTGACAGTCTGGTTTCCCCAAAATCGAACAAAACGTAAAATACCATAAAATTACTCGGTTTTACCGAGATTTGTACCCTGCGAGAGAAGCGAAACAGGCCATAACTCGAGGCCACGAGGTTGAAGTGCCACCTCATAGCGAGTGAGTCGAAGCTGGAAGCTTAGGTGCAAACAAATTCTACCAATATATTTCGTACACACAGGCAGCTAGCTATTCAACTCCACCGTGAGTAGATCAATTTCCCAAATAGTTGGTTGAAACCCGAAAATCATATAAACTTAATTTCGGAAATTCGATCAACTCATGTCAGCGATTCTGCTGCGTGGTCTAATTATTTGAAACGTGATGGAAATTATATTTTATATTTAGGAACTATGCGCCAACACTATGCAGTTGTCTTCTTTTTCTGGTCCCATTAAATGTAATAATTGTGCCGAACAATGTGAGTTTGTAAAATGGATTTATAAATGTACACATTGAATTGAGCTTCAAAACAATACAATTTCCGCGGCAGAAAAATATTGTAAAAAATACGAGAGGAAGAAAACTTCAAAAATTCAGGTAAATTTCAATTATCTTCGCTTCGCTTGAAGCCCACAATCTGAGGCCGCAAGCGCGAGGTGCAGACTCTAAAACAAGGTTTTCCGCTTTGAGAGGAATGAAGCAACGCGTGATCCGGGGCGAAAGGATGAGATGCAAACAAATTCCTCTAATATATTGCGTCCACGCAGGCGTGAGTAGACCAATTTCCCAAATAGTTGGTTGACGCCAAACAACAAATAACCTATACTTAATTTTGTAAATTCTCTCAACTCATGTCCGCGATTCAGCTGCGTGATTGATTTTTTTTTACATTGTTAATATTTGATTTGCCGCAGTCAGCTGCATTATATCTATCTATATATATATATAAAAATGAATTGCTGTTCGTTAGTCTCGCTAAAACTCGAGAACGGCTGGACTGATTTGGCTAATTTTGGTCTTAAAATGTTTGCAGTAGTTCATAGAAGGTTTATACGTAAAGAAAAATTTGAAAAGTTTCTCGAAAAAGTTTCAAATTTGGAAGAAACTGAACAGCATTTATAGTATAAACTCAAAACCATAGCTTACAAAAACAGCTGTTCTTATAAAAAGCTTATGTTTGTTTACATGTATTACCATAGCAACATTACTTAGCAAATTTATAATCACTTTAATACTCTTCAAAACCAACAGCTTTTTAAGGTTAGATTGAAAAACTATAAACAAACACAAATAAAAATGCTTACAGAATTATAATTCAACTCAAACATTTGTTATTAAATATCTAAATAGGCCTACTTAGAGATATGCTGCTTAAAATATTGTTTATATAAAATATATCATAACTATGAATTTTTTAATACTTTTCAAAACATATTTTCGTTATCAATAATAATAATAACAAACAAATTATTTGACACCATGTATAACCATAAACATACACTAGTTTAAACATATTATTATATTGAAAACTAAACAAACAATCTGAATTAAACTAAATGCCATTAAAATATCACATTCGTAGCTTTATTTTGATATATAATTGTATATTTAAATACTAAACAATATCTTATACTAATTAGGCTTATACATTTAAAATTACAAACTCTATTTGAACCAGTTTGTTACATCCTAAATTAACGCGGATGCTACAAAGTGATTCAAATATCTTTTCTACGACCCCCAGCTAATTTAAACTCTCGCTAAGAAAGGGTTAAAAGAAATTCGAAATTTTAGGGCGGTTTGAGGGGGTCAAAGTTACTAAAAATCTCTATAAGAACGAATTGGAATGAAATTTGGTACGTAGCTTCCTTTTAGGCCGTAGGTGCTCGCAACATAGTCAATGAAATTAAGTGAAAGTCAAAATTAGTAAAAACTATAAATAAAACGATATATTTAAAGGTTTTTCATGTTAGGTAGTAGTTTACAGGAATACAATTTTCAGTGCTTTCTTAAATAGCTTAGACTTTTTTTTCATGACCACAGTAGGATACGCACAGGTATTCAAAGAACACTTAAAAAGAATACAATTACGTCAAAAAGACTGAAAATACTAACAACCACGGGCAACGCCGTACGGGTCAGCTAGTTTAAAATAAAAAGTGATTTTTTTCTGATATATGGCCACGCTTATCTGCTCTCGTATCCTATCAATCATATACAATTTATCCAAAGTGCTTTAATAATAAGACTAATTCTGATAAAAGGTTCGAAATAATGAAACACTCTGGTAACAATATTAATCTTTTAAAATAACAGCTTAATTCTAGATTGTAGTTTCTGTAAATAGATACAAAATAGCCAAGAAATTCCAATATCCACGAATTCGACATAGGCTACCAAAAAGCAAATTGGGCCATACATTCATATATTATGCGTAAAAATACATTCAAGTCAACGAACCATTACTCATTTATATATCATAAACCTATAATACAAAGGGAACATATTTTAGGTTTTCTTGAACTCAATGAAAAAAGAACATTCCCATAGTAACGTTCTTTCTATTCCAACAACGTACCGCATTATCAGAACGCACGACGTTATGTCTTTCAGTTGGAATTTATTATCCCACTAATCACGTGGTATTCCTCGAAATGCATTTCTTATCCTAATTCCGCTTCAAGATTCCTATTGATTTATGTAACCCTGTGTTACCCTTGTTTTGGAATTTATCCAACTTAAACATTCTCGTTTTTGTGTTTACCTTATTAGCTAATTTCCATAAGATTGCAGATGCCCTTAAGATGAGAAATAAGGCGGGAATAGTAAATGAGCACCGATAATAGTCCCTAGAACATTGTTTGTGGTTTCATTAAAATTTAAATATATGTTATATGTATTTTATATGCTCAGATACATATATAAAGCGACAGTTGAAAAAGATCTAAGTTATTCTAAGTTAAAATATAGTCTCGCAATTTGTGGAGGGACTTAGGTTACAACAAAAAACCAATAACTACGCAACAGAAGAATTTGTTTGTTTGTATTTTATCGCACAAACACAAAACAGTGCACCTCTTAAATATATTACCTTTTAAACCCCTTTTTATCTATAAAGTATTGAGAACCTTTTTTGACAGGAGCGGGGCTATCTCTATAGATGCCACTCTAGAACCTAGAGTGCTGACATTGCGAAATAGATCAAATGTTTTTGTACCTAAACCAAATTTCACTATTTATATGAAATCTTAATCATATCTAGCACCTAAATTTTTAATTGTATGAGAGAATGTATCAAATCATGTTCAAACAAACATAAATAAATTATACAGTTTGCTGCCTAATATTCTGTTTGAATTTCTTATTCTTATTTTAATGTAACATCTCGAATGTTTCGTTTTTGTGTTATATTCAGGTGATGAAATCTTGCAAATATGTATGCTAAGTCTGAGTGCCTGTGTATAGTGTATGTTTGTTATGAAAATATCATGAAATATTTGTATTTAAAAAATTTAGCATTTTATTTAATAAGCCCCTAGTTAATAAAAAGAAGGATCTTTCCAAAATGTGTGTTGATAATACAAAATTTACAAATAAAAGGTGCAATTTAACAAATATTTAAAGCAAAAATTGTGACGAGTTCGTTAGCAAAAAATGCAACAACCAAAAGAAATATTTTTTGACATGAAGTCAAAAAAGTTTTAGATTTATCGTACTAAAATGAAACCTTTTGTGGTTGTATATGAAAAAATATATTTAGGAGATTCACATTGTAGTTTTTTACACGACCTTATAAAATACCGTAAAAGCAGTCTATAAGTTTTACTCCGTAAAGTGAGTTTTTTTGCTGCGGGCCAATCGAAGCAGTCCATAATCCTAGCCCGCAAGGCCGAACAAACGAGGGGGAACAAAGTAGTTCATGAGCCGGGGCTGGTTACTTAAGTGGAAACCAATTCTAGTAATACAGTTTACACACGTAGGCAGCTATTCAGAGACATTGTGAATTTCACAAAAAGTTGGTTGTAACTCTAATAAACTCATAAACTCATTTCTTTTAATTCTCTCAAATCACGTAGCGGTTCAGCTGGGTGATCGAATTATTTCAGTTGCAATTAAATTACTCCAATAACTGTTTAAACGTTCGGCAAACTAACACATTTTGTACGGGAACTCGTAGCATAGCAATACGGCAACTATGGCAATTGATTAAACTATGGCACAACATTGCTTAGATGTTTAGATAGACAAAGTATATTACACAAGTTTACATGGTTTTAACGTTTGATTAGAGCAAGTGGTGTTAATATTCAACAGTTGGTACCGACGTAGGGGTTTGTAAAGTCCGATATTAGCTTTGCTTACATTAACTTAAGGGAATTAATATTTAGAGCTAATTGAAAGGAATTTCATATATCTGTTACTACTGAATTATACAACAAATTTCCAAATACTCTTTTGTAAAAACAAATATTTTCTTAGATAAATAATCACAGCTTTTTACTAAAATAAACAAAGAGAGATGGAATAGTTGTCCCACAATAAACCAGTTTTGACCTACTCTGGGGGGTTAATTTGTCCCGTTGTTGTTAGCAAATTTCAATAAGAAAATGTGAGATATTTATAGTGACTTTTATGGTGAGTCCCAAGGTCGGGAGAGATCATGGTCCCTAAATCACGTTTTGGAGTGTCATTAAAATTTTTATATGCTGGGTTACTAGAAAATATTTCAGCATACTATAGGCGAAAATAAGTAAAAAATCCAATAAATAAAGGTCCGGAAATGCCAAGTTTTCCAATTATTCTCCATTTTGTTGTTTTTTACTCATAATATCTTTGGAAATAGAAAAGACATTGACCACAAATTCGGTGTACATTTTTGCTACTCAAGCTTTTATGCGTGGTCAAAAACCAATCTTCCTGAACTAGTATTCATGTTTATGTATTGTTATCTTTCGCGCTACGGAGCAAATATAAAAGCAGTTTTGTTTGTTGTTAAAAATTACCTTTTTCTCCTAACATTTTTTTTTTTGTTGGTAAAGTTATTGGATTTAGATATGCGTGATATTAAAAATTCTAAATGGCCTCCATTTTTAAAGTATGCAAAAGAACGTTCTGGTTTTTTGTAAAAGGGTCAAAAGTTACGTAAAAAATATGTACACCGAATTTAAGGTCAACATGTTTTCTATATCCAAAGACATTAAGTGTGCATAAGTTAGTGGATTATCCTGTGCATGAAAAACAAAAATATATAATTTTACTAGCTGACCCGTACGGCGTTGCCCGTGGTGGTTGGTATTTTCAGTCTTTTTAACGTAATTGTATTCTTTTTAGGTGTTCAGTCAGTGAGTGGTATTTGGCTTATATATATATAGATCTTAAATAATAAAAGCACTATTGTCATAATAATAAAAGATCTGAAATCGTGATTTAATATTTTTGTTCCCCCAAACCCCCCTAAAATTTCGAATTTTTCCAAACCCTTTCTTAGTGAGCACCTATGGCTCTAGAGGAAGCTACATACCAAATTTTATTCCAATCCATTCGGTAGTTTTGAAGAAATCGTTTTTTAACAACTTTGATCTCCCCAAACTACCTAAAATTTCTAATTTTTTCAAACCCTTTCTTAGTGAGCACCTATGGCCCTAGAGGAAGCTACATACCATATTTCATTCCAATCCATTCAGTAGTTTTGAAGAAGTCGTTTTTTAACAACTTTGATCCCCCAAACCCATTAAAATTTTGAATTTTTTCAAACCTTTTCTTAGTGAGCACCTATGGCCCTAGAGGAAGCTACATACCCAATTGCATTCAAATCCATTCGGTAGTTTTGAAGAAGTCATTTTTTAATAACTTTGATCCCCCAAAATCCCCCCTAAAATTTAGAATTTTTTCAAACCCTTTCTTAGTGAGCACCTATTGCCCTAGAGGAAGCTATACCAAATTTCATTCCAATCCGTTCGGTAGTTTTTGAGAAATCGTGATGAGTGTGTCAGTGAGTCAGTGAGTCAGTGGGTTTTGGCTTTTATAGGGTCTATAATATATAGATAAAATTACTAGATCGCTACTCCCTTTTCGACTCGCTCACAGCTCTTTACAAAATTCAGTTTATATGTTTTACGGTTTCAACCTATTATTTGGAAAATATGTCTACTCATGAAGGCGCTGAATAGTAGAATTTGTTTGCACCACATCATCCAGCCCCAGTTTACGCGCTGAATCATTCCGCTAACAAAGGAAAAACTCGCTTTGAAGAGGATCAGATTATGTCCCAACGGGAAAATCCCCACATAAAGGTAAATTACGTTTTGATCTATTTTCTGAGAACCAGAAGTGCATAAAATCACTTAAAAAACCAAATGTAAAGAATAGTTATTGTGTGTGGGAATTATTTGTTTATATAAACAACCAAAACAATTAAATTACAAAATACTAAACAATCCTTAGTTTCCGGTCATAAAATGTGCATCTGGTTGTTGTATTAGAACCAAGTGATCTGAGCGACGTGAAAAACCAACGAATGTACACAATAAACTGAACATAAAATGCGGCCTTTAGTGTGCGAACACATATCACATTTTGAATGACACCATAAAACGTGTTCTAGGGACCATGATCTGTTCTCATTAGCGAATTTCCATAGGAAAAATGAGCTATTGCAGTGGCCCTTATATTGAGACCCAAGGTCGGGAGTAGCAAGTGAGCACTGATCATGGTCCCCAGAACACGTTTTGGGGGTTAAAAAATAATTATATATATATATGTATATATGTGTTCGCACTCTAGCGGCCGTATTTTAAGTCCGATTTGGTTCAAATTTGGTACACATGTTGGTTGTCTCTGTGGCTCGGACGAGATCGTTAGCCAAAATAATCCAACAACCGGAAGTACGTTTTTTGGCCGTAAGTAACTATTTTGTTTTATTTTTGCTACGAGAATTAAATTTTTTAGAGTTTTTTCTAAAAATATAAATGTAGGGTGTTATTCTGCACATTTTGTTTTTTTACGCGACCTTATAGCTCGCTTGGTTCCCCCAAAATCGATCAAAACGTAAAATACCATAAAAGTACCCGGTTCGAAGCCAAGTGTGCAAACTCGCGAGGCCATTAGGCGCAAAAAAATTCTACTAATATATTGCGTACACACAGACAGCTGTTCAACGCCTTCTTGAGTAGACCTATTTCCCAAATTGTTGGTTGAAACCCTAAAACATAGGCCTATAAACTTGATTTTGGAAATTTGCTCAACTCACGTCAGCGGTCCAGCTGCGTGGTCGAATTATTTACCGCTCCCGACGTTAAGTCTCGCCATAAGAGTCACTGCAATAGCTCATTTTTCCTATGAAAATTCGCTAAAACCAGAATCAAACTTTAATTTGATTTACAACTTTGTTATAACCATAAACCCGCTCATACTGTATTTTACAAAAAAAAAAAAACTAATAATAATTTTAATTTAAAGTTGTTGACTACATTCTAATGTTGGGACAGATATTTAACGTATATTTGGTTGGGTTTAAAGTCCACAGAATAGTCTTGTTTGCTTATGCAGCATCGGCTGTAAGATAGCTCAGTAAACACAGATAATGCGTTCTGAGTTTGGTACAACAAGACTGTACCCTGCTGATAAGGGTTAACGTTGACAGTAAAATGTGAGAACTTAAGCTGCCTTCACTTCTCCAGGTCGCTCGTGATTATATCATTACGTCAGAGTGTATTTAATTATTGAGAATTAGTTAAATCACGCCGAGAGAATCTTTGTGACATGAAATTTGTTACACGTTTGTTGAATAGTGTAAATAATTCATCCCGCAGTTGGACCGCCGACGTGAATTTGACTAATTTCCAAAATTAGGTTTATATGATTTTACGGTTTCAAACTATTTAGGAATTGGTCTACTCACGAATGAGCTTAATAACTGCCTGTGTGTACGAAATATATCAGTAGAGTTTGTTTGCACCTAAGCCTCCAGCTTCGACTCACGCACATCTTCGTTCCACTCGCGAGTTTGCACCTCTATCTTGCGGCCTCGAGTTATGGACCGCTTCGTTGCGTACAAACTCGTCCGAGCGACTTATACAACCGACGTGTTTACCAAATTTGAAACAGAGCGGACTTAATATGCGGCCGTGAGTGTTCGAACACATGTACATATTATGTATATATAAATTTTAATGTTCTGGGGACCATGATCTATGCTCATCTACTACTCCCGACCTTAGGTCATACCATAAGGGTCACTGCAATAGCTCACCTTTCTGTGGGAATTCGTTAAGGCTAAACAGTACAAAAAAAGTTGTGATTTTAGCCCAATAGGTAGCAGCACTGTCGTGGCCTAATTAATTTTACTGATTACTCATTTATTTTTTATCCGATTTGAAAAAATAAAACTGTTTTGTAATCAGTATAAAGTTGTTAAAGGCGCTATGGTTTCTAATTTTCGAAAACATTACTTAATAAATTTTTACAATTAATAACTTTTAAAATAAGTCAAAATTTGACTAAAACAGGTAGTCATTTTTAGGGCAAATTTTTTTGAATAATTTTAAAGTTTATTTCAAGCAAATCGGTTGAATGGTTTTGTCAGAAACGCGTTTTTAGTTCCAACGTTGTGTCACTCGTTGAACAGCTAACTGACACGCGCACGCACCGACGCGACGCGACGTAGCGCCTTCTCTCTCTCCTCACAGGCACATACAACCCATCCTCGCGGCTCGCAGCTCCCAGCTCCCAAACAACACACAGCCCAAGACGTTTATGATCCGTTTACGTTTTTGTGCGAAATGATGAAAACGAACAAATAAAGAAATGTAATTCAAATGCTCACCAATAGTTAAAGAGTGTATCTCCTCTGTTGATGTAAACATATTTATGTAGCCAATTTCATCTAACTTATGTTTAATTTAATTATAAGGTGTGTTAAACGTTTTTAATCAGTGCATTTAATTTAATGTGTCTACAACTGTTTAAAATGAATTAATTAAAATGAATTAATCCTGGGATCGAGACAAATAAATTTCACAATACAAAACTTGGTCTACTGTACTTTGTCGTCCGACTGTCTGTATGTTTTTTACAAAATAATTCATATCTACCGAACGGATTGACCGATTGAATTCAAACTTGACATGAAGTTGACCTAGCAATGATCTATTTAAAATAAATAATTCGTTTTAAAATGGCGACTGTTTCAAACCCAAATTACCCAAAAAGGGTACATTTTAACAAAAAAATGTCAAGACATCTTTTTTATAGCCCTTTTGATTTATCATCGGATAGTGTTACTGTAAAAACAATCGGATGACGGATAATAGTTATGTTAAAGAGCCGATACAGAATAAAAAGGACTACAAAAAAGATGACTTGAAACTTTTTATAAAAATGTATGGTTTTTGGGTAATTCAGGTTTGCAATTTTTTAACAGTCACCATTTTAAAACGCATTAATGGATATAATCGCTTATTTTACTTAAAATATATCATTGTTAGGTAAACTTTATGTCAAGTTTTAAGTCAATCGGTCAAACCTTCTCTAGATACAAATTATTTAGTGAAAAAACAAAATGGCCGCTATGGAGAAAACCAGGGCTCTATAACAAGGGCTAAACCGTTTCTTTGATCTCGGCACTGTGCCGCCAGTTTCACTCTGACGTCACCATGCTGATACACGTTAGCTGGTAATATTTGAGTAGTGCGTGCGCAGTCGTTAACTCGCTGTTTTAACTCGATGGAAAGGCTTCAGTAAAATACAATTTTGATATTCTTAATCTACATAAAGTACGGATTCTAACAGTATAAAAAACTTTTATTTTAACAGGTATTTCGAATTTTAATAATTGAAAATATTTGAGAATTATCACAGACTGACATGAAAAAGTTACTAAGCGAGGAAATTTTTTATTTTTATGTTATAAACAAACTTCCAGCGGGAAAGTTGTAGCCATTGAATTGATCTAAACTATCCAATTCACCGATTTGTGATAAAATGATTACATCATTATGAAATTGTTTTTTAAATGAGCGCTAGGAGGTGCCGTGCCACGACTCCCGAAGTACAGTTGTTTGATACGGGAATAACGTTTATGTACATATTGTTATTTTAAGTAAATCACTTGTCCAAAGGAAAAAAGTAAGCATTTTATTTTAACATAAACTAATTATGATTTATAATTAATATTTGATATTATTGAAGAAACATTTAAGTACTCCGCAAATTAGACAACAATGAACAAATTATTTAAAAGACAGCATATTTCTTTGTTATAAAGCAATTCTTTTAATTAAATATGAAGCTAATTTTTTTACGTAATTACGATTTTCTTTTTCCATCATTGATCTCTAATTTTATTTCTTTGAATGTACGTAATAATGATATTATTTTTTAAACGTTAACCTCCAACTTAACTTTTTGTGTCCACTTCAATAATATCAAATTTTAATTATAAATTACTAGCTGACCCGTGCGAATATTTCGCAAGTTCGGAGTATTCCTACATTTACCTGATTTAACACGTTGATTTAATTCAGTTAATTGAGTTTATTTATTTACATTGGTTTATAAATAACAGTTTCCCTATACAATCTTACAGTGTAAACAATCTAACTAACAGCTGTCATGCTAGTTAAACAGATGGTTAGTAGATGGCGCCTTTCATTAGGAACATACAGAGTATAATATAAAAGTTTTTTAAATCAATTTTTGTTATTAAAATATGAATTTTAAGCTGTTTGCCTATTTTTCCCGTGTAGTGGTTAAGGAAAGCTTTAAAATTATGCCTCATCATGTAATTTGATGATGTATTAAGGAAGTTATGGCGTACCGACAAAAAAATAGTCTTGAGAAATAATATATGCGATAATTAGTTTATGTTAAAATAAAATGCTTACTTTTTTTCTAGCTGGCATAATTACCTGGGGACAAGTGATTTACTATATTACCTTAAATAACAATATGTATATAAACGTTATTCCCGTATCAAACAACTGTACTTCGGGAGTCGCGGCGCGGCACCTCCTCGCGATCGTTTAAAAAACGATTTCATAATGATGTAATCATTTTATCACAAATCGGTGAATTGGATAATTTAGATCAATTCATTGGCTACAACTTTCCCGCTGGAAGTTTGTTTATAACCCAAAAATAAAAAATTTCCTCGCTTAGTAACTTTTTCATGAAGTCTGTGATAATTTCCAAATATTTTCAATTATTAAAATTCGAAATACCTGTTAAAATAAAAGTTTTTTATACTGTTAGAATCCGTACTTTATGTAGATTAAGAATATCAAAATTTTATTTTACTGAAGCCTTTCCATCGAGTTAAAACAGCGAGTTAACGACTGCGCACGCACTACTCAAATAGTACCAGCTAACGTGTATCAGCATGGTGACGTCATAGGCGATCGATATTGGGTCACGGTAAATGATCAAAATGGTATAGCCCTTGTTATAGAGCCCTGGGAGAAAACAAAGAGTTTCCGGACACATGTCCAATTGATGTGTTTTCTAATTCTTATGTGCTAAATCATATCCTAAAATATTACATAGTCATTACGAAACATCCTGTATATACAAGAAACATATTTTAGTAAAAGTATTCAAAACATACCAATATTGTGGTTACGTATGCTGAATTAATATTTTATAACAACCAAGTGGGACGAGCAGGAAAAACAATACATGTAATGCTCTTCAACAATATATGGGAAACAGAAGCATTTCCCGGTGCGAGTCGTCACTGAGCGAGCGTGTGGCGTGATGAATTTGTTTGATGGCGCGCGGGTTGGGGGGGGGGAATACGCGCGAAAAAATACTAGAGATAAACCTTGCAAAATCGATTCCGACGGAACCACTGGTTCGATCTTCAGTCTGAAAAATTATTAATTCATTTCTCCATCAAATCTTCAAAATGACTACCAGTTTTTCTTTTAAAAAAATTCCTTTTAGCAGTTACAAAGTAATTTTTTTTAT
>JAGFPH010000779.1:388157-403525 GCA_018207615.1 Philaenus spumarius | reverse complement strand
GGGGGGGGGGGGGATACGCGCGAAAAAATACTAGAGATAAACCTTGCAAAATCGATTCCGACGGAACCAGTGGTTCGATCTTCAGTCTGAAAAATTATTAATTCATTTCTCCATCAAATCTTCAAAATGACTACCAGTTTTTCTTTAAAAAAAATTCCTTTTAGCAGTTACAAAGTAATTTTTTTTATTAAATAAAAAATTTAAAAAATCTTTAGCATAGCGACTTAAAGATACATATTAGAAGTACAAATCATTTTTCAAACCAATTTTTACTCAAACGGTAAGCGAGTAATCAGTAAAATGAATTTTCATTATTTTGAAGCGCTACGTGGCGGCAGTATTTGGAACTACTGCCGGGGTGTTTAGCCTTAATAATTCGAACTAAATAGCGACGTGACTTTAGGGAAATTTCAAATTTAAGTTTATTTGTTTTAGGGTTTTGACTAATTATTTTTTACATTTATTTACTAACGAAGTCGCTGACTAGTTAAATGCGTTTACCAAATACATAAGTAGAATTTGTTTCCACATCAGCCTCAAGCCCAGGGTCAAGCGCTGCTTCGCTTCGCTCGCAGCGAACAAACGTCCTTTGTATGGTATTTTACGGTTTAATCGATTTTGGGAGAACCGGACGAAATATAAGTCGTGTAACAAAAAAAATGTGCAGAATAATATTCTATACAATATATTTAGATACAATCCCAAAAAGTTACATTCTATTATAAAAATCTAAAAAAATATATTTTTCCGGTCAAAAATAGTGCTTCAGGTTGTTGGATTTTCTTGACTAACGAACTCATCCGAGCGACTTAGAAAAACAACATGTGTACCAAATTTGGATCAATTGACCTGCCGTTAGAGTGCGAACACATATATACATATATATATATTAGTTACAACTGCTTAAATTTACACAAATTGTTCTCTCTTACCGGTTTCGCCGAATCAACATGTTAGCATCTTCAGGGTTCATCCGCTACTGCTTCGTCGAAATAATGTTTAACCTAACCACATTACATAATATTACAGACGCACGCAACATACACTTGGCGTCCTGTTAGGCCACCGGCCAGTTCAGTAAAATTCGTTGTTAATTCGAATCATTCTACAAATATTACTTAGATTAATTAGTCTAATATTTTTAAGAAATATTTTAGAATTTTTTTTAATATGCATGCAAAAATAATATAATTTCAATTGCGTGCATAAAATAATGTAATAAACATACGAATGAAATGTTATTTCTTCGCTGTTTTATTTATTTAAAAACGATTATAATTATAATGGAGTTTGTTATTTTTAAATAATAACTTTAAAAATTTTCTCAAACAATATGAACTGAAAAGTTATTTAGTGAAAAATAAAACGTAAAGAAAAGTAATACAAATCGTAGACTACAAAAATGTTGGTAAAAGTTAGTGGGGGCTGGTAAATAGACAAAAAAGAAAACGATATATATATAGTACTTATACAAAACAAACAAAAATGCCTATATTATAAAAGTGAAACACTTGGAAGCTCAAATATAAAGATTGTCATAAATAAAACACAAAGAAATGAAAATTCTATTTCAAATTAGGTTTTCTTTAAATTTTCAGTAGTTTTATATACATTTAAAATTACAAAACTAATTGATATTTATATGTAAACAACTAATAAAAAAGTAAAATTGTTTAGATGTTTAAAACATTACATAAATTTATTCACTTAACATTTAAGTTTAACTTAATACTTACTAAACTTGTTATGCAATTTGCGAATTCGTATGACATTTGCATGATTATTGAACACACAATGTTATCAGTCCGCTTATAGTAGGGCATAGCAAATTATTTGTTCGATTATCTATTCTGCCGTCATTATTGAGTCCTACAATGGCCTACAAAACAAACAATATTTCTCACTATTTATATCGTTTAAAGAAATACAAATAGGAAACTAATAATTACATTAATCCGTAGGTATTTTACTATTTAAGTAAATTTATAAAAACATGTTCAACTGACAAAGATGTTTAAATAAGAAAACTAATTTCTGTATTAGTTAAACCATGTCATTAAATGTATAATTGTGCACTCCAGTGGCCATATTAATCATTTCAAACGCCCATTTGGGCTGATCGGCCGGCACCATATGGCCAGCGTCTCTAATCAGAAGTTCAAACAAATTTCCCGCCATTTTAAAATATCCCGCCAACTTATCGTCCACGGTCCACTTGTACCTTGTAGCGTTCTTGTAAGCTGCCTCACCACTCCACTTCAACGACCGTAGGAAGTTCACCGTCATCGGATACGCGCAGATGATGTCCACCTCACCGTTGTAGAAAAGCATCGGGTAATATTCCAGAAGGGTTTCTATCCAAGGTTTGATCGACATGACGATGTCCAGTTCGAGGTTAGCGTACGTAGCATCGCCCCAGTTGAAAGGTAACGCACCTACGTGCAGAGCCCGACGGGTTTTTTCCTTCTGGACGAACGTTTGCCAGTTACTTGCGCTAGCAGTTTGCGGAATGTAGTTGTAAATGTTTACGTTACCAACGCACTCGTTGTATAGACCACCTGTTAAATTGTTCAAAGTTTGAATTGCGGATTTGTAATCTTCTTTTTTCATTTCTTTCGCGAACTTATTCTGTTCTCGATGGTAAAGTTTCCTCTGGTTAAAGTCGATAAATCCCAATTGGTACAGATAATCACCGTAATTCGACTGCTTCAACGGGTCCGACCATCCGTCACCAATAAACATACCGGCAAGATTTATCTTAAACTCAGCCGCAGGGTTGTTCGCGTGGATCGTGTAACCCAACGCCGGAATATATTTACCCGCGTAAGATTCACCGCTCACGAAGAAACTATTCTCTTGTAAATTCGGGAACAGCGTCAAAAACTGAAAAACAGCCGAGTACAGATCGTTTCCGACGGTTGTTTCGTTCGTCGGGTAACAGCTACTGTCGTTGGTGAAACTGTAACCGGTACCGACCGGTTGATCGATGAACAGCAGATTGTTGTACACGTTCCAACTGTATTTTCGTTTCTTCAAACCGGATTTGTACGAACGGAACGGTCCTAATTCTTCGAAAAGCCCGTACATCGACGTAGCTCCCGGTCCACCTTGTAACCATAGCAACAACGGTGCGGTTTTCCAATTGTTTTGCGAAGGGAAAAACCAGAAAAACAAATTCGACCCGCATTCTTTGTTGACCGTAAAGAAGCCCGAGTAACTACTAATACCTCCGAGTTTTGGTTTCACTTTGGATTCTTGTTGGGCTTTTTTTATTTCGCCAGCTTCTAGTAACGGCGTCAGAAACAACGGTTCACCCGGGTCGGATCCTACTTCTAAAGGTACATTTACAGGCTTCGGTCTGAAAAAACCTTCCGCTAACGCACAGCACAATACAACACACAGTATCTCTACTCGAGACATTTTAATGCACTGACTGCCACTTGTATTGCAATAATATATATTATCACTACCACTTCACGGAATTTACTTTTCGTCAGATAAAGCACAGATACATTACTATACAGATTATGTAGTCACAGATAGTACAATTGGTTTCGCATACTGAGTGAACACTACTGCACGAGTTAAAAATAAACGTCCACATGTTTTGTAACGCTTGCAATTAATTATAGATCTATCAGGTTAAGCGTTACGACGTCTTCTAATCCTATACTGATTGATTGACAAGACGTAATCTAGCCGTGTACTCGACTTTCGAAAATAGATTTAACTCTGTAAATTGTCAAGTGTTTTCTTATATAACACATTTATAATATAATATATAAGAAATTTTGTCTTGAGTGAATGACAAAGAATCAACGAGGAGCAAAAACTAGTGTAGATACAAATACGAAAATGTAAAGGTATATTCTTATTGAGTCATAGACGCACACTAAGAACAGATTTTGCAAAATTAGTATTTTGAAGCAAAAAAATAGCGAACATTCTATAAAACAGATGTTTGGCTCGAAAGCAAACTTAGGACCACATGTTTGTTTACATTAAATTATCATCGCAAAAAAGAACTAAGCAAATTTAGATTAACAAAAGGGTTTTACATTAGATTAACAATCTAAAAGCACAGAAAATTCAAAGAAAATGATTTCCATATTGTAATTCAATTTAAATATCTTGTTACATATTATAAATAAAACAGCTGTTTTTTATAAAAAACTTAACATAAATTTACGTTTGGCATACAATGAGCCAAAACACGTTTATTCGCAACTAATTTGGCAAATTTATAATCAGGTAATTATTCTTCACAGTAATGTTTTTATTTTTTTTTATTTAAAAGCAAACGAAAGGCTTTTCATATTATAAGTCAAACATGTTTTGTTATACATTATAACAAAGGGAATCTTTGGTTATTAAAATTTGTTTTAATTGTTGATTATTTCAATATTAATGGTGAAATTACAACGCATGCCGCAATTTGAATTGTTGGTGTTCGTCGTGTATCTCTGTCTTACATTAGGCACAGGTCACTAACCAATCGTCATTTATTGAAAATAACAGAGTATACAATAATCTGTTTGCATTGGTTTTGCCATGGGTTGCCACCTGGTTTGGTGAGGTAAGAGTAGGTGTGGAGCCTCTAGTATTTTTTTTATGTTTTCTTAACACTATATTGATAATGTTTATTAACTTTTTAAGTTTGTTAGAGTCCAGTGATGTTTCTTAGTTAAATTAATCATAATAATAATAATTATTATTTAAATTAATGATTAATTATATACCTACTTTGCAATAAGAACGTTGTTTTCGTACCTTAAGCAAAACCGGAACCCGTAGGTTCATACGTCTGCTTGTATGTCTGCCCAGGTGATTTTGTCTTCGGAAAGAGAATGTATCATAAAGTTATTAATGACACATTAGGAATAGTTAGACTGTAAAACAATCAGAACGAAAAAAAGCAATTTGTCTTTGCGTTTTGTATGGTTAAAAATTGGTACTAAAAAAAACATTGGGTGTCCTTAAGACCACACGTTGGAAGTGATAACTTCTATGGCCAATTTGTATTTGTATCAGTATTAATATTAGAGGAGAATAAGGTCCAACAAATTACACAAGTCGATATATTGTCAAAAAATATTAAATCATATTTTGAAATTGTATAATTATAATGAGTTTGCGAAAAATAATGATAATTATAATGTAACCAGAATTTATTTAGTGACTAATGATTTTGAGTGTGGTATTAGTGTGTGCACTCTACATAGAATTCTAAGAATAATTCAATATGTATGTAACTATCGCTTACATATTGAATTATTCTTAGAATTTTATGTAGAGTGCATACACTAATACCTCACTCAAAATCATTAGTCACTAAATCATTATAGTTTTCACTATTTGTCGCATACTTATTATAATATAACAATATTACAATCATAATATTATAATATTTAATTATAATATTACAATAACGTATTATTATATACTACGTATCGCCTATTCCCTCTCCACGCTCAGACTTGTGTCTACGCAAAAGATCGTGACTCGAGATTTCAGAAACATATTCAAGCGAAAGTGCCCAGCGGATAGCCTAGTATTTATCACTTCAAAAAAAAAAAAAAAAATATATATATATATATATTTTATGACAATGCCATGTAGAACATTATTTTTAATTTTTCAAAGTCCTTTGTAATTGGTCGTTATAAATATATTCATGAAAATGTAAATATTACCGCAAGACAATCGTAATGGTAGATCAACAGAAATAGGTATCAATAGAGTTGCTTGCTAAAACCAAAAAACCCCAAAAGAGTGCAATTAAAAAAATTAAATTTCAAATTTGTTTGATAGTAATGTATTTTTTTCATATGAAACAAAAAGTACGAAAATCAGAAAGGTAGATCTCCAACAATAATTATTAATAGGGTTGTAACCTAAAACAAACAAAAAAACTCAATAAAGTGATAACGATGACATAGAAATAAAATTATATATATATATATTACTTTTTTATAATAATGATTTTTTACTTTAAAACAATTCACACGAAAATGGGCCCGATTAAATTCGTATCAATAGGATCACCAAATGTTTAAGGCGATTCTCAATTATTATATAAGCAAGATTGTGATATTAATCTAATAAACGATTTGCTTTAATACAATTTTGCTGTCACATATTTTTTATTATTCTAGTTGTGTCTGCATACGTTAAAAAACAAATAGATAGACATTCTAAAGGAAACATGTCGTAATAAAATACACGTAAGACAAATTCATATCAAATATAACACACGGACGTTACATGAATAATGAAAAACAAAGTAACTGACATCACGTCATATCAGATTAGAAGAAACACATTGTATAGAAGCAATCGAAATAGAAGTAAAGGATTTGTTTTCTAAAAATATAAATAAGGCAAAGACACAAACGCGAAGGTTTAAGTTGGATACGTTCCAAAACAAGAGAAACATCGGGTTACATAAATCAATAGGAATCATGGTATAGAATTAGGATAAGAAATGCATTTCGGGGAATACTTCGCGATTAGTGGGATAATAAATTCCAACGGGAAGACAGGACGACGTGCGTTAGTATAATGCGGTACGTAGCTGGAATAACAAAGTAGATATTGTTATTTCTTTTTGGAAAACTTGTCCTCTGATAGGGACATAGTGTTTTCTCAAATTTGTAAATGTCAAAATTTTCTAACTTGGTTCGTTAGAAACGTGTGTTGCTTCGTTATTGGCCTAACCTAAAAGTATATTTTTTACTTTCTCCACCCTATACGTAGTATATGGAGAAAGTATTGTTTTCGTAAAAATGTTCGAATTTAAATTTTCAGTTGAATTATCTGTTTTGGTGCTCCCAGAACTCTAAAAAATTGTTTAGTGCAATTATCTGTGTTGGTGCTCCCTGAACCCAAAAATATTTTTAGTGGAATTTTTTGTTTTGGTGCTCCCTGAACCCAAAAAAGTGTTTTTAACGTGGTGTCTGTCTGTCAGTCTGTCTGTATGTATACACGACCAAAGAGGACACTATTGGTCCGATTTTCATGAAATTTGGTATGTAGGTACTAAACCCTAATATCTCCAGGCGTTTTTTTAATTTTTTTGAATTTTTAATTTTTAAGGGTAATTTACCCCTAAAAACCCATAAAAACGACAAAAATGCAAATTTCTCAAAAACGGCTCTAACGATTTTGATCAAATTTTCAGTATTTATAGTGCTTAAGATTCCAAACAAAATGACACCACCCGCTTTTATCAAAACTTCGGCGTTTTATAATTATGGGGAAATGTTAAAAAATAAACAAGTTTATGTTGTTAATCTAGCATCGCGGCGACGGCCGCACGGGGTAGCACAACGGTAGCGAGCACGGCCAGTAATTCAAAGGTCGCACGATCGAATCCCGCCTGGGACAATAATTTTTTTATACGATTGACGTAGGTAGAATATTATTTTTTTGTTTTGTTCTAAAAAGTAGTAAATAAAATGATTAAACACAATATTATTTTGACTACAGTAAGTTCGGAGAAAGTTTGTGTCAGTTAACTGATACCGTTTATTTAAATTATTATTTAAATATAGACAATCATGTTTAAGTATTTTTTTAGATTTCACTTTCAAATGTACCAAGGTACAAAATAACGATTAAATTTCGGACTAAACCAATATAACCAACGATTTATATTCATTACAATTTTCACTTCTGTCGGCAGTCACACGACTGCTTTTTTCAGTTTTTGTCACGTCTTAAAGATTGTACATTCACAAAAATCCAGGATCATCCACTTTCATTCAAAAAGTATAATTTGTTCAAGTATATGTAAAATATAAGTCTATTTGCTTCGACTGGTTTCACCGTTAGTGACGCCATCTTCAGTATTAAAAAATGTTAGTTAGTGTAACAACTCGTATTAGGTCATTTCGATATTATTTGGAGCATATGGCCTTAATGAAATGTTCCAAATCCGACTCTGTCCCGCTACAAAGCCTCTTCAAAATTCCAAAAGTTCGTTCTTTCTCTTTTGTAGCAACCCCACCCTACAAGTAGATTAATCTATTCACTTCCTATACTTGTATTTCACTACTTTTAAAATTCTCGTTATTAGCGAATTTTCATAGAAAAGATGAGCTATTGCAGTGGCTCTTATGGTGAGACCTAAGTTGGTCAATGAACACTTTTTGGGGCGTCATTAAAAATGTTAAATATAGCCGTGTGTTCGCATTCTAACGGCTGGAATTTACACCATTTTTTTGTCCAAATTTGGTACATTAATTGGTTTTCTAACGCGCTCGGACAAGTTCGTTAGCCAAACAAAATACAATAACCAGAAGCACTTTTTTTGACTGGGCGTGATTTTTTTAGATTTTTCGTATTAAAGTGAATCTTGTTTGGGGGTTTAACAATAGAAAAATAATAAACGATATTATTCTGCTCATTTTGTTTTTTTACACGACCTTATCTGGTTCCCCCAAAACAATCAAGACGTAAAACACCACAAACGAAGCCGTCCATAATCCGAGGTTGCAAGATCTAGCTACAAACTCTCAAAGATACAGCGCCTTCGTGAGCAGACCAATTTCCCAAATAGTTGGTTGAAACGCTGAAACATATAAACTTAGTTTTGGGAATTCGCTCAACCCTCGTCAGCGGTTCAGCTGTGTGATGGAGTTATTTACAGAATGTATTCGCATTAATTTAGTTTGGTTACGATTTATTTTCAAGCAAATATTCCTTTATGATCCTTCATTTTTCTCGTACATATTCCTTGTTATTTTTTAATAGTAAACAAAAATTATCCGCATTCTTCAGAAAGTATGTGGGGATGTTGAAGGTAACTTTGTAATAGGCTTATATCAAATTGACAATAAAAAAGTTTTACATGCCGACAAAGCGGCTTTGGAATGTACAATTAGGAAAGGAAAACAAAAAAAGGAAAGTCAAGGAGAATGAAAAACTGTATAGTATGTTGCTGGAATATGTAGTGGGATCAACAAGATTTGTTTGCATTTTTTGTCTAGATTGAAAAATAGTATTTTCTAAAACACAGGTATGGTTTTTAATAAACTTCTTCAACTATCAGTTAAAATGTGTATTGCTGTAAAAATTATTCTGAATTTTTCAGTGCTAACATATTTTTGTTGACTAAAAATGAGTTATTAGACGTCAAAATATTATGACGTTTTTACAACTAAGTGGTATGTATATTTACTTTTTTTTAAATAAATTAATATTCTTCAAAATGGTTTAAAATAGGTATGTATCAAATTTAAGCTCTCTCAAATTATTAGTTTTTCTTGAATAATAATTGAAGTTCTTGTTTCTTGACATTGACAATATAATCACTACAAGTTCACTTAAGTCATATATATAACTTGACTGAAGTAGATAGTTACATAAGCTACAATTCACCTGATTTATTACGAAAGATGGGCTTCATAGGAAAGATGGGCTTGCAGTGATTTGGTTCAAATTTGGTACACATGTTGGTTTTATATGTTGCTCGGACGAGAGTTTGAGTGTTTTAGTACTAGAATTATATGTTTTGCTGTTTTATTGTTTTTAAACCCATATAGGAGATTGTCCTGCACATTTAGTTATTTACACAACCTTATAGCCCGTCTGATTCCCCCAAAATCGATAAAAACGTAAAATAACATAAACGTACTGGGATCAAATCCACACGTTTTTCCGCTGCGAGCGAAGCGAAGTAGTACAAAATCCTATTCCGTAAGGTCCAAGGTGCAACCAAATTATACCAAATTATACATTTCGTACACGTAGGCGTTTTCGTACAATTCAACGATTTCATGAGTAGACCAATTTCCCAAATAGTCGGGTGAACCCCAAAAACATATTAAAGTAATTTTGAAAAATCGCTCATCTCACATCAACGGTTCAGCGACGTGGTAGAATTATTTTAAATAATAAAGAAACGCAATATATATATTTTCAGATTAAAAATACAATCTTAAAAGATTTGATACTTATCATTATCCTTTTATCTTATTTATCTTGTCAATCCCTCTGTCAATCATTTATTGGCTTATAAATTACACTAGTTTTATAATATGGATTACTATATACATAAAAAAATGAATATTCCTAATTGGTTTCAGAAAAACACGTTTAGTACTAAATTAAACTAACTTTAGAACACAGACCTACTGAGACAATGCCTGTATGCAGTTAAGAACAATATTATATTAAGTTACTTCAAAGTTTGTAACTGTAACCACTGATGATGATGACTTGGTCAACGAAACGAGTTTGGGCATTACATTTTTTTGTGAGAAATGTGTTCATTTTATTATTTACATTGTGTTTCTTTCTCATAAATCCAGTTCAAGTAAATGTTTTGTGTATATTTGGAAAACTGTACGAACTCAAATACATATAGATTTTAGTTATTTATACCACTTCCCTGGAAGACCTAAAGACTCCGCAGTTCACATGAAAATATTACAATTTTAAATAAATTGTTACGATTAACCATATCTTAAATAAATACAGTTATTGGAACAAGATTTACAATAAACTCCGAGACCCATTGGACAGCTAGATAGTGCATTTGGTAGTGTGAATATTAGATGTCTCAACCCCGCGAAGGATCAAACACTCGATAGTAGACGCCATTTTGTCAAAGAAATTGACCAATAACAGACAACGAAAATGTTTCCATGATTTACCTAGCAGTTGAAGACTGCCTAACCTAAACTAATCTAACCTCATCCCTTTGATGTCATGACGGGCGTGTGTCTCAGGCGAGTTTGATGGTGGCAATGATTGGCTCCTCCCACTGCGAAATGGACTATCGAGTGTTTGCAACATCTGCGAAATGGACTATCGAGTGTTTGAAAGCACCCCTAAACTCCTAAACAAACCCCTAACCTAAAATATTAGAGATACACATTATTTTAAAATAGGGAAATTCCAATATTGAAACCCGTTAACTTTACAAAACAATCAATTAGAGACAAAAAGTTGTCTTACTTTTAATTGTCTCTGACCCACAGCATAAGACTAGTGGGTTACTTATATAAGACTAGTGGGTTACTTTGCTCACCAAGCCCCGTGACGAAGCAAATCTATCAAACAGATTATTGTATATTATGATATTTTTACGTGAATGACGATTGATTAATTGGACATAGACTTTTTATATTTTAATATAGAAGAGAAAACATTTTCAAGTTATAAAATATGACCAACATTTGATACGGTAAAGCAGTATTTCAACCTGGTCAAGTAGGCCTAGTTGGCAAATTTTAATCTATATATTAATAGGCAGGCACAAAACTTGTCGTCCTTTTTTCTCAGCTTGTGTGCATCGTAGGAGAAATTCGCGCATACCGTTAGAAAGGTAGTGTCCTGTAGATGAGCAGAATCCCATTATAATTTACATCGGTCCTCAGGGATACGCCCCAGTGGCCCTCAAAGTGGACCTGTTTGTACGTTTGTCTGTTTGTATGTTTGTCCTTTATGCGTTACCAAACCGTCCATCCGATTGCTTTGAAATTTTACATAGTAACACAGGTTAACACTGGGAAGGTTTTAGGCCATTTACCGAAGTCCTAGGACATTAGGGCTACGCCCCAGTGGCCCTCAAAATTTCAATGTTAATCTTATGGAAGGTCAATCTTAAGGAAGAAGAAGAAAGATTTCTTTTGATTTTATGAGGGGCACAAAAAACAGCTGTTCGTATGAAAAGCTTAAAACAGATGATTTTGATCAACAGCTGATTTTGATCAACAACTGATTTGGATCAAAAACTGAATATAATTTTAGGTTAGGTAAATCAAGCAATAGCGAAGCATTGCCGGGTCCACTAGTACTAATAGATGTTTAAATTATGATATATTTAACCTTTTTTGTTGTGCATCTTTGCTATTACCGGACGCAAAAAAGCTATTGGTTGTGATGAATGATTACATTAATCTAAATTTTCCAATTTGGTTTCTTTGGTCATACATTAAAGGCTTTCAAGAAACATGCGTTTGTTCAGTATAGGTCTAACCTAGAACTGTTTTATTTGTAATATGTAACAAAAGTATTTTAGTGATAATACAGTAAGGCTTTTTCGTTTATTTTTTGTTTGTTTTTATTTTGTTAACCTAACATAAACGGTCGCGAATAATAAGTAACTGATTTTTAATTTTTAAGTTGGCTGCTATAACAATGTATGTAAATGCAATAAACAAACGTGTGTTGATTCAGAATAGGCCACATCTAGAATTGTATTGCTAAGCTTTAGACTACAATCAGCTGCTTTATATTATATGTTGTAGGGTACCACCGTATTTTAACCATTTTCAATATTTAAAATCAATATTTTGCTAAATTCTTTCTTAGTGCACTTCTTTATAGTGCTATAAAGGTACCTTGGAAATTTTAAGGATCGATTTAGATATAGCTTGTTGTCTGAAGAACTAAGTAAAGTAAAAGTATTGAAAACAATGATTTAAACACATAACATCTAGTCTATTAGTTTTAATATTGTAACAGAAATTTAATAAATATTAAAAGGTGTTCAGTTAATGTGCAGAATTATTAACCGCACGCGTCTACTGGTTCCCTATGCTACGTATTATCACAGTACACGCGGCTCATGACTTATAATGATGTTTATTTTTAAATATCTACGGTAAAGGCTTATTTTATGAGACTCCATGACTAGCTAAAGAAGTCTACCATGATTTTCATTCGTAGGCCTAAATACCATTTTATGGCCTGCACACCCATTACGCTTAGTCGAAAGACTACCAGTAAGACGTAACTTGAAAACGGTATTTACCATTACAGCATTTCTTGGCGGCGGTTTGTGGAGTCGTTCTTGAAACTCTACTGCAGTTCTCACCGAACTAGGACCACCGAAACGACCTTTTCTGTATGAGCGAAAATAATGCTCTACGATCAAAACTTTCTTTGGAATGGTAAGAAAATTTACAATTTTAACTAACTTCGATCATGAAAGTATGAATAAGCAACGTGGCCTAGAAACAATAAACTACGTAATCAGCCGTTCTAAAATAAGACAACAGCTGCTTTGATTTCAATTTTATTTTGGAACATATACAGTCTTTCTTAAAGTAAAAATTTTAATTTTACAACAATAATTGCTCACTTTTTATTTCACAATTTTCCTCTAAACTCAACCAAACAATTCAACTAATGTGCAAATAATTAAATACACTCTGGCGTAATGATATAATCAAGAGCGACCTGGAGAAGTGAAGGCAGCTTAAGTTCTCACATTTTACTGTCAACGTTCACCCTTATCAGCAGGGTACAGTCTTGTTGCACCAAACTCAGAACGCGTTATCTGTGTTTACTGAGCTATCTTACAGCCGATGCTGCATAAGCAAACAACACGATACTGTGGACTGGCTGCAAATTATTCCAAGATTCTAGAAAATAAACAATATTTAAATGGATTAAAAGGAGATTCGTAAATTATAAGTCACAGGGTGCTTAGCCCCTGTTCTCTTCGCTCACCAGATATACGCTTTAATATACGCTAAAATGTTCACGGAAATGACCAGTGAGTGGTGACCTATTCATTGCTAATGTAAGATAGCGATATAGACTCGACCAACCCAATAATCGAATTGCGGCTTGTGTTGCAATTTTACAATTTCACAATGACTGTTTAAATAATCATTAAAAAAAATTTCAAACAAATTTTGATATTACCAATTAAAGGAAGCAATATAAAATGTAACAACAGGTTGTTGACTTATAATACGGTAAACGTTTTGTTTGCTTTGACCTAATAAAAAAAAAAGTTTTAGTTGTAAATAATAATATTACCTGATTCTAAATTGCCCAAATGGGTTGCAAATAAATGTGAGGACTAACCTAAAATTATGTAATTTTTTTATATAAATCAGCTGTTTTATTTATTACATGTAACAGCAGATGTTTCAATTGAATTATAATACAGTAAGCATTTTTTGTTGTTCTTCGTTTGTGTTTGCTTTTAGTTTGTTAATTTAGCCTAAATAAATTGTTGTTTGTGAAGACTAATACACCGATTCTAAATTTTATAATTTGCTAAGTTGGTTGTTATGGTAATGAATGTAAACAAACAGATGTTAGTAAGCTTTTGGCCCGAACAGCTGTTTTATCTGATAAAACAATCGAAGTGGGGGATTTTGCTGTGGGGCATCTATCTCCAGTTACGTAGCCGATGTGGACGGCCAGGGTGTAAACTCGTGGCACCACAGTTACTAGAAAATCGAGTGTTTCCGCTGAGGGTGGAACGAAGCGCTGAGGTGGCAACAAATTCTACTTATATATTTCATATACTGATGTAGCTAATCAGCGCTTTCGTAAGTAAACCAACATCCCAAATAGTTGGTTGAAACCTTACAAAATTTAATTTCGAAAATTCGCACAACTCACGTCAGCGGTTCAGCTGCGTGGTCGAATTATTATGAAAATATCAATAAAGTGTGTTTGAAAGCGTTTACAGTTAACGTCGATGTTTTTTCAAGAAACCCTGATCTTTCCCTCGTTACGGCAGGAGTTTGACACCTGATATTAAAGCTTTATGATTGATTCATCTGTCACTCTGTAAAGTGACTTTATTGCCTCCTTTCGGGAATTTAAGAAACATCTTGTTTTCAATAAATAGCTTACGGAAATTCTTACAACTATAACTCGTGGTTAAAATTAATTTCATCTTAAGTAAAATGCATTGTAGTGTGCTAGTTTTACAATTGCAGTTTCGGTAAATAATTAAATGAAGTATTTCAGTTAATGGCGAAATCAATATTTGTTACCATAAAAGCCTTCAGTTACTATTTCTAAAAACTTGATTAGTTAAAAATCTCTTTAATTATTAGATAATTTCAATTTTAGTTCAGTCAATGAAGCCTAAAATTCGCCAAGTATTGGTACCAAAATGTTGATTGTAGTTTGTTTTGAGTGAGTGTTATATGAAATTATGTTAAGCAAAAACATTTGAGTGTTCAGAGTTAATTTTGTATAACCTTAGTCTTGAAATTGTTAGTTAAGTATTGGGTATTTCAGAAATTGTATATGTTAAATCTTATTATTGAAGAATTAATTTTGATCTAATGTAGTTTAACATAAGAAGTTTCCGGACATTGTCAAACATATTAAACGTTTTTTTATTTTACTCGTTTTTATGAGTATAAAACGGTGTTTATAGTGTTCCCTTTAGGATTTGTAGTGTTTTATTACACATTTTAAACAAAACGTACGATAAAAAAGAAAATAATAAAAACAACGGCTTCTCACTTTCTGTTCTGTTTAGTGCAACAATGAAGTATTTCAACAATATTTTATAAATACTTTTAAAACTTCAAGCATTCCTTCATTTGAAGTTACTTTTTATAGTCAATTAATTAGTAAAACAAATCTTTAATTTTATT
>JAGFPH010000779.1:347195-372231 GCA_018207615.1 Philaenus spumarius | reverse complement strand
TTACCTGAAACGGGGATAGTTATGGATTATCTCTTTTATATTTTATGAGGTTTAAATTTGTTAACGATGATGGAATATAGAAACAGATTATATAGAATACAGTCATACACTTACCCTTAATTATTTTTCGAAGTCGAGGTGGTTCATTAAAAAAAAATAACACAAGTTATTACTGCATAGTATAACACTCAATGTTCAAAAAAGAACTTACCACTAGTGTCCGGAACTTACATTTAACAAACAACTTTAATCGTTCAGATGGCAGTGAACTTAATACATCCATTAGTTGTTGTTGTTGGAAAATATTCCTCAGTAACGTATGACGTAACCTGCACTCACATTAAACGGATTTAGTTAATATTTATTTAATCGTTCAAAAAGGGGTTGTCACTCAATAGGGGTAACATTTAAAAGTTATTGATTGTTCCAAAGGCACCTTCGAGAAAAAAGTCTAAATGTACATCTTAATTTTATATTTTAGAGTTTTATTGAAAGTTAAAAGTTTCAACAGTTACAAATTTATTAAGGTCATAACGTACACCCTGTGTGTTGTTTCATCTCTCTTCTCTCCTCCTCCATATCGCAAACTATCCCACATGTTTCTACTCCATGATTCAATTCACATTGTTACAAAAACAACCACCGTAAGTGACCAGAATACCATTAATTGATAATGTATTCACAAGAGGGACTTTAAATACAATTACCGACGCCTTTGTAACAGCACAAAGTACAACAGACCAAATTATCCCAGAGTCAGTTTGCGACAGCGACACGCATAGCTGCACCTTCTCTGGTATTAGCGTCGCCCACAAAATTTTGTTTGAAAATGTTTACAGTTTGGAGCATTTTGGAGCACAAAGGTGTTTTGCGCACATTTAAATGTTTTAAATTATAATGATCGTAAACAGTGACATTTTAAATCAATTCGTTGAACATTTCCCGTTAAATGTAATCATCACTCTTCTTCTGATTGTTTCTTCTTTTGTTTATTGTTTAGAACTTCCAGGTATTTTCTTAGTAATTAAGTTTTGTTCAGGTTTAAGACATAGCCTAATTGACAGAACAATCTTTAAAATAAGTATACGCAGTGAGTGGCTGCTATGCAGGCACAAAATGAGGATGAAGTTAAACAAAATGCAATTCGACCACGTATCTGAACCGCTGACATGAGTTTCAAAAAAACTGTTTGGGAAATTGGTCAACTATCGAAGACGTTGAATCTTGTCCGAAATATGTAAGTAAAATTTGTTTTTACCTCAGCCTCCAACCCCGGCTCTCGCACTACTTCGTTCCGCTCACAGCGAAAAACTGTCTTTGTGAGTGTGCACCTCGACCTTGCGTCCTAGGATTTTGGAGGAACCAGAAGAGCTACAATATCGAGTAAAAATGTGCAGAATAATCCCCTATGTATATTTTGTTAGATATAACCAAAATAAATAGTCATTCTAGTACTAAAAATAAAAATATGTTTACTTCTTATCAGAAAACCTGCTTCCAATTGTTGGACGAACTTGTCCGAGCCATTTAGAAAACCAACATGTTGGGACGACCATCTCAATGTGTACCAAATTTGGACAAAATCGGAAGTAAAATGCTTTGTAAAAGTGCGAACACATGTGTATATAAAATGTTTAATGACACCCCAAAACGTCTTCTAAGGACCATGATCGGTGCTCATTGACTACTCCCGACCTTATATC
The DNA here is from genome assembly GCA_018207615.1 of Philaenus spumarius. Classification (NCBI taxonomy): domain Eukaryota; kingdom Metazoa; phylum Arthropoda; class Insecta; order Hemiptera; family Aphrophoridae; genus Philaenus; species Philaenus spumarius. The sequence goes on along the minus strand of JAGFPH010000779.1, from coordinate 370,528 downwards.
ACACTATAAGAGTCACTGCAATAGCTCATCTTTCCTATGGATGGACAAAGAACGGAATGTTAAGATTATCGCTTTTTGTGCATTTGTATTTCCTTTCCCCAGGCAATTGGCATTTTACTATGGAACAAACTTTATTAAAACATGGACATTCATATTTACAAAAAAACTATTGAGGTTGTGCCAAGAATGCACAGTCTTGGAAGATCATTGATGCATTGTGGTTTCTGCTGTTGTTTTACTAACGTATGATTAGCATATAAAATTTATTGATTGTAGATTCCAGCAAACATGGACAAAGTAATGTCCCGTGGTTAATTAATTGAGGTCCTTAGAAACGGGAAGCAATCTGGTTACATTTGGGTTTCTTTTAGATATACGCTTGAAAGAACAATAATACTGGTTTTCGTCAACCGTTACTTAGACTAATCTGTTCTTTCAGTGAAAAGTTATCTAAATATATCTGTCCTCTGTTATTTTATCTCCTCTATATCTACCATATCTACCAAAAAGAAGACAAGTAATCTGTTATAACTTGTTATCTCATCTGATCTTTGTATTACGTTACTTCTACACTGCCCAATAAGATTACAGACTATCTTATACTTTTTACTCTTTGCAGGCCAATGTAATGCACATTTTTTGTTCTTTAAATACGATCCGCTATTTAGTTACACAACTGTTCTCTACATCTTTTCTCTTCTTTCTATACACTCCCATTGCGCATTATGCGATGCTCTGCCGTCTGTTACTGTGCTGAAACTGATCTTAACTTTTCTTTAGTTTACAATAATTTTATTATTACTTTTGTTCTTTCCCAATAGTTTCCCAACATTTTTTGATTACTAAAATATTATAACTACGTATTTTAAAAACGTAAATTTATATCATCACATAATATACCTAGTAAATCTTAACTTCATAACAAAACCATATATTTGCCAAGCATTTAAATTTGTTTTGGTGATATTTATCTGTTCTTTGTGAACAGGTTTTAAGAACAGTTCCTAACGTAGAATATAACAGTTAACGCAACATCTCTAGCTTATTTCTTTCAGTTCGCAAAATGTGTTTACATATTCATTTCTCTATTGAATATGCCTGTCTTTGAGAAGTCAATATCAAGTTTCCAAAACTAGGTGCTCTGTATTATTTAGAGGTTCGTAAAAAACCAAACAATCCCAAACAGAGGAGATGTTAAATGCGCTACATAATTTTGAACAATTATTCAGTAACGAATCTGGTATGGAAGGTTGTAAGTCAGAACTCGTATCCAAATAAATAATGAAACCCTCTAGACATCCTAGCTTTTCAAATCCTGGTTAATATCTCTGTTAAATTATACCTACAACAAATAATGCAAAAAGTAACAGACTGGTGACGCGAACACACTTTGCAATTACCAGACTCGTATACAAGTTTGCAACATAAAACACTTTTCTATTGCTGGCGTTATAGTTATGCTATAATTGATTTTTTAAATACTTATAGGTACCTAGACCAATAACTACATATCAATTATACATATTCCCATTAAAAATTAACTGTCAATACATTTTAATAAACTTCACAAAGTCTTTGATTCTTATGTTGATTAATTGTCTACGACTTCTACGAAAATTAATTCTCACACAAATACAACACAACAGTAAAGAAATCTTTATGTATTCATACCTTTCTTTGTCTTTCACTGGAAACTTGAAAAATGATAAGTCTGGATTTTTCACAGATGTATTGTTGCAGTTTTTGTAGGAACAATTTAGATCCTCCACTTTTTGAACAGGACTGCATTGCAAAATGTAACAGCTATTTTCTTTTCACACTAACAGTATTTACACTATAAACCATATTACATACTAAAACCATATTTACAAACTTACATTACTTAAAAAACTTTAGAAAAGAAAACCAACTAAAATGTATTTATTTAGTACACTGCTATTACAATGTGGGAAATGAATCGCATTGACAAATATGGGGCTACGCTACCAAAGCTTGTCTGAGACAACAATCTGCGCTCAAGGTCACATGACAGTCGGACCTCTCTGTCTCTCCTTCTCTTTCCATTCTTGTCACACACTCGGCTTGCAAAACGCGCACTGAGAGCTCCTAGCGACGAGGTGCATGAACTAACTTTTATACCTACTTTCCTGGGCTGAATTCTACCCATTTAAACTGTTCGTCTTATTGATATGTAGTCATTGCCTAGACTGTGTTAGTATCTACAAAGAACATTAGTCTACAGTGTAATCAACAAAAAACATAGTGCAATGATTAGTAAATAATCAAAACCTCAATCAATTTGATTGCATTCCATTTGTTATATGTATTGCTAGAGGATTCCACCCCCTACTCGCTTCGCTCACAAACCCCTGCTGTGAAAAAACAAAGTATTTTACACTATCATATTTTCAAGGGAATGACGATTGATTGAGCCAAAGAATTGGTATTTTTATTTAGGGTAGAATGCTTAATGTGTTATCATGTTAAATTGCTATTTGAATTTTGAGTGAAGGACCCCTTGTGTTAAAGTGCTAAAGTGTTATTTGCTAAAGTGAGGTTATCCTTAACTTTAGGTTATTTTTTTTTATTATTCTTGCATTTCTGTTTCCGTAGGTCAGCTGAGGGTCGAAAAGTGAATTTGCGCCGAAACTGTAATACCCTACGCACTTTATAATTTGTGAATTATATTTTAGATAAAATTAGGCCTCATTTTCTGCATGTTTTGGAAACATATTTTGTGTTTTCGTGTTCTAGGCTAAATGGCTAAAGTTTAGAATACGCCTTCTTACCATATTCTTTAGTTTTTAAAAGAGATTTTTCAATACTTAATAAATAATGTATATATTACATTTTTGTATTTTTATAACAAGATAAAGGCCGCTTTTTGGTTCCTTTTTGCAAACATATTTGTGCAAACAAAATCAAATACACAGAAATATTCTCTGTACCTTTCAGAACAAGAAAATGTATGTTAAACTTCGTGGCATTCTCGGAAATTAAAGATAGGAGAAGATGTTTACTTCATCGTTTCCCCAATTTCTTCCGAATTCTTTTCATGGATTCGAAATTATTATTATTTTCCATCGCAAAGAAACGGGTAAAAACAATAACAAACAACCTGTTGTTAATTCAAGCTGAAAACCTCAAATTACCTTCCCCAAGAGTTTTACGACGTTAACACTGGTTTAGCAGACCCCAGACCATGCTAAAGTCGAGTGTGCTATCGACTCTAAATAGCACACTTCTGACAAACGAGTTTCTCGATTTTAACACACTTAACACGTTTAACATACTTAGCACAGGTTGCATGAATCCTCCTTACATATTTATTGGAAACCCGTACAAGAACTTCCAGACCGAAGTAATATGTTCAGAGCGCGGCAACAGACTGAGCCTTTCTGACCCTCCAACACTCGAATCAACTCCGAGTCTACTGCACATCTTGAGGACACGGCTCATGCTAGACTTTCTTTAGTATAATAATAGGTTTTGTTTACGAATTTGTGAACTAACTTAAAGCTTCAATTCCCAATTTAAATTATGTTTACTCCTAGACTGCCTTGTAACAGAGTAGAGTATACTACTCAGAAGCTGCGATTCTCTGTTTTAGTTACTGAAAAAGTGGATATCTGATAATACAAGATTCCTGTCCGACAGAACTTTACAAATAATTCGATCACGCAGCTGAACCGCTGACGGGAGTCGAGCGAATTAAAAAAATTAAGTTAAGGGTCGGCTCTAGAAAAACAGAAAGCAACCTGCGACTCCAGCGTAGCGGTGGTAGGTTACGCGGACATTGCTCATCCTAAATCCATTTAAAACCCGCAATTATTCAAATAGCGCTTTTTAAAAAATACCAAACTCTTGAGGACAAAATTCTTCATCCGAATGGCTTGGTAATGTTTCGCTATAATTAATAGTTACAACGTAAAAAAATATTTAAAATCACCGTATAGCGGTGGTAGGTTACACGGACATTGCTCAGCCTAAATCCATTTAAAACCCGCAATTGTTCAAATAGCGTTTTAAAAAATACCAAACTCTTGGGGGCGAAATTCTTCTTGCGAATGGCTTGGTAGTTTTTCGCTATAATTAATAGCGACACCATAATTTTTTTTTAAATCAATGTTTTAAATTGTTAATAAATATCAAACAAAATGTTTTTCTTAGTTTTGGAAAAGCCATTTGCATGCATATTGGCCATAGCTTTAAAATGACACATCATTCATAACTATCCGATCAAAAATAAAGGAAAATTTTGAATTTGAATTTAACATTGGTCTTATGGAGTGTCAGCCAACATGACCGACAGCTAGAGCCGACCCTTAATATGTTTTAGGGTTTTAACCAATTATTTGGGAAATTGGACTACTCACAAAGGCGCTGAATAGCTGCCTTGGTGTACGACATATGTTAGTAGAATTCGTTTGCAACTAATCCTCCAGTCTCAGCTCACACCTCGCTATTTCCGCCTTGGGTTATGGATTGCTTCGCGAGTTGGCACCCCGCCCGAAGACCTCGGATCAGAAGCAGAACCACGGTAAAATCCCCGCACGGGAACCGGATGCTTTTATGGTATTTTACGATTTTGGGGCAAATTTTTGGTCTTTTAAAAAAATTTGAAAAATAATCTTCTACGGTCATTGGTTTAAATAAAACCCAAATATTTCCATAATAGTACGAAAAATCTCAAAGGAAATTTACTTTGTGACAAAAAACGAGCTTCCGTTTGTTGGATTTTTTGGCTAACGAACTCGTTTAAGCTACTTAGAAAAAAAACGTGTGTCCCAAATTTGTACCCAATCGGACTTAAAATGCGGCCACTATGGTTACTAGCGACAACCTGACTATGGACTTTTGAATTTACTAAGGTTTTTGGGATGTAGGGACCATGAAACCAAAAACTAATTAGACATTTCAGTTGCAGGACGTCGACCATGGAAACGGCTGCAATAGGTAATTTAATTAAAATCTGACCAAAAGGTGTGCTCTAAAAGTCATTTTGAACATAAATTACTAAAAAAGACTCGGGAACGGTTATTTTCGCAGTTTGGTAAACTTGTCCAATAGTAACATACGACGAGTACAATTTCTTGTAGTTACTAGAACAGTAAAAGTAACTGAAACTCTTGCCCACCCTGTATAAATCAGAACAGTAATACTAGAAGGCAAACAAATTCACTTCGTTAAAAACTCTAATCTGAATAAGGGAAATTACCCAACTCAGCACCGCTTCGTTCAACACACCTGTTACACCTTGAGTAATTTAACTTAAATTCATGTTTTTTTAATATATTCTGAAAGCGATAAAGGCAACGCATTTAGAATACATTATGAGCGCTATTATTCACGTCAAAGTGCAGTTTTATTCCAAGGTCGTTGAAGCTGTTTCAGGTTCAAAGTGATCAGCTGTGATTTTTATAGTTGTTAGTCGTAAACTAGTGTGGGGGAGGGGGTTCACAAGTTACTCTCTGTTCCATAGGAGAGATTTTCATAGGAAAGATGAGCTATTGCAGTTACTCTAATGGTGAGACCTAATGTTGGGAGGGAACAATGAGCAACGATCATAGACCCCAGAATATGTTTTAGGGTGTCATTAAGAATTGTATATATATTTATAATAGTGTCCTTACTCTTAACGTCCGCATTTTACGTTCGATATGTAAAATGTATTACACACAAATAAATTGGTTTTCTAAGTCACGAGATAGTTAGGGGAAAAAACAACCGAAGCACGGTGTATGACTCAAAGTAAAATTGTTTTGAGATTTTTCAAACTAGAATACAACTTATTTCTGGTTTTATCTAAAAATATATATATATATATATAGGAGATTATTCTGAACATTTTATTTTCAACCCCGTCGTTGTATACCCCATCTGGTTCTCCCAAAATCAATCAAAACGTAAAATACCATAAAGAGAAGCAGTCCAAAATCCGAGAGGGTAAGGCCGAAATGAAAAACTCGCTAAACAAGTTTGTCCGTTGCGAGCGAAGCGAAGCCGTCCATAACCTCAGTCCGCAAGATCGAGGGGAACCATGCGAGCGGAACAAAGTAGCGCGTCAGCCGGGGCTGAAGGCTGAGGTGAAAACAAAATTTACTAATATATTTCGTACACTAAATTTGTGTAGACCAATTTGTGTGTAGACCAATTTCACAAAAAAAGATGTTTGAAATCCTAAAACAATATAAACGAATTATAACGAACTTAAATAACTTTTAGCAAAATAAAAATTAAAGGTATGTAGGCATGTAGGTACAATTACATTTACTACTATTAAACTTCATCTCCAAGTATGCAACTGCAATACCGGTACCTTTACTTGAATTATTTTTCAGGAGATTTTCTTAAAAAACCAGAATGCACATTTTGAAAAATTTCTTGGGTTTCCTTTTTCTGTTTTTTAAGAGTATATGGACTGTTCTTTTAGCCGTCGTCTTAGGCCAAACCTCAAAAAAAGTCTCATGGCATACCTGGGAATCGAACAGGTCATTCTTATGGCAATTTTGGGAAATGCCCGTAAATACATTCACATCAAACAGTTACTTGAGGCTTTGAATGTACTTTATTAATAAAGAATGTAACATATGGCCCTTTTGCTGTTGAGGGAAAGTTGTACGAACCCTCCAACTCTAAAAACTGGTCCATCAGATATTTCAGACAATTTTAAGATTCTAATTATTCCCAAATAACACACCAATTGAAAAACTGATATTGATCACATTAGTAAGAACATACTAAAACTATTTTTATGAATTCTTTGTGTTGCCCATACATTACACTTTTTTTCATCCCATAAGCATAGACCTTGAGTAAAACTTCTAGCAGGACGTAGGAATTAAAGTAATAATCTTAACGATTCTTACACCAGAAAATAGGTCGTGGGACTGTCGACAGAAGAGAAAACTGTCATGAATATAAATAGTTGGTACGATATTTGATCATTATTTTTGTCTTGTCCCATTTCAAATTGAAATTTAAAAATATTAAATAACATAAACATCATGATGGTTGACTACAGACTATAGGTTTATATTCATGAGAGTTTTTCTTTCTATGGAGAACCAACACACTTTAATTCATCCTTTAATTCATTTGCATTACCATAGCAACCAAGTTATTAAATTTATACATACAAAATGAGAGAAAGCTCCATGTCCATTTTAGAGATATCATCAAGTTCACTATTTTAACACAACTTACAAATTTAGGAAGTGTAAAGGCAATTTTATCAGTAGCGTGACATGACTAAATCCATACTGTTATTGGTTTTAAGCCTTTGAATTTTCCACTGCCTATTTAATTCCGTCGATTTCTTCATCTTTTACAATCAGCTGTTGAATTAAACTTATGGTTTAAATTAGTAAGTGTGTAAAACAATGAAGAAGTAGAAGAATCAATCTACGAAATCAAAAGCGTCCTACTTTAAAACGCGTATCGCGAGTTCGTATATTTTACCTCTTACAAAAAGTGCTTGGTACGCCAAAAGTTTTCACTTCATAAAAATCTGCTGATTTTGAGTTATTTTTGGTTGGCTCTCGTTTAGCCTTTCTTCCTTACGCGTAAACTTTTTTTCAGGTTGTAACAGTAGATCTATTTTGAAATACTAAATTTTCAGATTTTAAAATAATATCGGCGTGTGGTAATTGTAGGTAAAAGTTAAGTCACAGAAAATAAACGACACAGTTATTACGATTTACCCAATAAGTTTCAATTGGAAGGGAAACATTACAGCAGTGGGTTTCGGAATAAGATCATTTAGATGATTGCTAATGTGCATTAAATTATGTCAGTCTGATTCGCTTCCCCAACCCTCTTTCGTCCTCCACACCCTATCACTTCCTCTCCCAACCCTCTAAGTATCGTTTGCATTCAAATACAAATGACACACTGAATACATTTTCACTAACTATTTTCTTTGTAAGTATATTTGCCAGTTCATGTCAACTTCTTTCAGTCTCAACAATTATAATTATTAGACACTATATTACGTTTTTGTTCTAGTACATGTGAATAACATACAGTGTCTCCCACTAGGAAGTATACGCTTTTGAATTAATTTCTATTATATTCTGAGTCATGAACCGATAGTTTTGAAACTATACAGACTTTTTACAAAAGGTTCCAAAAATGTTCTGTACACATTATAAAATTCGAATGGTTATAGAAACAAAATGGCAGCGTAAAGGAAAAATAATTCGATCACGCAGCTGAACCGCTGACATAAGTTTAGTGAATTTACAAAATTTAAGTTATATGTTTTAGGGTTTCAAAAAACAATTTGGCAGATTGGTCTAATCACGAAGGCGATGAATAGCTGCCTATGTGTTCCAAACAAATGAGTATAATTTTGTTCCACAACCTTGTATTGCTTTGCGAGATTGTACCTCAACCTTGGGGCCTAGGGCTATAGAGGTCTGTACCATCGCAGTGTACAGACTCGGCCGTAGGATTTGGATCAGAAGATACACAACTTCTGATTTGGATCAGGGATACTTTTATGGTATTTTACGTTTTGATTGATTTTAGGGGTATAAGTTTTGATTGAAAACCTATCTAAGTATATATTTATATACTAAAATCAAGTAACTAGTAGTTCTGTGAACAGTAGACCTCGCTCGTTAAAATAACAAATGTGGTTTTGAGGTTAGGTTAAAAGTAGTGTGCCAGTAAGGAAGTAAGCACAAGGTTTAGCCAGCGAAACATTATTTTGCAACTCCCGCGATTCAGGGATTTCTAGTTCTCGTTTTTTTCTTTTCTTGAGCTTTAATTGCTAAAGATTTTCTTTTAGAGGCATTGTGTTTTATTTAGGTAAATAATGCCTAAGATAGCTAAAAATATCAAGTTATAGAGGGACAACATAGAATTAAATATTTACATACTTAAATACTTAAAACTTAACAATATATTTACAGTTCCATAACTTCCATATCGAATTCCAATATTAGAAATAATGAAAACAAACGATGTTAAAACGCCGTGATAGTGATCTCAACTTTATTCTCAACCCATGTACCAACACTTCCCACGATGTCCAACGAACATTTTTTTGTATGTCCTTTATCGCCTAGAGGTTTCATTTGTTTCATCTCATTTTGTAATTCAAGTAAAGCTATGTCAAATACTTTTATGAAATTTACAATGATAATTTACAAGTATTCAGTTTAATTCTTTGATTTATTCTCTACACTTTCTTATCCTCTACACTTTCTTATTATTATATGCCATTTTTTGCAAAGGATATATTCCTAAATTACTATTCAAAACAGGCCTAGTTTTGTTAGCAGTCTTGTAGTAGGAACATAAAAACTATTGTTTTCAAAATAAGAAATTTGAAATTGATAAATATTTTTATACAATTCTATTTAGAACTAATTACGAAACTTTTTTACATTTATGAAAAAAATTACACTAATTTTTACTACTTTTTATGTAGGCCTAAAGTTGAACTTTTTCCTTTCGTTACTGACCATGCTAATAACTAATAAATGTTTCTTGATCATTTGTTAATTTTACTTCAATCATTTTTTTTACTGGCATATATGAATTCTTTGAACCTTTATCTACAAAAAAGCTACGGAACACTTTTGAATTGGTTTAGAATAAACGTATAAAAACATGGTTGAAATACAAAAACTTGGACGATTTTTAACAAATTTGAAGTTTACGACCATTTTGTGAGCTTACCGTTAGAGATACGGAAAAAAATCAAGTATAAAATTTTGTTGAAAATCAAATTTGCTACAGCAGAATGTCTTTAGTTTTTAAATTCGACTTACGGTTAAGCCACAAACTGGCATTGGTAAAAGCTTACACTGAGAGAAATGGTGCGGCCGCCATTTTTATTTTATTTAAGGGGTTAAAAATGAAAAATGGAAAAAAACCTTATATATACATAATCCTTATATATCCTTATCATCCATGGCTCGGCCTAGGAATAAGGAACATTCATGCAAAAAATCATAAAAATCGGTCAAGGCGTTTGGCCGTAATCGTGATACAGACACACAGACGAAATGCCGAACGGTCGAGTTAAAACGGAGACCTCGCTTCGTTCGGTCAATAACGAAGCATTGCCGGGTCCACTGATAGTGTACACAAATTCCGGATTAAAGCAAAATATCTGGCCCTTGTAAACACCTTATCTGTAAAAAACAAATGTAAAGATATTATTTTTTTTATTTAGATAAAACCCCAAAAACATTTCATTACACTTTACTTTCTGTAAAAAAAGTCCTTCAGATTGATGCATTTTATTTTTTTTATTTTTTTGATAACAAACTCATCCAGTAAACCAACGTGTACTAATATTTGTAAATTGTAAAATTAGTTGAATAGTTTAGATCATATAGGAAAATATGTGTATAAACTATTATTGAATTTTAAGGGTAGTTATCTCATTTCCTCCCTTTGACTTAAGTAATCGAATTGTAAACGTTTAAGAATTATATTGCACAATTTGAGTTTTATAGCTTGTAGGAAGTAATAAGACTTTATATACTGGATGGTTAAAAATTGAACGGCAAAATTTTGAAAGCTATTTCTAGGGATCTATGACAAAAGTGCAACTGAAAATGTTCAAAACACGGGTTGTGTCCATTTTGCGGTCGTCCATTTACTGGTCAAAGGGTAAAATCGTCGATTTACCGGTCAACCCAAAAATCTGGAATGGTGAGTCAAAAATAGTTTTCCATTTTGCGGTCACATATTTCTAAAATCCCGAGAACATGTGAGCCAGGTTGATGACTCAGAGAGGCGAGCCAGGCCGATGGCAGTTTTCCAGTCACGCACACTCAAGTTTCGATATAATTAGAATAAAAAAAAACTAGAGGACTAACCTAAACTGTTTAGTCACAGTATGTTGCCGATAACAGTATAATTGTAGGAACCTGCTTGGGGGGTAGTATTCCGGCGGAATACTGATGTGTATATAGCCTACGGTACTTGTTTGTATATAGACTAGTTTGTTGAAATAAACGGCCATTTATAATATCATCAGACATGATTTGTAATTTAAGAAGAATCTGTCTGTTAATATAAAAGTGGCTCCGTCAACAACTCCTCGTGAAGATCTAAAACTCGACATCTACAAACAATGTGCATGGAACCTATTCATTCAAAATAGTCAGGTATTCTAGGAATCAAAACCAGACCGCAAAATGGAAAACCTCCCCTCCCTAGAGCCTCCTCATCCCCACACTTGACCGGTAAATGGACTGACCGGTAAATGGACTGACCGCAAAATGGAAGATACCTAAAACACGAGGGTTCAGTCGCAGCCGTATAACAAATAAAACTCCTAATTTGAAATAAAATCTTAGCTTTTATTTTAGATGTGGTTTATAATACTGAACCAACACATGTTTGTTGAAAGCATTTACATTTATTACCATAGCAACCAACTTAGGAAATTTTAAATCAGTTAATTATTGTTGACAACCAAATATGTTTAGGGAATTTAATATAGGGAAAATCAATGAAAAAGGCTTACTGTATTATAATTTATACATCTGTTGCTAAATATTAGAAATAAAACAGCTAATTTGGACCTTAAGATTAACACAATTTTAGGTTATGAATATACATAACGTACACACGTTTCTAGAAAGCCTTTAGACCACAGCAACAAAATTTTCAAATTTTAAATTAGGTCATTTTTTTTCACAACCAACTGTTTTTTAGGATAGGTAATTGCAAATAAATAAAGAACAAATATAAGGTACACAAATAAAGAAAGAAGGCTTACTATATCATAATTCAAACACCAATCACTATTAAAATTATTCCAACTATATTATTTACTATGCCTTAACTGCTTTATCACAATTTGGTCATATTTTTTTTATACCATGAAAATTAATTGCCTCTCTTCCGTATATAAGTGTGAATCAAAAAACATCCGCCCTAATCGATCATAATTACCATGAAAATATCATAGTATCATAGTTTGCATTCACTTCGCCACTTCATCGTGGGTGTTAGTGAGCGAAGCGAGCAAAGGGCGGAGCCCTCTAGTCTTGAATATACCGGGAGTTAATAAAGTTCTTCTTTTTCTTTAACTTTTGAATAGACTTAATAACAACAAAACCCTCGTGTGAGTGTCGACTAGAACTTTCTATTACTACACTTTAGAGTTTTGTTGTTCTTCCCAAAGTGATTAAAATTTGGGGTGATCAAAATTTCAATAATTTGAACCCGCGTGTTCCATTATTTAAAAGGGACAAAGTTGATGCCCTTACAAAACATTTAGTTATATGTCTAAATTTTCTTACATTAAACACAAATTGCATTGTGTTCTTTAAGTTTTTTTCTATTAGCCTTTTGTCAGAATTGTTAACTCTCTATTATGTACAAAAATACCTTTCATTGACGCAAAAACTCTTGCCCTAATGAGCATGCACATCTAAGTCACCACTACCCCCACCACGATGGATCGATCCAAGTGCTTCTGACCTAATCAAACGTAATTTCTGTGAAAATATCAAAATATACAATAAACTGTTTGCATTTGATTCACCGCAAGAGTTGCTGGGGGAGGAGTATAGTTTCAAACAAAATTATTAATGTAGATATAATAATAAATAATCTCTGTAGATTTCTCCAATCATCTGTAATATTTAAACATAACCTAGCGTAGATTATACTTTTACTTTCTCACTATACTATAGTATAGAGAAAGTATAGTGATCGCAAAAAAAATCGATGTTGAGATTTTTGTGGAAATATCCGTTTTGGGACCCCTTGAGTCCAAAAAAGTGGTTTTTACAAAATGTCTGTCTGTATGTCTGTATGTATGTATGTCTGTATGTATGTCTGTATGTCTGTATGTCTGTATGTATACAAAGCTAGAGAGAAAACTATTCGATCGATTTCAACCAAATTTGTACCAGACATGTCAATTAGGCCTGTATAGATGCACGAAAAAGGGTTTTGAAAATTTTTGAAAAACAACCCCCTTTTTGACCAAAAAACCTCAAAAAAATCAGTTATAATTTTTTTATAAGAAAACGGCTCTAACGATTTTGATAAAATTTAGCTTATTTGTAGCCTTTAATGTGCCCTACCATATGCAAAAAACCGCACCTTTCTAAAAATTCTCGTTTAGCTAATAATAATAATAATAATTGATTTTTGGGGGTTTCTTGGCGAAATGACGAAAACTATCCGATCGATTTCAAACAAATTTACACCAGACATGACAAGTAGGATTATATAGATGCACGAAAAACGGTTTTGAAATTTTTTGAAAAACAACCCCCTTTTTTGCAAAAACCCCCAAAAATCAGTTATTATTTTTTTATAAAAAAACCGCTCTAACGATTTTGATAAAATTTGGCTTATTTGTAGCCTTTAATGTACCCTACCATATGCAAAAAACCGCATCTGTCTGAAAAATGTCGTTTAGCTAAAAATAATAATAATAACTGATTTTCGGGGGTGTTTTGGCAAAATGGCGAAAACTATTCGATCGATTTTAAACAAATTTGCACCAGACATTTCAAGTAGGTCTGTATAGATGCACGAAGAATGGTTTTGAAATTTTTTGAAAAACAACCCCCTTTTTGGCCAAAAAACCTCCAAAAAATCAGTTATTATTTTTTTATAAAAACACGGCTCTAACGATTTTGATAAAATTTGGCTTATTTGTAGCCTTTAATGTGCCCTACCATATGCAAAAACCCGCATCTTTCTAAAAATTCTCGTTTAGATAATAATAATAATAACTGATTTTTGGGGGTTTTTTGGCCATAAAGGGGGTTGTTTTTAAAAAATTTTCAAACCCTTTTTACGTGCATCTATAAAGACCTAATTGACGTGTTTGGTGCAAATTTGTTCGAAATCGATCGAATAGTTTTCTCTCTAGATAATAATAATAATATTTATTAGTCAATCTCCAACTTTAATAAAAGTATACAAAGCTAGAGAGAAAACTATTTGATCGATTTTAACCAAATTTGCACCAGACATGACCAGTAGGCTTGTATAGTTGCACGAAAAAAAGTTTTGAAAAATTTTGAAAAACAACCCCCTTTTTGGCCAAACAAGTACCAAAAAATCAATTACTATTTTTTTATAAAAAAACGGCTCTAACGATTTTGATAAAATTTGGCTTATTTGTAGCCTTTAATGTGCCCTACCATATGCAAAAACCCGCATCTTTCTAAAAATTCTCGTTTAGCTAATAATAATAATTATAACTGATTTTTGGGGTTTTTTTGGCCATAAAGGGGGTTGTTTTTTAAAAAAATTCAAAACCTTTTTACGTGCATCTATAAAGTCCTAATTGATCAAATAGTTTTCTCTCTAGATAATAATAATAATATTTATTAGTTAATCTCCAACTTTAATAAAATATCACCTCTCCTACCCCACCCTACAAGTCACAGTGAATCTGTTTAATAATTTAAATATGTGTGTGAGAAAGTATGTGCCAGTTCCTGGTACCATTTATTTGGTTGAGTTTACGACTGCAATCATAATATAATTCTTGTGAATGAGATTTTTTTTTTAAATATGTATTAATGTAGACAATACATTATAAGATTTGCTTCGAGACTATAAAATAAATATAATATAACATTTTATTATCAATATATTCATTTATACAAATTTAAACAAGAGATACTCATTCGTTTAACTTCGGAAACATTCGTACATCTTCTAATAACATACAAACATAGTCCATTATTAATTTCTTCAATATAATGTTAATAACTTTGAATCGTTTGATCTATAAATATGAAATAAAAAGCAATTACTTTGCACAGATAACAAAGTCTGTTTTTAAATAATGTATTTCTATTTAATATTCCTTTTATTTTTCACTTTGGCTTACTAGTATTAGTTCTAAAACATAGTTCGTTTGAATAGAAAATACGTGTTTAATGGAGTTTTCTTTCACACCTTAAAAGTAAAATATTAGCAAACCTCGGGAAAGAGTAAAGAATCGACTGTCAATGTTTAAACCATTGCATGTTCGTGGACGTGTCTCGACTTGCCAACTTAGTATCGAGAATTAAACCCACCCCTAAACAAGGGTAGGACGTCATTACACCCCTAGACTGCCAAATCACACTATTAATACGGCGCATGTTGTAGATTATAAAACCTCTTCATTTACAACACGGCTGACTTCCGAACTGTACGGTTTAAGTATTGCATTAAATAAATCGGCTGTTTTGCAAGGCAAAGTAGAGTTACAAGTTTATATTATACAATGTTTCTTACTAGTGACAACATAGTACATATCTAATATTTTTTACTACCAAGTTCCAGGATTAATAAATGGTTTAAGATTTTGTTTAAAAAAATCGATACTTGTGGATGTAAAACTTTAATTTCTTGACTTATTCGTGCATGTTTTGTTAACTATAACACCACTTCAGAATCTACATAAAATACCAACAAGAATAGTTTACATACAGTAATGTTATTATTATTAGTAATGTTAAACAGCAAGTTAAAATTTGTAACCATTATACAAAATTGAAGAAGATAAAAAGGTTTAAATCTCTCTTATGGTATAGTCTAGAAGACGCCAAATATTATTAAAAATTACATTGTAAATAAGCTTTCAAATAATGTAATAAAACCTCCCATTTGTCCCGCTTTTAAAAGAATATTTAAAACCTGAATACGAAAAAACAAAACAGGTATTTATATTCATATTCTAACCTCAAAGCGAATCTTATAACGTATTATAACCTACATTCAACTACCTACGTTCTATAACTCATAAAAAATCAACTTCACAAGATATTATACTATTGATTGAAGTTGTAAACATAACCCACAAGTATAATCCACGCTAGGTTTTATTTAAATACTAGTAAACCCCCGTAAAAAATCACAGGCGGATTAATTAGATACACATCAGAAATACATAATTTATGCAAACACAACACACTTTATCTAGGCCTACCACGGTGGCCGTGGTTGTTAAGCCGTCAATGCTTTATCAATCGTCATGGCAACCATCAATGGAAAAGTTCCGGGTTCAATTCCCATTGACCCCGAATAATTTTCTAAATGGTTTCTTAACAGACATCGTTGGCTGCGGTTCGGATTCCACGTAAAACTGTAGGTCCCGTCTTCATTAGCCTTAAGTGCAAAACAGCAGGACGTAAAACAAAAAAAAAAAAAAAAAAAACTGTAGGAATATTTGTTAAGATTTTGTTTTATATATATTTAAAGAAAGATAAAAATGTTATCTTTTAATTGCCTTTTTTTCATATTGATAGGTCAAATGATTTAGAAGTTATTACTATTATAGGCTATATTATTGATTGAAGTTGTAAACATAACCCCAAAGTATAATCTACGCTAGGTTTTGTTTGCGTAATACAGATGATGGGTGAAATCAGCTGTTATATAATTAAGTTAAAATATTATTTCTTCTTTAAATGTTACTCCACGTACGCTCGTAAGTACACTCGCTTTTATACTAGTTGATAACAGATGTTGGTTGAAATCAGCTGTTACATTATATTGTTACTGATGGACGTAAATGGCGTACACTAGCTTTTATAAGCATTGATAAATAATCTTTACAGAAGCCAATTATTTATATTCTCACCGCTAGTAAATAATAAGCTCCCCATACCTGCAAAACAACATTACACAATTTTATTATACAGATTCCAGACATCTGGATTAGGTAAACGGTAGATGAACATTCCTTCTATGTAACAACGTAGTGTTGCTTGCAGGAACTAGTTAAAACGATTACACATTAACAATGCATTGTTAAGACAACTGGGTCAGTATAACACATAAACATACGTCAAGTAAGTCTGCAGAGCATACTCTCATCTAATGAACTATTTCCAGTAATTTAGACTTTAACATTCAGCAATTTAAATTATTTTGCTTTAATGTTGATACCACTGAACTTCTGAATTCACTTTGAGAAGTATACAGGGTGAGTTTTATGTAGTGGCACACCTGGATATAATTTAAACGGCCTGAGATATCAATGTGATACCTTGACATGGACCTATTATAACATTACTTTTACTTTTTTAGGTGGTTAAACATTTCACCCCCCCCCCCCCCCTATTCGTAAGAGAATTAAAGGGGGGCAACTTAAAATTTTCAAATGTAAACCCCTGTCATGTGACCCCTCAATACCCTATTTTGAAGGGCATAAAAAAAGAAATCAAACTAGAAGTATCTATGTTGCCCCTATCAAAATCTGCAGCCATTCAAAAATACGAGTGAAGTACTTCCCAAAGTTATAAAAAAAATAAGTTTTCAACTCCTTAACTAATGCAAACATCATAGAAAGAATGAAAAGTTTCATTTAACATGTTAAATGTTAAATATTATTTATAATAGTAAAATAATTTATTTCCTTGTTCTGTTGTTAGTTACATTGAGTCAACAAGCTTTGGAATTTCCCGTGTTCTTATCTTACCAGTTTCAACAATCTACTTATGACTTTCTTTTGTGTCCTACACACTTGCATTTTATCAGTTCATAGTTTAGGTTGCCATCAACAATTTCAGTACAAGTTTACTCTTCTGGCGAATAGTGTTAGTTATTTCATTTCTATTATGGAATGTTCTGCGTTTGGAAGAATTACTGTGTTATTGGTGAGAGGTTATGGGGACCGTAAGAGATTATACAGTTCCTTCAATTGATGAAGAGAAATCATTAGATTGTATGCAGTCCTTTGTTGAAAATCCCCACTTATCTACGAGAAGAGCTGCTTTGGAGCACGACATCAGCCAATGGTGAAGTTTTTTAATATCTTTGGAAAGTACTTCGCCCGTATTTTGGAATGGCTGTAGGTTTTGACGGGGGCAACATAGAGACCTCTAGTTTGCGCTATTTGATTTCTTGTTTTATGCCCTTTAAAATAAGGGGTCACATGATGGTGGTTTGCATTTGAAAATTTTAAGTTACCCCCTTTACCCCCCCTTTAGAACAGGAGGGCGAAATGTTTAATCCCCTAAAAAAGTAAAGGAAATGGTATAATAGAACCATGTCAAGGTCTCACATTGATATCTCAGGTAAACTCACTCTGTAGTTCTTATCTTACTATTGAAGAACTCCGCCCCTTGACTCCCGACCTCTCCGCTCGCTTCCCATCTAAACTCGCCACGAAGAAAATGCAAATGCAGATTATTGAATACTCTGTTATTTTTATACGGAGAGGCACTTGGTTAGGGGTATTGAAGTGAAATATTTAAAAAATGTTTATGTTCAAAAAACGTGGACATTTGCAACGATTTGTGACACATTACGTGCACAATATTTTATTAAATTTGGTTGAAGAGTTTTAAGAAATGAACTAATAAATAACATTTCGGAAATGTTATTTCCCTCGTAGAATAAATCACATAGTTCCCATACATGTATACAAATAAGTTTAAAAACTATTTCTTAGTCTTCTATGACGTAACTTAATCTTTTATGATAACATGAACGTGACTTTCAATAATTACATTATTATTCTAGACGAAACACCGTATAATATTACACTATACATTATAAACTTTTAACTATACTTTGCCTTGCAAAATGGCCCATTAATAAATGCCATGATGTAAATGAAGAGGTTTTTATAATCGACAACTTGCGCCATATTAATAGTGTGATTTGGCAGTCTAGGGGCGTAATGACTTCCTTCCCTTGTTTAGCGGAGGGTTTACTTCTCGATACCAAGTTGGCAAGTCGAGACACGTCCTCGAACATGGCATGTTTTAAACATCGACAGTCGATTCTTTTCTCTGTCAAAACTTTGCCAATATTTTACTTACGAGGTGTCAAAGAAAACCACTCTTTAAAAAAATGTATAATATGTTGAGATAGGTTATTATTGAATTTCCGTAGGAAAGATGAGCTATTGCAGTAAATATACTAGAGATCTCCGCCCCTGATCGCTTCGCTCACCAACCCCACAAAGATTCAAGTATTTGATAAAGCTGTGAAGTAAATACAAACAAGTTATTGTATATTATGATATTATCATAGGAATGACGATTGATTAGAACAAAGGTTATTTATTTTTGTATAGAAGGGAGGCAATTTTAAGGTTATAGTACATGACCAAAATTTGATACTTTAAAGTAAGTATTTCAAACAGGTCAAATACTCATGCCAAAAAATATAGTTGTCATAATTTTTGAATAGTGACAGCTGGTGTTTGAATTATGATGTAGTAAACCTTTTATATTTATGTTTGCTATTACCTAACCTAAAAAAAACTAGGTTGTTAATAATAATAAACTGATTCTAAATTTACCAATTCGGTTGGTATGGTAATAAACCTAAACGCTTTCTAAAAACATGTGTTGGTTCAGTACAGACCTAATCTAAAATTTTGTAAGCTTTTAAACCGGATCAGATGTTTTACTTGTAATACGTAACAACACATGTTTGAATTATAAGCCAGTAATCCATTATCCATTGTTTGTGTTTGTTTTTATTTTGATCAGCTAATCTAATATTATGTATGTGAAAAGTAACTAACTGATTCTAAATTTTCTAATGTGGTTGCTATTTTAATGAACTTAAATGCATTCAACAAACATTTTTTGTTTCAGTTCATGAGTATAAAGGTCTCACAAGAATTCTGTTGCAAATATTTTTATTCTAATCGGCTGCTTTATCTGCTAGAGGGTTGGTAGTGAACACCATATTTTGACCATTGTCAACCCTTAAAATAAATATTTAGCAAGATCCTTACTTAGTGCCTTTCGACATAGTGGTATGTAGGTATCCTGAATATGTCAAAGCTGTAGCTGTCATAGTTTTGGCTTTTGGTGTATTACTATTATTCATAACTGTGATTAGTCAGGACTTTTTCTTTTAAATATACAGATATAGTTAAGTTTTATTCACTCTAACGGTCGCATTTATGTCCGATTTAGTCCAAATTTAGTTGGTTTTTACATCTCTCGAATGATTTGTTAGCCAAACAATCCAACAACCGAAATCACGTTTTTTAGCAAAAGTACAAATATTTTTCGTACTATAATGAAACTTTTTGTGATGTTATCTAAAACGGTACATTTTGGAGATCGTTATGCACGTTTTGTTATTTTTTACACTTATAGCCTGCCTGATTAACCAAAATCGATCAAAACGTAAAATACCATAAAGCAGACGGTTAAATCCACCTGGGGGGGAGGAGTTTTTCCGCTAGGTGCTAGGGGGGGATGGGGAACAACAAACAAATTCTCCTAATACATTTTGTATACCCATTCAGCTATCCAGCACCTTTTTGTGCAGGCCAATTTTGCATTTGGTTGGTTGAAATCTTAAACCATAAAAACTAAATTTTGGTCAGCGGTTCATCTACTCGATAAAAATGTTTTCCCTTAGCTTGATGAAAAAACAATTTAATTCATATTCCTATAACAATGCAAAACACGTGTTAATTTTCTATTCACAATACATCAATGAAAACCTTTATAAAACTGCCTTCAGAGTTTTGAGCTAGTTGATTGTGTATTTGATTACTACATTTACTATATCAATTAATTAGGAAGTTCCATAACTATTGATTGCAATATGAGTCCTATTTTTACAACTTTTTGAAATCTGAAACATATACTGAACTCTACTTTACTGACTGTACTGTTTTAATCTCCAACGATCAATCACCTTACTTGCATTAAACGTCGGATAGATAAGTAACGACGCCATAAAATCATTTTGCACGATTTGACAGTGTAATTATTCAAAACGCATTACTTTTAAAGGTCGGTAATAAAACTAGCAACCCTAACACCGACCTTGACTTGACCTTTCGTCGACCTTTGCGCTTAAATCAGACATTACAAAGTACCATTAACACGCCATGGAGCGGGGTCTAGACGCAAACTGGTTTGTTGAAGGGGTTTAACTACGTTTAATGTAATCTGTACATGCAAGGCTAACAGATACAGTGATAAAATCTAATTTACTAAATTGAAGTGAAGGCGAAACAATTATTTATGACAAAACTAAGTTCAGAAAATATATTCGTATTTATTCTAAATTGTGTTTAATTAAACTATGCAAGTAATACTGTAATTCGATCACGCAGCTGAACCGCTGATGTTGTAGAGCAAATTTCCAAAATTAAATTTATGTGTGTTAGGGTTTCAACCAACTATTTTGGAAATTTGTCTACTCATGAAGACTAAATAGATGCCTGCGTGTACGAAAATATATTAGTAGAACTTGGTTGCACCTCAGCTTCCAGAACCAGCTCACGAGTTGCTTCGTTCCGCTAACATAGATACCACTACTTTGCAAGTTTGCACCTCGACCTTGCAACCTCAGATTATGGTCGGCTTTTCTTCGCTCAACGCGTAAAAACTAGCTTTTTATAGAAACTTTAAGGTATTTTACGTTTTTAATGATTTTGGGGAACCAGACGGGCTATAAGGTCGTTTAAAACATAAAAATGTGTTGAATAATATCCTAGATTTATTTTTTTATATACAACCCAAAAACTTCCATTCTAGTAGGAAAAATCTAAATAAAATGTACTTCAGATCAAAAAACGTGCTTCCGTTTGTTGGATTATTTTGGCTTAGAAACTCGTCCGAGTGACTTAGAAAACGAACGTGAGTACCAAATTTGAACCGCATCGGACGTAAAGTACGGCTGTTAAATTGCGGACACACATATATATACAAATTTTGAATCACAACCCATAACGTGTTCTGTGGACCTTGAATGTACTCCTGAACTTACGTCTCGCCATAAGAGTCACTACATAACTCGCCTTTCCTATTGGAATTCGCTCATAGACTGTTTCTCCAATAATTGTCAAATTCAATTTCACACTGATTTAAATAAAAACCCGAACCACAAAACAAGGAGCAAAAACTATAACTTAATAACTAAGTTGTAAGTTAAGTTTAATACCTTACCCTTATGTACATTTCGATGACATGGTCATCATACTCAGAGGGTTGGTAAGGTATTAAACTTAACTTACAATTTAGTTGTTAAGTTATAATGTTTGCTCCTTGTTTTGTGCCTCGGGTTTTTATTTAAATCAGTGTGATTTTGTCGCCACAGTGCTCTTTTATTTGTTTAATGAATGCAATTTGTTTAAGCATGAAACCAGCTATGTGACTAGTGATCTACAACTTGGTAAATATTAAAATTAAGTTGATTATAGGAGAAAATTTTGATTATTTACGTCATAGGTATAAAATATTGTTCGTAGAAAGTATTTTATCTACAATTGTACTCATAGACGTGAATTATTGAACTTTAAACAAACTGGAGAAGGTCGTGGCTAATTCTATATGTAATGCTTTAAGTGAACCTATGTAGATTTTTACGAGCCTCAAAATACATTTTTTGGGCAGTGAACTCTAAATATTACCCGATATCGTTCATGTATTCGGTGAAGCCACTTGTACCTCTTATAAAGTAAGAACTAAATAGATTTTAAATAAAACATTGATTTTTATTGTTTATGCTAATCATATTTTTTTTAAACTGCCACCAAAATTGCATCCATAATACGAGGTATCAGAATAAAGGATTTTTTAAATCAATAATAATGTTGCAATGATTCGTTTTGTTGGAGGTTTTCATGTGAACGACCAATAAAACTTGGGACAAAGTGTTCACAAATTTATAGATAAATTTCTTCTTTTTTTACATACCTTGAATACATTTTATTAATGTTCTGAAGATTATTTTAAAATCCAAAAAGGATTTCCGCCGCTTCACTCGCAAATACAAATACAGTACCAGGAGACCGAGCTAAAGCTCGATTATAAGCAGGCCTATGATTTCAATAATAAATATTGGATTATTGAGTTTTGAGGTTAGGCCTATAACATTAAACAACTAAATAAAGGGTATATACAACATTAGGATTACCTGTAATAAAAATACAGTTTAAAGGATTAACCATAATCTCAACGCTATGCCTCAGAAATAAGTCAGGCCTAAATTAAAGTTTAATATTTCAATATAGATTTAGGCCTAGGGCCTAGTTCGCTCACGTCAATAACTATTATTGCAAATTTCCGTGAACATCGTTTAGGTTAGGCCTATAACATTAAACAACTAAATAAAGGGTATGTTTATTTAGCAGAAGTATTCGTTGCCATGGTAACTATAGATACAACATTAGGCTTACCGCTTACCTCTAACAAAACATACAGTTTAAAAGAAAGCAGATGATTATTGTAATGGCATTGAAAACATGCATCAGCTGTGCTTTGTATTGTTTAAAATGGACAAATTTCACTTTTTAATTTAATAAAAAGACGTAGAAAACGAATTTTCCCAGACTGGTGACCATTTCCAATCGATTTCTCGTGGCCAAAAGCCCCATATAAAATCAAAAAATCAAAAATCCTTAG
>JAGFPH010000779.1:310126-346442 GCA_018207615.1 Philaenus spumarius | reverse complement strand
CAATATTCTTGAATATTCTCAAACATTTTATAACATTCTAGAACATTCTGTCAGGAATATTCTACAATATTCTCAAAAATTCTCCAACATATTATAACAGTGTAGAACATTCTGGAATATTCTACAATATTAATGAAAGCTTTCATAACATTCAGGATCATTCTTGCAGTATTTAACACTTTGAGACTTGATTTCCAGCTGCTTCGCAGAAGTCCATCGATGCTCTTAACACTCACACCGAAACCTTCTTAATATATTGATTTTAAGGTTAAAAATAAACAAGACATTAACGATGCACCCACTCAAATATTATAAGACTATTTGTTATCTTTCTGACACTGAAGTTTTTATTTTATAATTTTATTTTCTGTGGTTCAATTGTATACACTTTTCTTTAATTTTTTTATATTTGCATTTTTTTGTGTTCAAAATAAAATTTTCTGTTCAGTTTTTTAAACAAGTTCTCTTATTTCAAACGCTGCCTTGCAGAAATAGCACAATTTGAAATAAGTGGTCACAATTCAGTGCTAAAAAGCGTCAGATATTTATATATTTGAAAAACTCACCCGCGTCGTTGAACAGTGCCTGTAGTATTCCACTCAGACAATGGGCTATTCATTATTTGGAAATAACGGCTTGAATGGGCGGGCAATATCGTTAGCGGAGACCATAATCGAGGTCTTGAACACGTTCCCAGGGGATTTACACATTAAAGCGGCCCCATTGTTCCGACGTGATAAGGAAGACAACGTCATTTGTTGTCGCTTCTTTAAACTTGCATTGAATCCTGTGCGTGCATTTTTTTCGTACAATCAGAAAAACGGGGCAATATCTAGGTGATGTCTAGAAGATGCTGTCCCAAATTTCACCAGGCATGAAAGTGAAAAAAACGTTTCAACAAACATAAGTCCAGAAATGCCAATTATTCACCATTTGTTTTTTTGTTGTTTTTTTTTACTTATCACATAATAGCTTTGAAAATAGAAAAAATATTGACCTCAAATTTGGTGTACATATTTTTTAATTAACCTTTGACCCTTTAAAAAAACAGAACGTTCTTTTTCATACTTAAATAATACAATAATTTTACGGTTTAGAGTAAAATATCTCTAAAATCGCTAACTTTACTAACAAAAATGTAAGAAACAAAAAAGGTAATTTTTTAAAATGAAACCAAAACTTTTTGCATTTTTCCAGTAGTTTAAAAGTTAACTGAGTTATTGGCTAAAAAAGTAATAATTTCTTGGTTTAGTTGTCTATAATACACAAATTACTGTAAATTAAACTCTTAAATTCTTAATTATTGATAATGTTACTTTATAACTGATCATCCAGCCTTATTGGATAGTCACACTCAATGCATGGTGGTTCGTGATGGATGGGGCACCAGCAAAATTTAGTGTGAATGTTAAAACCATGTTGCTAAAATCTACCAAGAAAAATGGATTTGCCGAGGAGGCCCATTGACCATAATCCCCTTGATTTATTTCTGTGAGACACCTCAAGGGTATAGTGTAGCTCCAGTAGGTCCAATTCAAGATGTCAGAAAAAGCGTTGTGAACGGTATTGAGAGTATTCTTCAAATGGCTGGAGTTTTCCAAAGAGCGAGGAAATCTATCAGGAGGGGCTTAGATGCATGTGTGCTAAACAGGGGTCGTAACTTTGAACAATTCCTTTAGTTTGTTTATAAATTTTGCATTGCTAGTTTTCAGTTGTACTATTGTTGTGTCTGTATTGTTAAAGACAATTACCAAGAAATTATTTTTTTAGCCGATAACTCGGTTATCTTTTAAACTACGGGGAAAAAAGTGAACAGTTTGTGTTTTTAAAATTTTTTTTAAAGTTATCAGTTTTAGAGATATTTGGCATTAAAATTTTAAACGGCCGCCATTTTGTAATTATGCAAAAGGACTTTTGTACAATTGTAAAAGTTTATGTAACAAATATGTACACCGAATTCGAGGTAAATATTTTTCTATTTCCAAAAATATTATGTTAAAAAAATTGCGAATAATTCGAAAACGAAGCATTTCCGGACCTATGTTTATTGAAACGTTTTTATTATTTTGAACTATAGAATAGCCTGGTGAAATTCTGGACAATGTTTTCTAGACACTCTGTATAGGACAGAAAGTTCTTCCAAAACACGTCATCAGCGCCACAATCGGTTAACCCAACAAAGGGCTAGTCCAAATTTATAGAACAAATAATTCAGACCAACTACAAAAATACTCATCGAAAATCGCTGTAAATACTAAAAGAAGGAAAATTTAATAAATGCATTAGAACAGTTTGACATAGACAAACAGTAATAACAGTTCATTATCGAACGAAAAACTACAATTCGATTAGAACATAATAAATGACACAATAATCACTACCACCAATACAGGTAGCGTCGTGATTGTGGAGCTATATTAAAATGTATACACAGTTATGTGTTAAGTGTATGTGTATTTATGTACTTTTAATTCATGACAAACACTCCAGCAAGTACTCGATATTGTTTGAGTAGCAGAAACGGGCGTAGTGCGAACATAAAGGAATATATAGTGACTATTGTGACAGTAAGTCATTTTAACAAAATACATTTTGTTTTGTTTAACGAATTTCCAATTTAATGAATTTAGGCAAGATGAGCTATTGTAGTGAATCTTATGGCGAGACCTGACGTCGGAATTAGTCAATGAGCACCGATCATAGTCCCCAGAAAGCTCTTAAGTAAAATTTCGAGTAGTTTTCGGTTATTCATTCTTGGAAAGTGATCATGGAACCTACTTTCTGCCCGAATTATTGTACTTTTTTTTATTTATCCTTAACTCAATGAAAAAAATGTATACACTATTGGATTTGTCTTTAAATTGTTTAAATTCCTCGTATCTAAACGTATTTTCGTAAAATCTTTAGATTATTCAGATTTTTAGCTTTGAAACGTTTGCACAGCCGCAATTTTGAAACAGATAACTACAGCGGAATAAAATCTTGCTCATTTATGAAAATCAATATGCTGGGTTTCATGAATTTATTTTAAACCGTTCATGATATAATATTGGTTTTAAAAAAACGTCTAAACTAAAACCGATGGAAGACATGTTGTATTGTATTATTTGCAAGTCTTGAAGTTCTTAATAACATGGTAAAGTTTGGTAGAATGATTGTGGAGACACTTGTACAGATAAATATTGTAAAAAAAAACTAATTTTTGGGATTTGAAGATGCTAAATTAATATAAAAACTTTAAATTCCGAAAAATATTTTATATGACGATCTTATAAGCAGGTTTTCATAGAAACAATTTTTAATGTTTTAATGACACCCCAAAACGTGTTCTGGGTACCATAAACGGTGCTAATTTACTACTCCCGACCTTAGGTCTCGCCATTAGAGTCGCTCCAACAGCTCATCTTTCCTATGGAAATTCACAATTTTTTTATTTATCATGTTTAATACCTCATAATGAATCAGTTTAACTAACAACAAGCAATGTATGGACGGGTTTCTGTGTCCAGAAATATAACTGTGTTAATATAATATTAACCCATCTGTTTTAGGAAATTGAATTAATTAGTGCCTGTGTTCTGAACATTACATTAAACACATGCACGTTTAATTCAATTATAGTTTGTGATTTCATTACTTTTAGTCGAGCGTTGCATTCACAAATTAATAAACAAAACATCGCACTAACATAATAATATTGTTATTGAAACTATATCATGGGATCTGATCTCGTTGTATGTATTTATTAAAGCTACGAGCCAACTTTGTAAATATATTTACACATATTATCCCATAATTCGATTGTTGATTTAGTACATTTCGTTTTACACTGTTCTACATTCATAATGTTACACAATTCTAGTGATGAATAATCAACTTGCTTTGATTAAATAAAATATAAATTATTTTCATAGAATTTTAAATATGTATTACCAATTTATATATATTTTTTCGATGGAGGGGGAATGAATTAGTCGCCATCAGAGTGTGTGTGTTTACTGGTTGTGGGACTCCCGATTCATCCGGTAATCCCACTAAACTATAACCTCCATTCTTCTGTAGGCAGTACCTCCACCATGGTACTGCCAATAAGAGGTGCCTTAAGGTAAAATCTTCAAAGCGGTACCACATATTTTGGCATTTGGCTTCGTCTTTTTTTATCTCCCTTCTTTACAAGAACAATTGTAATTTTTTTTATTTTATGACCTTCCTACAAAGGTGACCACCGTGCTCCAGTAGATTTTGTTTTTGCATTATCTTACTGAATAGGTTGTTAGAATTGATCTCACACACCTTACAGTGCATAATTGTCTCTCAGTATTCCATCAATTACAATTAAAGAAGGTATGTTCTGCATCATGTAAGTCGGAGTTTCCGACAGCCTGCACTACTTTATGTCACCATTTTTCAATTGAAGTACTTATAAAATGTTCTATGGTTAGTAAGCGTCAGTGTCAAGAAATATTTCACCTCACCATGTCTTCTTCCCATTCACTAAGGTTTCGGATTAGCCTTCTCGTCCATTTACCTTTAGCTTGGTCTTGTCCCTCGCTTGTTTCTGAGATGCACATGCTACCATTTTAACATCTGATCTTTGCTGAAACATGTCCTGCCTCTCTAAATCCAGCAGATCTATTGGTATGACTCCTGCTACCACCAGAGCAGCCTGTTCTAAAACTGTACTGTAACTAATGGCAATACGTAACGATCCGTGGACAGCAGCCACCTTTTTCCTGTACTTTGCCAGTTCCATGGCCCCTGACACATCACACCCTGCCACGCGCAAACCTCCCTACCCTTTTAATTTATTCAATAAACACAACCTTTTGTTGTTAACTTTAACACTTTCCCTCATCAAATAACACCCAAGTGTTTTCAGGCCTTATTTGACGTTGTTCCGTTGTACTACCCCGTTAGAACAATTTGAGAGGTTTGGCGAGGGCAAGAAAAGGAAAACTTTTCGTTTCCTATTCTTAAGTTTTTTAAATTTAATTTAGTTAGACCTTTTTTGTCTTTTGTGTAGTACACTAGCTCAATTCTAGACTCTTTTTCGGGATCGTTCCCTTTGGAGTTAAATTTGTAGTGATCCGTGAATAACTCACCTGCTGACTTAATTACACTAGAGCACTGAATGGTTTTAGGATTAATTTGATTGGATTTGTAAATTATATATTCAAAATTTTTCTATTGAAAACACAAAAACGATTTATTAATTAACATAAATCCATTAACTTTGAAACAACAAATTATTATTTTCAAAAACACAATGAAATTTATTAATCTTTAACTTATAATTACATATATTGAAAAGTAGCAAAGTGATTAATTAATTTATTAATTAAAATTTGTATATTAATGATTATATTATTTACATACGACGATTTGCCATTGTGAGTAATGAAATTTACTAAACGAGTTTACTTTATTCAACTTCCCCAGAATCTACTTGCATTTATTTATTTAGTTTATTTTAATTTATTTATTATTTTGTAAAAAAGGGATTTATTTAAAATTATAAGTAACAATGATCGTTTGCCACTTACAGAACACAAGAAGTTCGACGCGTAATTCCTTCTGTCGATTTCCAGCGATTTAAAGTTGTTCTCCTTGGTCCCCAGACTGGTTTCTTCGGCTTACAGTTGTCTTCTCCTAGACTTAATTAAAGTTGTCCTCTCCCAGTTGATTGTAGTATCTTTTGGCAAGATAGGCCGTTTATATGGATATTCTTCTCCCGAAATTATCACGACCCGACTTAGCTTTAGGCCGGAGCTAGAAACGTAACGCACACCGAATTGATCGCCCTTTGACTTTCTCTAAGTACCCTCGGAGCTTGGTCAGATGTCTTCTCGTTGGCGTTCCGTGCTAAACTGATGTTAAAGGGGATGCAGGCTTCTATCGTCGACTTTTTACTTGTCAAACCAGCATCTTCCTTTATGTAACAAGAAATCCTGATTTCTTGCTTTAGAAATATATTTTTTGGTCTTAATATATTTCCTGATTTATTTGATGAATTTTAGTGCCTTTATTTCCCATTCATTAGGCCTAATTTAATTATTATCTTCATTTATTGAATTTCAATGTGCGGTCTGATTTGCTCTTCGTAGTGGATCCGATGACGTCACTTCCCCGTCGCAGCTTGGGCCTTGAGTGCCTGTATGAACTTGTCGTTTGACAATTTTTGCATTGATTTCACCCAAACTCTATAACTTCTTTTTGCGTGGTCGGATTTTGATTTTGTTGACTTCTATGGATTGGTTGACGTTTTCTGGTTTCCCTGGAATTCGAATGGTGTTTCTACTCCTCTTCCGTCTTGAGTTATAGACTTCGTTAGTTTTGCTTAAATTTTGAAATTTATTTCCTGTAAATTTGAAATTTTCCATTTTTTCTTGCTTGTATCTTCTTCGGTTGGTCTTGAAACGCGCTAATCTGTTGTTGGTTTTTTGATAGCTTGTTTGGTTATCTAGTTATTCAGCTTGTTGTTACTCTAATTGCCTTCGTTTTGTTTTCGGCGTCTCATTCCCCCCCTTTAAAGCTCTTTTCATATCTCACATGGCATTACAATTTATTACACATGTATATACCCTATTTTATCAATATTTCCCTTTAATTAATCTCCCTTGTATTTATTATGAATTAATAAAACTTTTTATCAATTTATTTTATCTTAACAAAACTATTTATTTATTTATATTGAACTTCGGCTTGATTATGCCCTATTATTGACTCTATTAAATGCTATTTTTTATGATTTAATTACATTTGAACTTTATGAGTTATTAGCCTTTTTATGCCCAAGAATGACTTTACACTTTATTTTTTAGCTATTAAACTTTATAACTTTATATTTTTTATTACTTTATTTTCTTAACCCTTTTTAACTCTACAAATGACTCTACTTTGTTTTTGGATTTTATTCAAATTCTGCAAAATCGATTTGTTTACGCTTACGTTTTTGTCTATAACTTTTTAACAAATTATCATAACAAAATTATTTTTATTATTCCTTGCTTATTTAACTCTCCTTTTAACATAAATCTAATAATAACAACTTTTTTTTATAAAATTATAAACCCCTATCTTTCAATGCTAATTCATTTCTACCAAATTTAGACAAGACTGGACAAGTCAATTCCTGTCAGATCCTGCAAGGTTTTGGCTTGGTCTTGTCGCTAAGGCATACGTCATAGTCTGCACGTATTTAACCAACACAATTTCAAAAACTATTACTAAATACTATTTTTACATTGGAAACTACTTTTTTATCTTAATCTTGGGCTTTTTTGACACCCTTTGGCTTTAATCCTTTGTTATATTGACTTTGAATTTATTTTAATTAATGTAATTAATTAACCCCAATTGGATCGGTCGATTGGCCGTTCCAACCCGTAGATCAGAATAAAGTTTGTCACCTCCATCAGCAGACGTCTTCTGCCTGCTTTAGTTCCTCCTATATTTTGTCATTACACAGCTCAAGATCACCCACCTTGGTTGCTTTGGCGACGGCATATTCAATCTGCTATTCCAATATATTATACTAAATGATATCTACATAGTATTATTGTTAGCGAATATAATAAATAAATAGTTAAATAATTAATATCATACTGCCTGCATGATCTAATAGTTCAAAAGAATTAAACACAAATGTATTGTTGTTGAAAATTTAGCATCTGATCTACAAAACAATTGAATTAACCTGATATTCGAGGTGAACTAATCTACATAGAAAAAATATTTCACAGATTTTTAATAAAATTAGCTTATTGTAATACAATTTAAATAATATGAAATGTTTAATATCCTAATCACCTGTAAAATATCAGAGTTTACACAATATCATCAGTTTGAATATGATTCGCCTAGTTTAGATCCCCACAGAGCTTGGTGAACGAAGTGAACAGGGGAAGGAAACACTCTAGCCTAATGTAATTCTGATTGATAGTATTTGTAAAAATTCTAGTTTGAACTTCTTCAATTCGGTTGTAAAAACAAGTAATCTAACCTAAACAACTGAGGAGTATAGGCTTAGTCCGTCAAATTTGTAATCACTATTTACTTTCTAGGTGAAAAGTTATACCAAAATAAATCTACTGATTAATACAAAATCACTCCCCATAAAGTCTAGATTTACTGTTTGTATTAACCTTCTAACGTCTCTCCAACAGTTTTCCAACAAAATACAATATTGATCTTCCGTACAATATGCTGCCGTCAATTGATTCAATGAACTGAAAATATAAACTATACCGGATCGACGAATCCGTTTCTAGGTTTGAGTCATTGACAAATTGGAGCCATCGAATGCGATCCCACTTACTTCATAATTCCGGTTGACTTAACCTCATTTTTATGAGTCTTTCTTTCGAAGCACTTTCTGGGATTAGATTTCTCTGTGAGGAAAAAGGTTGCCTTCTTCTATCAACATTTTATTGTTGTCAAAATCCTAACAATAAATGTTTGTAACTAGGCTACATTGCTGTGCTTCAGAATTACTACTTTTGAAAGGATACGTTTAGAGGTTATGTGTATGATTCGTACGTTTCAACAAACTCTATCTTTGTATCTCTGTATAGTACTTTTGTAAGAATATGATAAAATATTAATAGTAGTAAAAAAATTAATTTTACTGACCAAAATTATTTGTAACTAACAAAAAATCTAATATTGTTAAGGGTTTACTGATACAAATTTATGGTGAGCGAAGCGAGCACGAGGTTGAACCCTCTAGTCACTATACAAATAAGTTTCCTCAAACTTTGCTTGCATGTAACTACTAATTTTATGGTACATATTCTGAGGAATATACAGAAGGAAAGTAAGACAAACAAATACAAATTCATCTTATAAAACGAAAAGAAAATTCAAGAATTTCATACACCAAAAAAGAAGTTAAAGTTACCAAAGTTTTACTCAAAAAATTTTTTGTCTGTTCCTTGACTGAAAATGAAGACAGCATAGAATTTCACGGTAGCCAGAAGAGTTTACAATGTACGAGAAGTTCCTTCAAACTAACTTGGCACTCAACTAGTTTAGGGTATTACGAGATGCATATAAATAAATACACAATGCACTTGCATATAAATGTAAATCTACAGGGAAGTGTTGAGAGAACAACAGTGACAATATTTGTGAAGGTTTAGCTTTCCAACTTGTCTTGTGTATTTGTAGTCAATGTTAAATGCATGATGTGACGGCTTATCCTGTTACGCCCTTTGTTGTTTCCTAAGAGGATACCTTTATACACTCTTTGATATAAACATGTTGTCATAGTAACAAAGGGTATACAAACTGATAACCTTGTCCATTCTAACCCCTATATGACGCGGTGGAAAATTACTTAGAGTGAGCGCCTTCTTAGACACATTTTCAGAATAGTAAATACTATTTAAGAAATTCTGAAATTGATAACATCTTACCCATTTAGACTGTAAATAGATTTAAGGAATGGTAGCTAAACCATGAAAATTACAACAAATAATATGTTTAAAAGTAACATAAACAAAAGGAACAAATTAACACAGACATGAATAGCATATAAGGTTTCCAAACTCTGTGTACACACTTCAGGACATTATTTCTTGGCTCATAATGTAGATACAATTGTTTAGAAAAACGCTTAGTTTTTCAGATAACCTCAATTTTGTTTGTTTCTACAAAATAATCCATATCTAGAGCACGGTTTGACCGATTGAGTTCAAATTTGGCATGAAGTTTAAACTAACAGTGACCTATTTCAATGAAAATAAACGATTACATCTAATAATGCGTTCCAAAATTGTGTCTGTTTGAAAATTTCAAACCTGAATTTCCTCTAAATCATATATTTGAACAATACATTTCACACAGCGTTTTTTAGACCTTTTAATTGCATATTTTTTATAACAGTCAGATTAATGATAATATAAATTATATCTAATAATCCAGGCATCCTATACCAACACAGTATAAACATAAAAATTTGTGTTTTACGAATGCTGTTATTATTACAAACAAAACTAATGTAATACATATTTCAAATCATTATGATTCCTACTTCTTGATCACAATGTAACATTACCTTGCATTTGCGATCTAGTCGTCCTGATGTTGACGACCGCGGTTTCGACCTCACTGGATTATTAACGAGTCTTCTTAATACATATTAAAATTACACATACATTCAGTTGATCTTAGAATCGATTTAAAATGTGGATGCATCCCGGTTGTAGACGTGAAAAGTATGTGAACGTAAAACAAATTCATCGAATAACATCCGTCGGATGTTTACAACTTTGGTTCTTCACAAAAAACTATTCACAGAGCGAAACCATTATTTTGTGTTTTTTTTGTGAAATGTCAGGAGTAATTTCATCGATATTTTCATAGCATATAAAAGTTTTTCATTATTTATTGAGGTTCGAACTAGATTGAAGAGATTTTTAAATTTGTATCTGTTATAAATAAATGAAAAATGAAATGTTTTCTTATCTTGTCTACCATATTGAACCCTTTTATACATTGCTATTTGCAACCATGAATTTGGCATTATAGAAAATTCTTCTGTCGTTGACACGTTTCGTGAGCTGTCAAGGAACGTTCAATAGAAAATAAATTTGCATGGTGTTTTATTTGCATCAATAAAACATAGAATTTTCTATATAATTGTTGAAATAATTTGATATTTTGATACAAAACCAAAGTTATCTCTTTATTTAAAATGTAATGTTTGTTTATTTGTCCTCTATAGAAAAAACAAATATTCGTCTGACTTCATAATCTAAGCTACAGTCTACGGGGTTGGGGGAGAAACGGGGTTGTTACCCCAATACAGAAATATAAACTGAACTAACTTCCTACAAGCTATGTAACTAAAATTGTGCAATATTATTCTTAAGTGGTATACAACACCACTGGCAATTCGATTACTTAAGTCAAAGGGATAACATTGGATAACTACCCTTAAAATTAAATAATCACGTATACTTTTAATATTTTCTATATGCTCAAAAACTGCTCAACTAATTTCACTAAAAATTTCACAAACAAAACATATTACTACATGGGTTGTTCAGAAAATATGGTCATTAAAATCAAAGATATTAAAATGGGGTAGCTATCCCTATACAATAAAAGTTAGTTGCTTTAACTTCATACAAGCTAAAAAGCTAAATTTGTGTAATATTATTCATAAGTAATATTATATAAAAAAACCATTTTCAATTCGATTACTTAAGTCAATGTAATGAAGTGGTATAACCATCCTCAAAATTAAATAGTATTTAAACTTCTATAGCTACTACAGTAATATAAATTATATTACATTAACATTAAACACCAATATGTTTAATAGCCACCTGTCCTGATCACACGAATCTTATTTTTACCTCAAGTAACTTACAACTTTGTTTGTTAATAAACTCACTAAATTAATTGTGTTTTTTAATTTAATCTAAGTTTAAATTTTCAAACTAAAATCAATCAATAGCAAAGCATTGTCAAGTCAAACAGTCAACACAGAATATGATGAGAACATAAACAAGGAGCCGAATATGCCGGGTATGTGAGGTCACTTTAGGCATATACTGAACACATGCTCAATAAATTCACTTCTATTTTTGTCGTTTTGAGGAATTATCTAGCAAGTGACTGTCATGTTATCAATATATGATTTCGGAATGTGCTGAGTACATTCTAAGCATCTTCTTAGCACATATCTAAAATAATAAAAAACAGACGCCTCAACATATTCTTTACAACTAACAAAGTTTGTAAAATCAAACAATATTAAAGGTGGTAAACTTAGAGAGCTAGCGTACGCTCGCACATATATAACTGGCCTAACTTGCATTAAAACCCATTTTAAACAACACAAAATGAAGCAACTTAAAGAGTGTAGTTAGCGTACCCTGCGTAAGTTCACGCAGTCCGAATGCAGAGATCAGTTTTTGAAACATATTGGAACGTTGGCACGACACGTTTCATTAATTTTCTATAGTGCCAAATTCATGGTTGCAAATAGCAATGTATAAAATGGTTCAATATGGTAGACAAGATAAGAAAACATTTCCTTTTTCATTTATTTATAACAGATACAAATTTAAAAATCTCTTCAATCTAGTTCGAACCTCAATAAATAATGAAAATCTTTTATATGCTATGAAAATATCGATGAAATTACTCCTGACATTTCACAAAAAAAGCACAAATAACGCCAATAACTTCAATAACTAAATTTGTGTAAAATAAAGAAATACTCTATCTCTACCCCGTAGCAAGTAGCACTTTAACTTCGGGACTTGTTATCAGTTTCTCCATGACAACGTGTTTGTAACAAGTAGTGTATAAAGGTAACCTCTAAGGAAACAACAAAGGGATAAGTCGACACATCATTGCATTGACTGCAAATACACAAGGCAAGGCAAGTTAACCCTTCACAAATATTGTCACTGTTGTGATCTTATCCAGAAGACGTACAAATTGCAAAGTGTATTATTTATTTATATGCATCTGATAATAATTCAGAGGTAAGTAGCCAGTAAGAAGGAAGACGTTATTGAATTAATTTATTGTCACCCTTTGTTAGACCTAGATATTTTGATATTTTAAAATATGTTTTTACTAACATTGGAGAGTACATTTTACGACCAACTTCAATAATTTGAATTGCGGCATGCGTTGTAATTTTACCATTGTTATATAAATAATCAATTTAAGTAAACATTTCAAACAAATTTTGATACTACCAAAAAAGGTAACGATATAAAATGTAACACCAGAATGATGTCTGACTTATAACACAGTAAGATTTTTTGTTTGCCTTTTTCTAACCTAAAAACACTGTTTTGAAACATAATCACATTATTTGCCAAATTGGTTGCAAATTAAAAAAACTTTTCATTGCATTGGTGACCTAAAATTATGTTAATTTTGTGATCCAAATCAGCTGTTTTATTTATAATAAGTAGCAACAGATGTTTGAATTAATGCTGTAAGCATGTTTCGTTGGTTTTTTGTTTGTGTTTGCTTTTAGTTTTCTAACCTAACAAAGCTGTTGGTTGTGAAGAGTTATAAACTGGTTGCAAATTTGCTAAGTTGGTTGCTATGGTAATGAAGGTAAGAAAAAGGAAATCCCGCCGTTCCGATGCTTGTTTGACACACCAAATAATCGGAGTCAAGCGAAAGTCTTGAATATTGTTCGTAACTTGTTTTTGGCGTTACTGGCTCACTTATCAAGTCTTCTAAGGTTTAAGTGTAATGTCTAAGCCTATGTCGAGTTATAACTTATTTTAAAGGTTTTTGTTAGTAAAACCCAACAGTGCAAACAAAACTAAAAAAAAAAAATTAAATTCAGAAAGAAATTACAACTCTTTAAATATTGTAATATTATGCAATCAACGTTTTTCAATGTTTACAGTTATCATTAAACGACAAAAAGTGAGAAATTTAGTTTTCCCTCGAAAAATAAATTATTTTCTCCTGAAATTACCTTAATTTTTGGTATCCCTACCATCGTTACAGTAATATAATGTAATTTTTTTTAAATTTGAGGAGAAATACAATACATATCTTTACGAGAGAATTCCTAATCACAATAGTAAAACATGTATACCTTCAATGTTAAATTATTGTTATTATTTATTTATAATGAGCATTTTTGAATAAATAGACTAGGATGATTCAATATGTATTAGAAAATGTCTATAGGAAAGATGAGCTATGCTGTCAGCCTTATGGTGAGATCTAAGGTCAAGGATAGTTAATGAGCAGCGATCATGGTCCCCAGAGAACGTTTTAAAAACTTTAAATATATATATGTGTTCGCACTCTAACGACCGCATTTTACGTACGATTTTTTCAAATGTCGTTTACACTTTAGACGTTTACGTGCCTTTGTACTTTAGGAAAAAATCACTTTTTTGACAGGAAGTAATTTTGTTTTGCGATTTTTCGTACTAAAATTATTTTTTTTCGGGTTTTATGGACATATTAAATTATTCTGCACTTTTGCATTTTTACAAGACCTTTTAGCCCTTCTGGTACTCTCAAAAAAAAAAAAAAAAAAAAATATCATACAAGTACCACTACAAATTCCATAGAAATCGAGGTGCAAACTAGCAAAGTGAGTTTTTCTGCTGCGGACTGAACGAAGCAACGCGTGAGCCGGGGCTGTAGGCTAAAGTTCAAACAAATTCTACTAATATATTTCGTACACGAAGGAAGCTATTCGTAGCAGACTAACTTCCCAAATATTTGGTTGAAAACCTAAAACATATAAACTTAATTTTGGAAATTCGCTCAACTCACGTCAGCGGCTCAGCTGCGTGATGGAATTATTTTGTTCCCACTTACTTAAAGCAGGGATGATGCAAACATAAACCACCCTATCATTCTGAAACATCAGTTGTATAATTTTAAAATCTTTGAGGAGCTGTAATTTTTGACTTGATCGTCCATTTGCGCTCGGGTTTGCACGGTTGGGGTCTACTAACAAAGACTTATAAAATTAGGCATAACTGGACCTAATCTTACATTCAAACATTTTGTTTAAGTGGCCTGTTCCCCGGGTATCAAAGTATTAATTACACTGACAAATACATACCTGTAAAGTTTAGTTTCTTTCTGCCTAATACTTTTCGAATTATTAAATATATTGCAGACTTTTGCCCAGACATTTATATTTAAGGGGAACCGTGGAGAGCTCTCCCATGCTAATCATACGGGGGAACATATAACCGCTTCGGTACCATTTTATAAAAAACTAATAAAGATATTGTTCTAAAAATGTATAATCTCACTTAGAATAATGTGTTGCTAAATTTTTTTGCAAAATTAATACAATAGCTGAAATAGTTCCTGAAATAAAAAATGTCGAGACTTCCTAAGTGGGCCGTTCCCCAATAACGCCAATAACAAGTAAAATAAGTCAAACTATTGGTTATATTGATATATACATAACTGCAAAGTTTCATTACGTTTTGCTAAATAATAGTTTTCGACTTACTAAACATACTGCAGACTTATGTACAACCCTGTATATGTTTATATTAAGTATGGCCACAATCGGTTCTTGGTGAAATTCCATAATTACGTAAACAATAAAACTTACACACAATTTAATAAATTTTGTTTAGTTATCAGTTTTGTTTATGCTGCTGTTTTTTTTTTTTTTTTTTTTTTTTTTTAATTGAGTGTACATTTTATTTTTTACCTGTATATTTACTTTAAAGCAAAAGTTTAGAAGTAAACACGTTGTAAAAGATGAAGTAAATATGAAAGTATTTTACAATTATAATTATTTGGTATATAAAACGATTATTTTAATGCTGAAATTAACTCAACACTACTGTAGAAGTTATATTATTATTTATTTTGTAATTTAGAATATGATTTTCCAAGTTAGTGCCACAAACTTAGTAACAAACACATTAACTATGAGACTAAAATCAAGTTAAAACAGTTTTACACATTTCATGATTCAATTAGGATAATGCACGCATCGTCATCAGAGTTACGTCTTGTCGTCGAATGAAAATAAATTTAATAATCCAATTGAGAAAGGCATTGATTGAACGGGCCCATTATCCTGTGATACAGTAATTGGTAGTATAGAGGGTTGGGGGTTAGTGGACGGGGTGGGGAGCTTGACATGTTTATATTTATATCTCCAGCCGAGCTTTATATTTTACAAACCATCAAACACAATTTAGCTCGCTTATAAATCACCCCCACCCCATCGTTGAACGTTACTTGAGCAGTTTTCAATTTCAATACTGAAGGGGTAACTCCCCCCCCCCCTCGAGAAAAGTTAGTTCGAGTTAAAGTTAGTCTTGGATAGCTAGACATATTGTATAGGTGATGTGGAACTGCGCGCGACCCCATGCCCTAAAACTTTACAACTTATTGCCTATTAAACAGCTCCGGGTTTACAAGTTTTCTTTGAGTTTTACTGTAACGCCTCGTTTTTTACTCCACGGGAAGTGTTTTAATACTGTCATTCGAAAAAGTCTCTTCCGTAGGTTGCATTTTGAAAGCCATTTTGTTGAACTTGCTTCTCCGTAACGCATGGGATGATATTTGAAAGCATTCCAACTCTATTGTTTGAACGATGAAAGAGTTACGCAAAATCTGTATTAAAATAGAAAACTGTATGTTCGAAAAACGTAATTAAACTTAACACAATAGATGCTGGGAAACTTCTTATATTAACAAAATATAGTAAAATTTATTGCAAACTATGAATTAGGCCCAATAGAAAATTCTATATTAACGTAACAAAAATAATGTATTGTTTTATATAATATTGATATTATTATTAGTTTAGTAATTTGTTTAGTTATATGGTTAATGCAAGGCTAGTTATAATAACGTTAAGCGTTTGTTAACACCATAATAATGTAACGTAGTTAAAGTCTCGTTACTTTAAGATTTTTATAAACACGAGGCATGAAATACTGTTAGGTTAGTTACAGTTTGATTGTTGTAGCTCGTGCATCACTGAAGGTGACGACTTGGTCGTTGAAACGCGTTTGCATTAAACGTACTAGTTGTGAGATTATGTGTTATTGATATTTATTTGTAATAATTTATAATTTAAATTGTATTTACCTTTATAGGTCTGTTTAAAATAATCATTTTTGAATGTTACTTAGCTACAGATGTCTCTGTGTAGATGAAACGACCGACCGTAGCTAAGTAAGATTAAAAAAAGGATTACTTTAAACAGACCTATAAAGGTAAATATAATAAATATATTTGGAATAATAATCCAGAGGCTGAAATATAAAACAATAATCACATATATTATTTCTCAAGGCCATTTTTTGTCGGTACGCCATAACTTCCTTAATACATCATCAAATTCCATGAATGAGGTATCATTTTAAAGCTTTCTTTAACCGCTACACCGGAAAAATATACAATTATACGAAAAAATACAAAGAAAAAAGAAATAAAGAATCCGAAAGTAACAGTGATGTAAGATCAA
This sequence comes from Philaenus spumarius, assembly GCA_018207615.1. Classification (NCBI taxonomy): domain Eukaryota; kingdom Metazoa; phylum Arthropoda; class Insecta; order Hemiptera; family Aphrophoridae; genus Philaenus; species Philaenus spumarius. The sequence continues at coordinate 329,479 of JAGFPH010000779.1, read as the reverse complement.
GTAAGTTGTAGGGATATTTTCCTGGCGTTGGCAAAACTGATGATAACAATACCCAGCTGGAGAGCTGCCGTTACGCCACTGCATTGCTATTTTTAATTAATTGTAAGCATGGTTAAAAGCAGCAATGTGGATACACCTATTTGTTGTTGTTTACCTTCTGCAAGTTGGTAAACTGTTTAAAAATATATAATAACAATAACAAAATTATTTCTCTTTAACATGGATTTAAATTAATAAAATACTGTTAGTAAGTTAGAATGCTAATGCTTCGCACGGGTCAGCTAGTTTATTTATAATCTGCAAGTAAATATACTCGGAATCTTGCTAGAAGTTGAAATAGTATTCGGCTTAGAGAGTATCGTTAAACTGATTACTAATTATAAAATATACTTTAATACAAAACATGTTATACTAGATTAAGTCTTTTTGTTTTGTTAAATGTATTTATTAACATAGTAATGAAGTGATTTAGGTAGATAAACAACCGCGATAATTATGTAGAGAAGGCGTTAAGGGTCGCGCAAAGCGGCTATAAATGCGAGGGTCGGGATCGCACGTGACCTCTAAGCGACCTTTGTTCCTTGTCCTTCCTGAAATTGCAACAGTAACTAACCATCAAGTTGTCATGGAATAAATTATCTAATAGTGTTAAGTGAATTACAAGGGAGGACGCATCTGGATTTTTGGTTTGCAATGAAGAGGAAAATTTTTAACTTTTGTAAATAATTTAATACATTTTCATAATAGATAAAATAAAACATAAACACAAAATCTCACAAAGAAATGCGTTTACTAACTTCAAACGCGTTTCAACGACAATGTCGCCATCCTTAGTAATGCACGGGCTACAGTAATCAAACTATAACAAAGGTGAGTTACTGTAGCCTGTGCATCACTGAGGATGACGACATTGTCGTTGATATTTGTTGTGGGTTTTGTGTTTAGGTTTTATTTTATCTCGTTATTTTCTCACATGTCAAGCTAGATATTTATTTATTTACATTTTCATACGTAACACATAATTAACTGGGTGTCAAATCGATTTCTTACATCGTACGATGGATTCCTTCTCAATTTCTTCGCTCCCCTCTTCGCTCATGGTGCGAGAGAAATTCGAAGTCGAAAGATTCCTCATCCACTCGTCTTTCTACGTAAGTTAATGGTGATCCCCCAACGAGGCGTTTTGCTGTCGAAGGGAGAGAGACTCGAAGTCGAAGGAATTCCCCCTCTACTAGACTTCTAATGTTAGTGAATGGGGATCCCCAGACGAGGCGTTTTGCTGTCAATGTGATAGAGACTAGATCTCGAAACGGGAATTAATCGACATGTGCGAACTGTCGATAACGAGAAAAATCTACCTTGACTCTCGAAACTATGAGATGTGTTGTCTCTTGCTGACCAAAGAGGAACTTAATGTGAAATATAATTATGGGAGAAGTTAAAAAACACAATGTGTTGTAAAACCATACTCGAGGGAGTATACAGAGAATGCATGGAATACAATTACCAAGGAAGTAAATTTGCCACCTAAGAATGTTATTTTGTTACGTTTTTCTTTAATATACAGTTACATAGTTTTATTAGACGTAATCATTAAAATAACTCCGATCAAATTTAAATTATTGAAGCCATTGATTATATAGATTATCAGGTTTTATTAAAACCATTGATTATTTACTCTGGTGTATTATTTTCAATATTAAATTATAAGTGAATACTCACGTTTATTGATCCTTGTTGTTTTTAACTCTAAACAAATTTCAATTTCGGACAATTGTCCATCATCAGGTTGTTTAAAAAAAACACATGGTTCACTCCATATGGAGTTCGTTAAGTTCAAACGCGCACTTTTTGATAACAAACATTAACTTGCACGTCGATTGCTGAATTTGACGGTTATTTTTATGTTATGTGTACGTGATATTTAAAAAAAACCTGATGATGGACAATTGTCCGAAATTGCAATTGTTTTAGACTAAAAAACAACAAAGATCAATAGAAGTTTAGTGAGTATTAACTTTCAAATTAATATTAATTATAAAACTGATCCGTGGCTACTCCGATTGAATCTAAGTATTGTTTTCCTTTTTTTTTTTTCTTTTCGTTAACGACTTTGTGTCCATTAAATGTTAAAAGAAAACGTACAACAGTAGAAAGTTATAAATCTAAGTCATTCTATAGAATGCCAAACATACTTCGGTCTCTTGCAATAATTATTTTGCTGCAACAATCGGCCGACAATGATAGTTCCGTTCTAAATACGGATTCACCCGTACTTCCTCATAAACATAAAATCTTCCTTATCATAAACTGATCATTTTTTAAACTTTTGAAGATGAAACTTTTGTACATTCTTGGTTGAAGAATGCTAGCTGGTTGCGAGAAAAATCATCCAGTGAACGGTGGACATATCGCGTAAGTCGCATGACGCTCATACAGCTTCGAGTTCGAGTCTCTCTCGTTCCATAAGCAAACGGCCTTAATGTTCGCGACAACCATAATTTTGTGTAAAATTTTGTTAAATGCTTAAAATAAAATTTGACTAGAGCAAACTATAACTTAAGCATGATCCACATATTGCTAGACAGCAGACATAGTAATTTGAACACAGAAGCCGTCAACCCTTCAAGACCACACACACACTGAGTTATTTATTATATCTCTTTATTAAATAACTCTCTGGCCCTCATGGTTACCTACGACAATCGAAGTGCCTCTGACCTTACTAAAACTCTAGCCCTACTGCGCATGAGTATCCAGTTCACCCTACCCCAATGTAAGTGCCTCTGTCCTAATCAATCGTTATTCCCATGATAACATCAGCGTATACAATAATCTGTTTGCATTTGCTTCGACGGGGGGTTTCGTTATCGAAACGAGTATGGGATAGAGCTGTCTGGTATTTAATAAAACTAGTGGACCCGGCAATGCTTCGCTATTGCTATTGCTTAATTTACCTAACCTAAAATTATATTCAGTTTTTATCCAAATCAGTTGTTGATCAAAATCAGCTGTTTTAAGCTTTTCATACGAACAGCTGTTTTTTGTGCCCCTGATAAAATCAAAAGAAATCTTTCTTCTTCTTCCTTAAGATTGACGTTCCATAAGATTAACATTGAAACTTTGGGGGCTACTGGGGCGTATCCCTGAGGACCGATGTAAATTATAATGGGATTCTGCTCATCTACAGGACACTACCTTTCTAACGGTATGCGCGAATTTCTCCTACGATGCACACAAGCTGAGAAAAAAGGACGACAAGTTTTGTGCTTGCCTATTAATATATAGATTGTTTATTTTTCGAATAATTGAGAATAATTAGCATTAAAAACATTCTCGTAAACAAAAACCTAACTTAAAAGTTGTATACAAAAGTTATTTCAAAGTAGGAAGTCATTGTTAATGGAAATTCCACTGAGAAAAGCCTACATGTCAGTGACAAGGTGCCAGAGTAAAAAATGGATTACTGTACCAAGACTGAAAATCTAACATCAGCTCAACGGAACACATACTATTTTTTCTTTTTACATTCATAATAGATTTGCAAGTTAAATTTATTTATTCGATTGTTGTACAATTTTTGAGTGTAATTATGATTTACTTGAAGATATCTTAGTACAGAGACAGAATAAATGAGATACCTTAGATGAAAAAATGGCTTTATTTTGTATTCACCGACCGTTGTACAGTTTGTTTTGGAACTAGATTAAAAGATAAGGTACGTATGCAGTTATTTATTATTTCTGGCGCTTCTAAAAGCAAGTTTATGTTTTAAATGTTATCGCAGCCAAATAGTCACAAGTGTTAACGAATACTTATCGGCTTTAATTTGTTTTATCGCCTTCTTTAGAAATACAAATCTCCGAGTAAAGTCTAGAAGGCGTTACTTTAAGATAATTTTGCTGTTTTACAAACTGAAATCCGATGGCACCAACTTCAGAAATGAAGTTGCTCCAATACCAATGTCCGTAGTAGGTTCGAGTAATGGAAAGTATTCAGAAAAGATCAAAAACATTTGTGGATGTTGCTGTGAAGGTCCTACGTAATGTTATATTATATAAATGAAATGGCTTTTAGATGTACCGGTACATATATTGACTATTTTAATAAATTGAAAATATTATTTCCTATAACGTTATTTTATTTTGAAGCCCGCCAGGTGTTACTGGACAACCTATTATTTACATATTTTCAAGATCTCACACACGCGATGGAGTAAATAAGCAATACATAATAAAGCCCAGTCAGGGAAAATAAGCTCATTTTAACTCTTTTGAGACCCTAAACTTTTTTCCTTTAACATTGTCCCTCGAGACGACACAATTTTAAGATTAACTTTGTACTTGTGCTCAATGTTAAATTCACGACCACTGGGATTATCCTGTTTTATATTCTATTATATTTCACGTTAAATTGCTCTGTCTGTAAGTATAATGCAGACAACAGTTGTTTTATTTGTAACTAGTAGAAATTAGGTCTCCGATTTGAATAAATCGATTAAAGAAATATCGGGTAAGTATTGAGCGTTTACTAGCCCACAAACGTATAGTGAGTTTGGTCCAAACCAATCCGTTTACCTTCAAACATGATCAGCTGCATACATTTTAAGCCAATAAGCAAAAACCACGATATCCGCCAGTTTCTTTTAGGTACATTTCGTAAAATTTCTTTATATTGTATATAACAATATAGTACAGAAAGAAATTATGTTTTGAGTTTTTAGCCGATAACTCTGTTATCATTTGAGCTACGGGAAAATAAAAAGATATTTGTTTGTTGTTTTTGTTGTTGTTGTTGTTGTCTTTGTTTGTTATTAAAATATTAAATTTGTTCGTTACTTAAAATTGATTTTGTTAAGTTAGTGGTTTCAGACATGTTTGATATTCAAAATTTTAATGACCTCCCATTTATAAAGTTTACAAATGAAAGATCTTGTATATTGTACAAGAAGGGTAAAAAGGCTACGTAACACATAGATACACCAAATTTGAGGTCAATATCGTTTCTATTTCCAAAGATATTAAGTCTTTAGTATGAAAACAGAATGGCGGATAATTCCGGACCTATGCTTATTGAATTTGTTTTCTTATTTCTCCTATACAGAATGACTATTTTAAGTATGCCACCATTGGTATATCAGAAGCGAAAAGATTTACAGGAAAATTTAAATGGGGGACTTCACCTACTTTTTAGTGGACATTAAAAATATGAATTTGAAATAAAAAAAAATATATCACCATTTTCCAATATGGCGGCCAACTTTTGAATTTCTTATAAAAACCCCTATTTTTTATGACGGATTTGGATTTTACATGCAATTTTAAGACGTTTTTATTCTTGGTATTTTTTTGATAAACTTAACCGTTTAGCTGCTAGGAGCGCTGAAAATTTCAGAAACTCCTATTTCAACAATTAATTATTATTAAAGAGGCTTATTTTCAATTTGCAAACAATAAACTTTAACTCAAAGTGCAATATGTTTTACATTGGAATATTAATAAGCTGTTGCGATTTCATAAATACTTTATTTTATACAAAAAAGGTACTTAATTCTGTTAAAAAATCGGTAACGCAATCACTGTGTATTGTGTAAGATGTATTTATGTGCGCACACATGTATTTATGAAGATGGAGGACACTTAAGTAAGTTTTTTGTTTTAAGTTAAAATCTATTCTGTTAAAAGTACTTAAATAGCTTACATGACAACTGTACTTTTTTTACAGATTTCTTCTCCTACATCGTAATACGTGCATAGTACTGTAAGAAACTTCTTTGTATCATAGCAACAAAATGTTTTGGAACACAAAAAGGCAGTCAAGATGACTTAATTAATTCTGATTTAAAGCAGGTTTTCAAAGAGTCCTCCATCTTCAAAAATAAATGCATGCGCACATAAATACATCTTACACAATACACAGTGATTGCGTAAACGATTTTTTTAACAAAATTAAGTTCGTTTTTTGTATAAAATAAAGTATTTATTTAAAGTTTCCTGTAAATCTTGTCGCTTTTGATATACCAATGGTGGCACACTTAAAATAGTCACCCTGTAGAATGCCATGGTGAAAAGGCGGCCATTTAAATTTGTCAACTTAATATTACAAAAAACTACCCATTTAAAAAAAAAAAAAAAATTAACAATTCTTTAGGTCATGACGAATCAAAAACAGCTTATTCTTTTAAAATCAGGCAGAATTAACCGAATTATGGGTATTATCGTCCTACCATACATGGCTATTATTTGTATATTTGCAACACGATAATGTTACAACTACCAAATAAATTACTAATTGTGACGTACACTATAATTGCAGGTTTTCTTTTATTACCAGGAATGTTTATAAAACCATAATTGTATTATTTTTATTATTTTTCTATGACAATTAATTGTTACTTAATTTTAAGTAAAAAAACTGTTTTACTTATAAGTTTTTAAACAACTGTTAGTAATTGAGATAGTTTTATCGCACGAAATTCTCAGTTTTCTAGACTGCCAAAACTTTATTAGGGAAGAGTTCTTATGAAATAAAGAAACTGAGACCAGCCTGAAATTTTATAGTGATTGTCTTAAACCCTACATTAGTCATTTTTTTTTAATAATATAGTTTGAAATGGAAAGAGATAATGGCTTAAACATTTGCGTCTACCTACAAGGTTAACGTTCAACCAAAATTTAGTTTAAATTAATTAAGAAATTTTCTCAATATTAAGTCATATTACATACAGACAGACACACGGTAAACGAACGATACCCTGAAGTTTGTACATAGATTTTGGAAACACCCTATAATATACGGCTTACACGGCAAAAGCACTATGTTATCTTACCTATTTACACACTTGTCCTTTGATTAAATCAATGTATTAAATATCCTTTGATTAAAATATCAATCACTTTATTTTAATGGTTACTAATTTATATCGCATATTATGTTTCTACACCTAAAGCAACTTTATTTATCTCTGTTTATGTTATTTATTTTCAACTCTTATCAGATCCAAGTTTGCGAAACAATTAAACTCTGTTAAATTTACATTTCCTTGACTTTTCTCGGGAATTCCTAAAGCGGAAGTAGTTAAAACGATATAATAAACAGTTTTTTTCAAGATGTGCGCCTGTTTGGCTCCGATAACATTTAAAGCTTAAAACTTTGCTTCGAATCGTCAGCATTGATAACGAGGTATTTTGTCGTATACTCGTTTAACTACGTCTTATATACCTGGCTTTGTTAAAAAAAACTAATTCGGTCTACAATAAATGAATTCATCTGTGTCAAACCAAACCTATTTATACAAACAAAACAATACAGAGCAAAAATACACAAAATATCCGTTAAATAGAAAACCGAGCAATTTATAAGGCATAAGTTTGTATGGACTTGTTGCAGAGTTAATTTTTAACGGGTTTTCATTCATTCAATTTCAGTTGGTTACTTATAGTTTAGAAATTTTTTTATACAGAATCAACTCCTATAAAAGCGAGTGTACATACTAGGTACGTACGTGAGTAACATATAATATAACATCTGATTTCACCCATCATCTGTAATACTTAAACAAACAGATTATAGTTTGGGGTTATGTTTATAACTTCAATCGTTATAATTTCTTGTGAAGTAGTTTGTTTTTTTTTAATATGAGTTATAGAACGAATGTATGCTATAATATATATTAAAATATTTCCTTTAAAGCTATAAACTGTATATAAATACAACCTTTTATCATAAATAAATTTGTTTAAACTATATAAATTTACATAAAAGATACCTATTTCTTTAACTTCGGAAACATTCGTACATCTTCGTATTACATATAAACATTCAATTATTTATTTCTTCACTATAATATTATAATAACTTCTAAATCATTTAATCTATCAATATGAAATCTAAAGCAATTAAAAGACAGTATTTTTTGTCTTTCTTTAAATACCGGGTGTACCACGAAGAGGTCCCTATTTTTGAATTGATATGACAGACGTATAGAACGCGCTACATACTTGAAATTCTTCAGTCGTGACTAACACATATGTAAAAGAAATACCCCTGAGTATCAGGTAATTCTGACTGATCCAAACAAAATGGCGGAAAAACAAAAAAACAACAAAATCAGCAATCGTATTTTAAGGGTAAACCTACTTTTATTTAGAATAGGAACAGCTACAGCTGTTTAGACTATTTTAAATCTATCAGCTGACTGCGTGTATCCACAACAATGAACATATTTGGTAATAAACATTGGCATTTGTTATTAAGTTGCATTGTAAAGTGTCTTATGTACCATGCCGTTTTCAACTGAGCAAAAAGTGAAATGTTGTTCCTGGGCTATTGCCTTTGAAAATGATTATGAAGCAATAAGGTGTTTTAGGGAAAGGTATACAGGTGTAGTTCCATCGTCAAGGAAATCTATTCGTAAGTGGAAGACTATCTTACTAGAAACGGGGTAAATACAAAAAAATACCATAGATCCTCCAACATAGAAAATGAAGAAATCGTATGTGCTGCTTTCATTGAATCTCCAAATACGCCTAATTCAGTAAGAAAGGTGGAATCTGTCCAAAGGTATGCCAAAAAGAACAAAATCAAACATTATAAAACTCATTTAGTTCATGGACTGCTTGAAGATGATCCTGACAGACGATTGTAATTTTGTTCGAAAATAATTGAAAAGACTGACGTAGATAGCAAATGGCATGAAGGAATCGTGTTTTCAGATGAAGCGATATTTTATCGAACAGGAACTTTAAACAGGCATAATTGTCATTACTATAACACGAAAAATCCACATATCTTACAAGAAGAGAAATTAAAATCAACAGGTATAACAGTTTGGGCTGTTGTTACCAAGGATGGTGTTTTGTCGTATGACATATCCCGACAAACAATGACTGGAGAAAGGTATGCATCAGTTTTAAGTAATCACATAGTTCCTCATCTTTCTCAGCCTGAGATGAAAGACTTTTTTTTCCAACAGTATGGAGCTCCTCCGAATTATGCTAATGTGGCCAAAGCAGTTTTGGACCAAAATCTTCCTAACCGTTGGATAGGTCGTGGCAGCAGCTTCATGGACTGGCCCCCAAGGTCTCCAGACTTGACTGTTTGTGACTTTTTTCTGTGGGGCTTTTTGAAGGAGAAGGTTTATTGTCATAACATTGCGACAGACGATGAACTAATGAGGTTGATCGAAGAGGAACTATTGTTGATACCTCGAGAGTTGTTCAGCAAAGCGTATGACTGTTTTCTATTTCGTTGTCATCAGTGCATTGCGTTCGATGGTCATCAGTTTGAATAAGGTTTATGGATCAAATAGATTTAATTTATTTATGAGTTACTTATATCTTTAATTCCCTAACGGTGTTTAGTGCTTAGTAACATCGTTAAAATTCAATAATTATGTACTTAAGCAAATAAAACTATTTTAACGAAAAGGTACTATTTCTTTGATATCCCGCCATTTTGGCCTAATGTGTCAGAATTAACTGATACTCAGGTGTATTTCTTTTACATATGTGTATGTTAGGACTGTTGAGTTTCAGGTTTGTAGAGTGTTCGGTGCATCTAATATATTAATTCAAAAATAGGGACCTTTTAGTGGGACACCCGGTATAATAACCATCAACCTATTTACCTAACAATATTAGGAAAATTTTAATGATTGGTTATTATAAAATGTAAATTTGTTGACTGAATCAATATCAATATTAATAACTGTAAGCTTTGTTTGCTAAAACTCCGCAACCCAACCCAACCCCGCAGCCTCCATACCACTTCCATGAAGAAGGTTTCAATTTGGAACTGTAGCGGGTTTTACTCGAAGATATAGGTGCCAAAAGAGCCCATCACACCAATGGACTTCTTATGGGAAGTCGTTGAAGCAGATATAAATCGTGGCCGAGACTTGAGAAAATGTTCTTGAAGCTTCCAGAATGTTCTCACAATGTCAGAGTTTTATAGAATCTTCCAAAAGGTTTGATAATGTTGGAGAATTAGAATAGAATCTTTCTGAGCTGGATGATTCTGTAACATTTTCCAACATTCTCGAACATTCTGAAAGATTCTATAACATTCTCCAACATTCTCGAAACTTCTGGAAGATTCTAAAATGTTCTCTAACATTCTCAAACCTCGAAGAAACATCCTGTTCTGAACAGATCGAGAACGTTCCTAATAAACTGCTAACGGGCGATGAAGCTAAATACCTAAAATTGGTTCGTATTACTTTACACTAATGGCTCTGCCCCTGAACGCTTCGCGTCCCAAACCCGCCTCCGCCTTCGGCCTCAGATGGCTGCTACGCTTCGCTTAATCTCGTTAATCTTTTGCTCGTTTGTACATAGGTTTGTAAAATTATGAAACCAGGCTTAAATATATTAACAGTAATTACAAGATTAATAATTATAACCGCAAATACATGCTTTAGAAACGTGAGAGGCTTTCATTACGATTTTAGTCCTAGTTCTACTATCTTCTGTCAACTAAAGTTTTGAAACCAGGCCTAAATGAAGTAAAAATTATTGCATGATTAACATAACCTCAATACTATGTTTCAGAAATGAGCCAGGCCTAAATTACAAAATTGACTATTCGAATTTATCCATCTTTGCCAAGTTTACCTTTTTTTTGACAAAATAAATTGTTAAATCACGACCAATTTATTCTAATTCCAACTTGCTAAAATAGTATAAATTAGCTTGGTTTTTAACAGTAATTAAAAACTATTTAATGAACAGCTGATTAAACAGTATAAATTGGCTTGTTTATAAACAGCTGTTTTGATTGCTTTATTTACAATTTCGTTGTTATTTTGTAACCAACATGGCAACCCATAAGACCCTAGGTTAAAATTTTTCAACTTTTAAATTAAATTTTCTCAAAAAATTGCTTTTTTACACGAAATACATTTATATGGGTGAACTTAAAAATCAAAACTAAACCTAAATACAAAATTTATTTGAATTCGTTAGAGCCGTTTTCGAGATCCGCGACAGATACAAAGATAAAAAGATACAAAAATAGGTACAAAGATAGATACAAGAATTGCTCATTTAAAGTAATATAGGATTAGATATACAGAGTGTTTATTTTAACTGGGCCAACATTGGGATCTCCAAAAGTACAAGATGTACAGCAAACTTTAAATTGAGACTTCACCTACTTTTCAGTGACCATTAAAAAAAGTTTGAAATTTCAATAATATGACGCCATTTTTCAATATGGCTGACAACTTTCAAATTTCTTATATAGGACACACTGTGTTTTGTGATGATTTCAGATAAATTTACACTTTATTTTATGACTTTGTTATGGGTGGGTTTTTGATACGACTAACCGTTTAAAAGTCAGAGGGGTATAAAGTTTTAAAAACACCACAACTGAGCCCAAGATATTTGAGTATGGAAACGTTTTGAAATAATGAAAACACTCTTAACACTAACAAAGCATTTTTTAGACGAAAAAATAACTTTTTAAAATCGGCAAATAAGATTTTATTTAACTTTTTAAACACTAATACAGAGGAATTAAAAAAATACACATGAAAAATTAATTTGATAACAAGAGTGGCGAGACTAAACTCAAACAGTTATTGAGTTTAAGCCTTTGAATTTATCAAAGCCTATTTTATGTCGTTAATTTATTCTTCTTTTACTGTCAGCTGTTACATTAAACTTCTGGCTTATAATAGTTCGTGTGTAAACCAATGAAGAAGAAGAAACGGAGAGTAATCAAAAACGGAAAGTGTATCACTTAAAGTGCGTATCTCGAGTTCATATAATTTACCTCATCCAAAAAGTGCTTTGTGTGCCTAAAGAAGTTTTCACTTAAAAATATGTATAAATTAAGTTGATCAAATTACTATTACTTATATTCGAAAAATATTTCTATAATGGAGAAAATTTCAAACATTATTTTGAGTTGCCAAGACGTTACAAAACAATCCGTATATTATCTTCTTATTTTTATGTTTATACTTTAAGAAATTTAGGTAAAACACTAGGTCACGAAATGTGATTTGAAACAAAACGCCATTTTAAAATGTTTGAATAGGTAAAGAAACTAAAAAATATAGAGAACAAATAAATCAAGTAAAAGAATAATTTCCTAGAGATGAAATCTAGATTTATTGCACTTAGATCAAATATATGAGGCAGTGCAATTTTACAATATTGAGCATATTGCAGTATTGGAGTTTAAAAAAATAAGATTAAAATGGTAGTTTTGCTGGAAAGATTAGCTTGCAACTGTTTGTGCTGATTTAGGGGTAATAAAAGTAAAACTGTAATAGAAGCAAAATAATTGCGTATTGCTATATTGCTGAAACAAGTACTTACAAATTAAATTCTCCGTTTGGTTTGTAAGCAAGAGGTTTTGGGTTATTTTCAGGCGACGAAAAAGGTTTTCCACTGTAAGCAAAAATGTAAATTATAATTAGATATGTGTGTATTATTACCCCAAATACGGGGTATTTCAAATAAATATTGAGGTTTTAAAACTTTGTCGTATTTATTACATTTAACTTGCAAATATAAATAGTACATCTTTTTAGTATTTTTATATGCCATCGTTGAATAAACTCGAGTCTCTACATGTATAAGTTTCTATCTCCGTCTAACAATATCGGATCATTACAATTAAATGATCATACGATGTAGGAGAGTCCATCCCCACCACCCTACTTATTCAAGTGCCTCTGCAACAATCAATCGTCATTTCCTTGAAAATATCAGAATATGAAATACTGTGTTTACATTAGCTTCACCATTAGTCGCCATGGGCCTTTAGTATTTTTATAAACAACTGGATTTGTCCTGACTGACTGCCATATAATCACCGTAGAATCAAAATTTCTGAAGATCTAAATACTAAAATTTGATGGTAAATTTATACGGAATCATAAAAGCTTACTAAGAAAGTATTTAGCAAAATTTTGTTTTTAAGGGTCGGCTCTAGCTGTCGGCCATATTGGCTGACACTCCATAACACCAATGTTAAATTAAATCAAAATTTTTCCTTTATTTTTGATCGGAAAATTATAAACGATATGTAATTTTAAAGCTATGGTCAATATGCATGCAAATGGCTTTTTCAAAACTAAGAAAAATATTTTGTTTAATATTTATTAACAATTTAAAACATTGATTTTTAATATTTTTTTATGTTGTCACTATTAATTATAGTGAAAAACCACCAAGCCATTCGCATGAAGAATTTCGACCCCAAGAGTTTGGTATTTTTTTTTAAACGATATTTGAACAATTGCGGGTTTTAAATGGATTTAGGCTAAGCAATGTCCGTATAACCTACCGCTGCTATAGGGTGATTTTAAATATTTTTTACGTTGTAACTATTAATTATAAAGAAAAATTACCAAGCCAATCAGATGAAGAATTTTGTCAACAAGAGTTTGGTATTTAAAAAAAACTCTATTTGAATAATTGTGGGTTTTAAATGGATTTAGGATGAGCAATGTCCGCGTAACCTACCGCCGCTACAGGGAGTCGCAGGTTGTTTTCTGTGTAAAAATATTGGAATTTCGGGATTTTCCCTCTGTGCCCTATAACCGATAAGACTTCTTATTATAAACCAACATTGCAAAACTATATAAACTATGACTCATCTTACAAATAAACATAAAAAGCTATATATCTATTCAAACATAAGGTACTCTTCAACCGAGTAAAATTTCCGCTTTAAAAGGAAAGATTGAAGCATGTTTATAAAGTTGAAAAGCAAAGCACTTCCATTATACTGCCCGGCAACCTGTTGTACAATTTGAGACCAGAATAGCGCACCCCGTCCTCGGACAACTTTAGTTTATGTACTAGGTAATGAAGCTTTGACGTCTCATATAATATCCGTGCTGTGCTGATTGAAACTAATATAATTGCTTCTAAAAACGTGCAGGGCATTCAGGTCGTATATAGAGGGAAGAGTTAAATATAAAAAATTTGTAAATGCGTTTCTCCAGGATTGCCTACCTAATAAAGTACAAATTATTCTTATAATTAATTCTGTTTTAGATAGAAACATTTTTTTCCACACTCTACTGAGTTCCCCCAAAGAGCAACACCATATCTGAAGTCACATCTGAAAATACGTGAAATAGTACGAAGTTCGAAACAAGTTGAATTAAGTTTATTTGAAATAAAGGTAACATGTAATTATAGTTTATGTTTTCATCATTACCACCCCCAGAAGTTTTTACTAGGCCGAACTTGTTTCAAAATTATTAATTTAAACTTTGCCTTTAAATTTTGTACAACTGAATAAATAACCAGTCATATCTTGTAACCTTGAATACGAGCCAACCACTGTTTGCTTTACGTCCGCCATCCTACACTCTTTTAGTAACATATACGCCATAAAAGGTCTTTAACTAATACGTTTAAGAGTTAATTTGATGAAGGGACCTTTAAAGAAATTAAGGTTTTACGATGTAAGAATTATTAAAAACCACCATGGGCCTATGACTGCCTTATCTGAAACCCATATACTGAATGAAATAGCAAAATTTGTTTATTTCTGACCAAGCTTAAACTTATACGTACATTGAATAAAGTGCTATTGTTACGAATAAATTTTGTCGTTCGTGTTGGTAATTGTGTGAGCGGCAAGAGCACTGGGTGGTATAGAGTGCAAAGGAAGCACAGGTAGATTGTGTATAGTGTGAAGCAGTTTGGTGTTTATATAGCCATTGTTTTCTTCCACGAATGTAATTTATGCAATTTGCTAGCAGAGTTGAGTTTGTAAAACGATTAAAACCTCTTAGAGTAACATTTTCTTGACTTTATGTTTCTAAACAAGTCGTTAAAACACATTAACGTGAAGATGTGCGACTGTTTGGTTGCGATAAACATTTAAAGCTTAGCACTTAGCTTTTAGTCAGTAATGATAACTAACAGTGTACTTGTTTTATCTCTTTAGTCATACTGTTTGACGGAGGATATAAAAAATAGTAATTTGATAACGCAGCCAACCTGCTGACTTGAGTTGAGCGGATTTACAAAATTAAGTTATATGTTTTATTATTTCAACTAACTATTGGTTAAATGGCGGTGAATAGCTGTCTGCATGTAAGAAATATATTAATATCATTCGTTTATACCTCAACCCTTAGCCCTGCTCACGCGCTGCTTCGTTCCGCTCGCAGCGGAAACACTCGCTTAGCTAGTTTGCACCTCAAACCTTTCCGACAACTTAACAAACTTGCGTTTCACTCGCATAGGACAAAATTGCTTTTAATGGTACTTTTAGGATACTTTAATGGTATTTTAGGTTTTGATCGATTTTGACAAAACCAGACTGAATAAAAAAAAGTGCATAATAATCTCCTTTATTAGTTTGTTCATATAAAACCCCGAAAACGTTTTTTTGTAGTACACTAAATTTCACAAATTGTTACTTTCTGTCGAAAAACTTGCTTCCGGTTGTTGAACTATTTCAACTGTCGAACGCGTACGAGCGACTTAGAAAATCAAGGCGTGTAAAATATTTGGACCATATCGGACATAAAATGTGGCCGTTAGAGTTTTATATATACGTTTTCTAGGGTCTATGATTGGTGCTCATTGAATACTCCCAATCTTAGGTCTCACCAAAAGAGGATGAGATCGCCTGTGGAAATTAGCCTAATAATAAAAAGGGAAAATTGTACAAACTTAAATTTTATTAAGAATCTACATTTGGAAGTGCACTACTAAAATTCAAGTACTTTTTTACTTGAAACATGTTTGATTAATGAGAGTGGCTGTTTATGAGAGTGTGTTTTATAGTTTTTATTCCTTGATAATTACTTTTCAGTTGTTAAGCTCACATTTTAATTATTTCGAATCCGTGTTTCTAAAAACATTGTGTGCTCTAAATTCAAGTCTGGAAGTGTTCATTAAATCTGTGAATGTTTTAGTGAGATAACGATGAAAAACTTTGCTTTAAGAAGAGTCAGCATTAAAAATTGATACTTTCTCGTTGCTTTATCTCTTCGTAGTTTATTTAAATAATATAAGCTTTCTAGTTGGAATAATCTTTCTTTTGAATTGTTTAGCAATGAGAGAAGTATTTTTGTAAAAGTTTATTTGTGAAGATATAAAGACAACCGTTTTAATTATTTATTTACGTTCTTTGTTCATTGTACCCATAGTTTGCACACTACTAATTTAAAGTTCATGAAGGACATCAATAAAAAGATTATACACAAATTATTAGAAATCTGGATTTGTTCCATACTGATGTATCAATAAGTTGGACAAATCTTATTCCATCTGAGACATAAAACATTATTAGCGAATTGCCATAGGAAAGATGAGCTCCTGAACCGATTATATTAAATAATATTACTAATAATGTTTAATGGACACATATGGCTTGTGATACATCAATTTCATCCCCTTTAGTAACAACGCATTTTTTTGATAAGAAAATAAAAATCTACTAAAGGTTTTACGTCGATAAAGCAATAGATTTAAATTATGATATATAGTTTTGCAATGTTGGTTCAGTATAAGCTGTCTTATCGGTTATAGGCCACACAGGGGAAATCCTGAAATTCCAATATTTTTACAGCCTAAAACCAAAATTTTGCTAAATACTTTCTTAGTAAGCGTTTATGATTCCGTATACATATACCTTCAAATTTTAGTATTTAGATCTTCAGAAGTTTTGATTCTACGGTGATTATATGGCAGTCAGTCAGGACAAATCCAGTTGTTTATAAAAATACTAAAGGCCCGACTCCTGCTCACTTTTCTCGCCATGGCGACTAATGGTGAAGCTAATGTAAACATATTATTTCATATTCTGATATTTTCAAGGAAATGACGATTGATTAGTGCAGAGGCACTTGAATAAGAATTGTAGTGTTGTTTGCGGGGACCTGTACATAATGTAAGACAGAGATCAAAATAATGACAAATTATTCGAATTAAGGCATACGTAGTAATTCCACCATTAATATTTAAATAACCCATAATCAAACATTTCAAACAACTTTTGATAATACCAACTAAAGGAAACAATATAATATGTAAGACCAAATGTTTGACTTAAAACACAGTAAACCTTTTTGTTTGTGTTTTATTTTACCTAAACATGTGAAGAATAATTACCTGATTCTACATTTGAAAAGCTTGGTAATAAATGTTAATACTTTTAAATAAAAGTGTTTTGGTTCATTGCAGGCCTAACCTAAAATTATGTTAGGTTTTTTATGCAAATCAGCTGTTGTATTATAATACGTAACAACAGATGTATGATATTAATTATAATACAGCAAGCATTTTTCGTTGGTTTTTGTTTGTGTTTGATTTCAGTTTGTTAATCTAACCTAAAAATGCTTTTGATTGTGAAGAGTAGGCCTAATACACTGATTCTAAATGTGTTAAGTGGTTGTAATAGTAAGCCGAACAATTTTGATTCTGTAAGTTTAAAAATTTAGAAATCAATAACAATCTGTATAATATAATATCTTTGTTGTTGTTCTCTTCCAGTAGGTCCCATGCTGTTAATTTGTTTTTAGTTTTTATATTTTTTGGCGTCCATCAGCACTGGCCTACAGTGTTTGGTGGGAGAAACGAGTAGAAGGCGAAGAATTCTAGTTCTATAATAATAGTTTAGCTCCCCGGTATCACAACGTTTTAACCTTTTATAGATTTGAGTATTTTTGCATAAACGCTCGGTGGTCAATTAACTAACCACCCCAAAAGTGCTCTGGGTGGGCAACTCATTTTTTCGAGACACAATTTTTGTCATAAAAACTAAATTCCACATAATACCTTGATGTGAAAACTGCAATTAATTGTAGAATTTGTATCATACTTAGACAGTCCGACAAGTGGTGGTCAATAAACTAACCACTGACCGTTTTGGTCAAACTATTATTGTGATTGGGTGGTGGTTAGTATATTGACCACATATTTAGGATTAAATAAAAAGTCATGTAGTGAACAGTAAACATCAAATATATTTTTTCAATATCAAGAATGTTCTTTAGTTACAGCATACATTTTTTGCAAAAAAAAAACTGAACAAAATAATTAATTTTATCTGTAGAAAAAAGTAGGTAAAAGTTAGTTAAAAAAAAACATTATAAACCTGGTTATAATTTCAACAATGGTAAGAGACTGTTAAAAAAATAAATAAATTCAATAATATTGTTAAGTAGAATATAAATACTGTTTATACAGTTTCAGTATTTCAGTATTAATTTGCCTTAAATTAAAAAAATAGTATAATTTGTCTTTTGTATTTAATATATTTGAAAAGTAATGCTATTTTGTAAAACTACACATAATATGTATAAAGTTTAGAAAAAAGTAGGTAAACGTTAGTTAAAAAAACCATTATAAGCCTGGTTGTAATTTCAATAACGGTAAGAGACAGTTAAAAAATTTAAAAAATCAATTATATTGTAAAGTAGAATATAAATACTGTTTATAAGTAGAAATAAGCCAAATTTAAAAAAAAAGTTAGGAATATTTGAAAGAAAACTAGCCAGTGAGGACAGGAAAACAAATATTTTTCTCAGGGAAAGGTGCGAAACTTAAGAGATAGCCAATAACATCTTTTTTAGACCTCTTAAACTATTTAGAATTAATTAGTAATAGTTACTAACGATGCTTCAATATATGGCATCCCTAAAATGTTTTTTTTTTATTTCAAAAAATGCTAATTTTAAGGTTAAGTAATGGTAAATTACAAAAATATTTATCTTGTAATACATAAAAGCAGTATTTTACTTTTTTACACGAAATCTAATCACAAACTCTTATTAGTTTATGTACAAAATATTAAAATAGTCTGTTAACTTACATTCCTTGAGATTATAAACCACTTTTGACAACTTTAATGAAAAACTGATGCTACAAGTCTTCTTGTGAGAAACGATCACTTAACTGACCATCTTTTCCTTTGTTTGGAGCCTGGAGCAACAACGTGCACGTTACAATGGAAATAAAAATTCCCAGGCTTCTCATTGGTCCAAAGTGACATCAGACTCAATAAGGTTAAGTATCGCTTAACCGTGCAAGCTATTTTGAACTTTTTGTTAAGTGGTTAGTTTATTGACCACCGTCCGTTTTAAGAAAAATCACTGATTTATGTATTGCCCATCGAGAGCACTTTTGAAGTGGTTAGTTAATTGACCACTGACCTATAAAGGGTTTTAAATAAAAAGAAATTTTTTCCTCCTAGTAGTTTCTTATATATTACCGCTCAAAATAATATGTTAATACATACAACCAAATACATAACATATTTATTATATTCAAGATCTCACTTCCACACAAGACGCAGTGTACACACAATACATAATACAGCTGTGTCGGGGGAACTGAGCTCGTTTTAAACTCTGTTGAGACTTCC
>JAGFPH010000779.1:266444-295946 GCA_018207615.1 Philaenus spumarius | reverse complement strand
TTTAGCCAGAGTTTTATTTCGGCTAAGTCCCCTTCGGTCGAACTCGGGCAGAACCTTACGTTCGGGTTATCTCGGTATTCCATACGTTATAACACATTTTATAAAAATAATTCGGGGGTACAGCGAAGCCTAAGCTCGGTCAAGTCTGGCGTTTTGGTTCGTGGTAAGACCGGTAGAAATAGTGTAAATCATACGCACGGGGTGCGGGGGCGCCTACGGTTAGCCTAAGCTTTATTTCGCCTAAGTACGAATTTCGGGGGTTGCGGGAGAGCCTAATTTTAGCCAGAGTTTTATTTCGGCTAAGTCCCCTTCGGTCGAACTCGGACAGAACCTTACGTTCGGTTAATTACGGTTTGCAAGTCTTTATTTTGACTAAGTCCGATTCGGGGTTTACTCGGGTTCATTCGGTAGTGTTCGGGTTTATATAATGCACTTTATACTATATTACAAGGGTACTATAACAATTTAAAGCTAATAATTTCTCTAAGTGACCTTCGGTCGGATTCGGGAACGATCGGTAATGTTCGGGGTGTTATAATACAATTTATACTATATCCCAACGACACTATAACACCTTGTATCTGACACAGAGGTTGCTGACGGATGGTAAACTTATATACTTCACAAAACAGTAGATTCTCAACAGAGTCGGCCTAGCTTAACCGCTAGCGCTGCGGACTCGGGTCATGGTGATACCCGGTTCGACTCTCGGCGACACCCAAACTTTTTTCAAAGCAAAAAATTAAATTAAATTAAATATTAATTATTACAAAACAAGATGGCTGCCAAAAAAAAAGATGGCGGCTCAAAATTCCCCAAAATCTTTAAAAATCCAAAATCCCCAAAATTTCCAAAAATCAAAAATCTTCAAAATTCCAAAAATTCCAAAAATGTTAGGACCCACCAAAAAAAAGGGGGCGTGGCTTGGGTTAGGAACCAAAAAGACCCAAAAAAACACCCAAAAAAAGGGGGCGTGGCCCGAGGTCAATGACCTTCCCCCACTCCATTTTACGCCAAAGTATCGCGGACTCTACTGATGGCGTCTTTCATTATGTACCATTCATAGGAAAGATGTTTTAATTTTTTTTTTTTATAAAACATTAATTTTATGATATTTTTCTATTTTTCGTCAATTACGGGAACATAAACTTTAAAATGATGTTTGAATCATTAATTTTGATGAAGAAGTAAGCGACAAACAAACACCTTTGAGAAATAATAATAAGGATATTGTTACTCTATAAACATATTTGAGAAATCTACTTATATAAAGCTAGACGGTAACACTGATTCATTGACATTAATTATTAGGCACTTCCCGTAATCGGACCCCCTCAACCTTATACTTGAATTAAAGCTCTCGACGAGAAACTTTAGGGAAAATTGTCAGAATTTAACATTTTTTAATTTTGGAAGCACCTTTTGGGTGGAAATTTTTTTTCGATTTTTTCAATTTCTTAATTTTTTCACTTTGAGCGCATTTAGTAAGAAAGGGGTAAGAGATATCAAAAAATGTTAAACACAAAAGTTGTAGAAAATTTAATTTCAAAGCAGAGATTTTCCGTCAAATTCAAGATCCAATCATTCATTTAGCCCCCATTCATCCGAGAAGGGAGGCTCCACCCAAAGTCCTTAAAGCTAGACGATTTCACCGATTCACTGACATTAATTATTAGGCACTTCCAGTAATCGTACCCCCCTCGACCTCATACTTGAATTAAAGCTCTCAACGAGAAACATTTGGGAAATTTGCCAGAATTCCACATTTTTTAATTTTGGAAGCACCATTTGGATGGGAAAGATTTTTTCGATTTTTTCAATTTCTTCAATCTCTCACTTTGAGCGCATTTAGTAAGAAAACGGTAAGAGATAGCAAAAAATGTTAAATACAAAAGTTGTAGAATATTAAATTTCAAAGAAGATATTTCCCGTCAGATTAAAGATCCAATCATCCCTTTAGCCGCTATTAACCTAAGAAGGAGCTCCGCCAAACAATCCTTCAAATTTCCCATGTTAATCTTATGGAGATAATGTTTAATGAGTTTGAGTCAGCTGCCAAATAAAACAGCTGATTTAAGCTCGGTCACCTATGTACAAACGAGCCAAAGATTAACAATATTCTTTAGCGAATTTTCCAACTGCGAGCGAAGCGAAGCAGCCATCTGAGGCCGAAGGCCGAGGCGAGGTTGGGACGCGAAGCGTCCAGGGGCAGAGCCCCTAGTAATATATAAAGATATTGTTGTAATCTAAACCTAAAAATCCATAAAAAGTGTCTTTGTAAACATAACTATGAAATAAAAATGCAATTTCATAATTTTTGGTTGATAATGATAGGTATTTTATGTTATTTAAAACAAGCCACATGAAAATCGGCCCGCTAGATCTCCGGAAATAAGTATCAATAGAGTTTTAATCTAAATTCCCCCCCCCCCCAATATACCGATGAAATAAAAGTGACCATTCATAATTTTGTTATAATAATTTTTCACTTAAAACTAACCACAAGAAAATCGACCATGTAGAATTCCAGAAATAGCGTATCAGTAGTTTTGTAATCTAAAACCAAAAATCCTTAGTAAATAACGATGAAATAAAAATTACATTATATTTTTATATTTGTGCTAAAATTTTCTTTAACTTGAATCTAACCGCATGAAAATCCTAATAAGTGCCCTTAAAACTATACATAAGAAATAAAAACGACATTTCACATTTTTTTAATAATAATTAATAAGTTTTCTTTCATTTAAAACAAACTACAAGAAAATAAGCAAGGTAGATCTGTAGAAATAAGTATCAATAGGGTTTTAACCTAAAAACAAAAAATGTGCCTTAACAATTTACGGATGTTAATATTGTATAAATGACATTTCATAATTTTTGTATAATAATGACAACATTGTCTTTCTTTAAACAAAATTTTTTCTAATTGAATTAACGAATAAATACTATTGCTTTAATTTCTTAATTTTATCACTAACTACTAAGCTAAACGATTTTGTAAGTTAGTAATTCAGTTGAACAAAGTTTATTAGTTCAAAGTTGACGTGATTCTCGAGACAAACCATATTACAATAAACCAAACTATCGCCGACAACGAGACTTATTGGACGCAAGTCACGAAAGCTTATCTTACTTTGTGAATTTATTGCAGCAATAAAAACTATAATAAGAAACTCGTTGTTAGTTATTATTCAATGGGCACGGAAATAATATATTAAACAATAAAACTTTTTACCACTGTCGATCCACTTTCACATTTGGAAATAATATGCTAGAAAAGAATTAGGAACACTATGAATTGAAGAGTTTTAATTTAAAGCGAACAATGTCTAAGAGCATACGAATTGAAAATGATAAATTGACAGAAAGAATGAACGAAAACATAGTAGAGGACTAAGTAATATTTAACTTGATTTATGGGAGTATTTATTGAGAGTTTTATCCAAAACTTAGCAAACCATATTGACTCATACTGTCAAAAAAGTTTTCCTGTTTATTGACGCTTGAGAGTAAAGAAATTGACATCATTTTTAATCCTCAACTACAAAATGATATATTTTTTAAATCTATATATATATAAAAGCCAAAACCCACTGACTCACTGACTCACTCACTCACTCGTCGAGATTTCTCAAAAACTACCGAACGGATTGGAATGAAATTTGGTATGTAGCTTCCTCTATGGTCATAGGTGCTCACTAAGAAAAGGTTTGAAAAAATTCGAAATTTTAGGTGGGGTTTGGGGGGATCAAAGTTATTAAAAAATGACTTCTTCAAAACTACCGAACGGATTGGAATGAAATTTGGTATGTAGCTTCCTCTAGGACCATAGGTGCTCACTAAGAAAGGGTTTCAAAAATTCGAAATTTTAGGAGGGGTTTGGCGTGATCAAAGTTACTAAAATCATAATTTCAGATCTTTTATTATTATGACAATGTGCTTTTATTATTTAAGATCTATATATGTAAAAGCCAAATACCACTCACTGACTGAACACTTAAAAACAATACAATTACGTTAAAAAGACTGAAAATACCAACCACCACGGGCAACGCCGTACGGGTCAGCTAGTATTAAAAATATAAACAAAAGACAAAAGTGTTTACATAAGACAAAATTAGTACTGCATGAAATTAACATACTTGTTTAGTATTCAATCTGTATTATAGAATTTCCATAGAAAAGAAGGGCTATTTCAGTGATACTTGTGGTGAGATCTATTATGGTCGGGAGTGGTCAATGAACACCGATCATGGTACCCAGAACACTTTTTGTGATGAGATTAAAAATGGTATATTTATATCTGTGTTAAAAAATTCATTCTAGTACAAAAAACATACATATATATATATATATATGTAATGTTTAATGACAATCCAAAACGTGCTCTGGGAACCACGATCGGTGTTCATTTACTACTAAATTAGATCTCGCCATAAGAGTCAATGCAATAGATCACATTTCATATTGACATTCATTTATAAGTCTCTTAGAATAGATTTATATTTAGTTTGATAATGCTTTAAGACTGATACAATAGATCTGAGGAGAGTGATCTTGTGGTGGGCGGAACACGCGAGTAGAATAGGCAATAATACCACTTGCAGTTCTTCTATCTTGAGCACCATCCATACACGACTGCACGATACGACTTTTGTAAATTGGCTAGAAGTGCCACAGCCTTCTTGTGTTATACATTCATAATTTCGTGTTTCGGATTCTATTTCTACATGAATAATAGGGAAATAACTTTAAATTACTAAGAAAGCTTCATTTTTACGTGTGACCTTAATATATGGAAATTATTGATCGAAAACTTCCCTAAAAATGCATTCAAAATAATAAATGTCACTTTAAGTCTTTTATCAAAATAATTTTCCGTAAATTTCTTTAAATTATAAGCTTTGAGACAAAAGCGCAAAGCCTTTAATACAGCATAATAGGTTTAATTAGTTTTTAAGTAAAAAACTGTCTCCAAAATATGTTATTATGAGTATATATTATTATGTTTGCGATGTTTAAGCAAGGTGAAGGAGGGCCTTAACTCTAACCTGACATACTTACTCACACCTAACCTAACCAGTTTTTATAAAACATTGTTCTAAAATAGAAGCAATTCACTTGAAATTGATTCACCTTTTGTTAGGTAATGCATATTAAATCCTTTAAAAGGTTTTCAAGGCTTGAAATAAACTTTAAAGTGGTAAGGCTTATAACAACTTAGTTTAGCTAAGAGGGGAGACGATAGATTCATTCATAGTATAGCTTTGTTTTCAAATATATATTTTACATTATAACTTTTACTATTTCTATTAATACCTCTGGTAGATCAATCTATATTTATAAGAGGATTTGTCCTCACTGAATGACTGAATGACATAGAATGTTGATTCTACGTTGGTAGAGCAAAAACTACTTAAGATACAAATACAACAATTTAAATGTAGGCCTATATTCTTATGGGGTCATGGACGCACACTAAGAAAGTATTTTGTTAAATTTGTACTTTAAAGTGTAAAAATTATGAAAATTCGCATCAAAAGCTTAGCAACACATGTTTCAATTTCAACATGTTAGCCCACGGATTAGAAAATGTTATCAATAAATTAAGTAGGTACAATACCTGCTTTTTTATCTTATCCAACCCTAAAATCACTTTGTGATTACCGCGGTTTCGGGTAACCTATGTACCCATCTTCAGATCACAGAAATAAATAATTCCCTTCATGAGGTCGTCAAAACATTAAAGTTAATACACAAAACAAAAATCACAAAACACGTCGCGAAACACATTAAAACAGTTTCTCAAAAAACACATTAAAAACATCGATTAGGCCTAATCAAGCTAACCGGTAACGGTCAAAATTTTAATACGACTCGGCCTATCGGGAATCGATTGGTTTCAATCACAGCTGATAGTACTGTAAACAATGGTTTATTGCGTTGGTATGATGAAAACTCTTTTTTAACGTTATTAAAAGCACAGGCTTACTCTATTAAAAGTCAAAACTTCTGGTGTTACATAATATTATATTGTTACATATATTAAATTAAGAGACGATCGGTTCCGTTCGGCGTGGTTCAGATATTATCGTCAAGCGCAAAAATACATTCAGTAAACAAAAAATGTTGGTTCATCAGTCTAGGCCTAACCTAAAATTATTGTATGTATGTTGCTTAAGACAGATAAAATAAATTTAACATACACATCATTAATTGCAATTAATGGACATTTAACTGTGTTTTACCATCTTAGCTTAGATGTTATAATTAATTCTACAGTTTTATTATAATAACATTAAACGTATGGAAACAGTAAATATTTGTATAAAAAACAAAGTAATAATAAACGGCGATTGAAAGATTAAAATTATGCTCTTGTATGTTGACGTTAAGGAATTGAAGAAAAGACGGGGGTCCCACGATAGCACACATTTACTTTTTTTTAAATAAATAAAGATCAGTGATAATTAAATTTGACAGAAATGGAAACAGTGCTAAGTATTTGTCCATTTTTTAAATATTTTCACGTGCATTGAAGGCAAAGGGATATTTCCTCATAACTCCCAGAATGTGATGAGACGCTTTCATTTAATGGGTTGAAGTATCTTGTTTGGACTAATATTAAGCCATTAAGGCTTGGCAGGAGTGAAAAATATTTCTGAGTTGACCGCCACTCTCCAAGTGGCATAGCTGTAAACTACTATCATTGAGTTTGTGTGTATTTCATTCTTCCGATAGGGCAACTTCAGAAAAGCGGACACTAAATGATTACAGACGTAACCCTGACTGTAAACGTACAGAAATGCAGATGCGTGACAATAATGTATGTGAGTATGTGTTACTAAACAAATCTTTCTCTCACACATTCAAAATTAACGGATGTATAATTTTGGTCTTGTATTCCTCAACGAGCAACAAGTTGATGTGATAACCACCAGAGCGCAGGGTAAACACTCGAGTAGGAACACAAATTCAGCGCGTACATTCTTCCACAATAAACAAGATTGTTTCATCATTATCCAAATAAATGATCCAAATTTATTGAAATTAATTTTTATTTGAAAGGTAACTGAACTTCGAATTTTATGAACTTTTTACATTTAGTCAAGAATAAATTTAGTTAAAAATTAATTTAAAAAACTAAATTATATCCACATTCGGATATCCTAACATTTAAAATGACATATTCAGAATAGTGTTTTTATTATTATTACTCCAGTAATCTTGTTACACGTTTAAGGGTCTTCTATACCTTGCGTAAAACAGCAAAAATATGCACTTCGTACTAACGTGTTTCGAACGCCGTTTTTCAACCTGAAAAGTTGTAAAAAATTTTCATTAATTTACCAACCTTCAAATGGTCCTGTTAATTTCCCCTCTACTGGTGCTGGGTCTAACTAGTTTCGACACATACCTCTGTCATTGTAGAAGACGAACATTTTAGACGATGATCACATGTTACAAAACACTATACAACACATAAAATATAAACACGTAATATTCACCATTAAAGGGTAAATAATTAAAATGGGACAGCTTTCCACACAAGTACTTGCGGGTCGTTTCGAACGCGAACTGAACTGGAAAGAAACAGATAGACCATCATTGCACTGCATGGTTGGTTGCATGACTTGCAGGTGTATTTAAATCTAATATAATGTCGAATATAGCGTTGGATTTAAACTGTAGCTGATCATTAAGTACGTCATTTGGTTGTGTTTGTATGGCTTTGTAAATGTGGAACTTTTCTAGTGTGTCCATTTGTTTACCTTTGGCGCATTTCCTTAGAATCTCCATGTCTTTGTTTATACCAATGGTCAAATGATTTGAGTCAATCAAATGTTCAGACATACGTGGACGTTTGGTTAAGAGTACGTTTGGGTAAATGTTCTCTGTACCTATCTGTGAACGTTCTTCCCGTTTGACCGATGTAAAACATGTCACATTCGCCACATCGGCACATTTATTCCTGGCACTAATAGTTTTCTCAGAATTAATACTTTTTGGTCCTGAAAGACCCCACCAAACCACTTAACTAACTTTTTTATTTTCTTACTATGGCAAGGTCATTGGACGAAAATGAGATTTATGATATTTTAATACTACTAATCCCATCAGAATCACTAATCAGAAGAATTGCTGGTATGGTAGCCCGTCCACTTCAAGCAGCTAAACCCATTGTCAATAAAAGAAAACGATGCTCTTTTTGCCCGTGAACTAGTGAAAAAAGTGAAAGCAGTTTGTAACAACTACTGTGGAAAAACTGCTAGCAAATATCATTGCAATACGTATATTCTATGCTCAGATTGCTGTTACTGTAAAAACACACAAAAATTACACAAAACAAAAAATAACATTTTTAGTAGAAAATTTGTAAATAATTTTAACAAACATTTATTTCATCAAACATCCTTGCAGATTTTTTTTCTCTAAAAATAATCCTCTTGTTTGTTTGTTTTATGAATAAATGGGTCCTGGACATTGAATGAAAAAGAGTCCTTTCTACAAAAAACTAACATTTTATAATCAACGTTTTTTATTTTTTGAAAAGTATACTTTTAAGTTTTAAATATGAACAAGAAACACTAAAAACGCTATTGTCACAGACGAATTTATGACAAAATTAGATTCACAAGTTTATTGTATAACTACTACCATTATATTTGTATTACAATTTAATTTTTTCTTTATGTGTATTTTTATTGTGTTTTCCTGCTTTTAAAAACTGTGGTTTTCAAAGACCCCTCCAAACCAGTTAAGGTTCTCTGGAAGACCATACCAGTCAAGGGTTAAAAATTGCTTTAAAAACTGTTGATTGTGATAAATATTTAACAGATACTACATTTTCTAAGCTGGTTGATATGGTAGTGAATGCACATTTTGTTTTTTACAGGGTCTTATATAGCTCGTCTGGTGCTAAAGTCGATCAAAACTTAACATACCATAAAAGTTTCCTAAAAGAACCAAAAAAAGCGAGTTTATCCACTGAGAGCGAAGCAAAGCAGTACATAAACCGAGGCCGCAAGCGCAAGGTGCAAACTAGCACAAAGGGAAAGTTTCCGCTGCAAGCTTGACCCGGGTCACGTGTCTAAGAAGAAAACAAATTGTACTAAGATATTTTGTACACTTCTGTTCAGCGCCTTCATGAGTAAATAAATTTCCCAAATAAATAGTTGAAACCCTAACACATATAAACTTAATTTTGGAAATTCGCTCAACTCACGTCAGGTGTTCAACTGCGTGATCGAATTATTTGAAATTCGATCTATACAATTTAATAATTTAACCTGAACTTGTTGAAACAAATTAGCCTAAACCCCTAGAGATTCATTTTAACTAAATCATCAAAATTTGCGTTTCGAAACAATTCTTTACTATAACTAGCCGGGAAGAGTTCGTTAAATCTGTGCGAATGTTTGCCGGAAGATAACGTTCAACGAAGAAAAACTTTGCTTTGAGAATGAATTGTCAGCATGAAGGCGTGACTCTGTCTCGTTGCTTAATCCCTTCGTAGTTTGTTTTTAATAAAAGCTTTCTAGAATAAACTAGGAATATCTCTTCATTTAAAGTGTTTCGTTCGAAATGCAGATTTTACATAAAATGTTTTTACAATCATTAAAGGACATTTTACTTATTGAAGGACAAAACCTTAGACAAAACCGTTTATTAAAGGATAAAGAAAACTATTAAACTATTATTTTTAATTTTATTAAAAAATAAACAAAACCGTTTATTAAAGGACAAAACCTTAGAGCAATAACTTATTTGTTTTACTGTATTTCTTATTTTCTGTATAGCTGCATATCCTACCGAGTATTTTTTACTGTATAATGCCCGGTGCACGTCTGCTGCAAAAGGACGCGAGGCGGTGCGTCATTTTCAAAAGGACTGGATGAAAATATTAACACGTTCACTGCTAAGGACGCACATGTGAGCTTGACACTGAACACTATGAGAAGCGGCCGATGAACACTGCATTGCGTGCTTCGCACGCCAACCCCCGTGTTGGGAGTATTTTTAATACACAATGCGTTGCGTTCTAAGCACGCCAACCCGCGTATTGGGATTATTTTCAATACACAGAGCATTGCGTGCATAGCACGCCAATTTTAAGCCTATGTTCTATGGACGCACATGTGCGTCGGCTTTAGAATATTGGTGATTATTAAGTAGAAAGGTTCAAAAATACAAAATAAAGTAATTTCGACTCATTTAAACTATAAATATAAAAAATAAAAGGTCAGCTAAATAGCATAGGACATAGGAAATTTGCGTAGCAGTGGACGTGTTAACAGCTGTTGAGATGCACACGTGACGCAGATACCTATCTGACGCCATAGTCACTTCTGATAGCTATCAAGATGGACGCAGGTTCCTGTGTAGAAGCGAAGTTACTAAGTGTGGACTCGTGGAACCAGGTACAGCACTATATCGAACGGATTCTACGACAAAAGACTACAGAAGCCAGGCGATACAACTAATTACAGGCAGTAAATATTGAAACAAGGCTAATTAAAACAGTAGATTATTCATTTGGAACTTAGCCTGTACTATATTTACATAATTTCATTTGCTTTAATTTGTACTCGGTCTTTTTACACCATCACTTTAAAAACATTAAATTATACTTCCAAAAAAATAATACATTTGTACTAAAATAAACATAAGTAGAAAATAAAGTAGGCCGGTTAACAAGTGTCTCCATCTAACAGATGATGATTGAACTGTTTATGTGTGCGAGAGAAACAAGGAAACCCTCTTCTTGTGTTTGAGTGCTGCTAGTTTAGAAGATAATGCTGTCTACATGGGAATATCCTTCATAGAAAAAATACAAAAAATACGTGGAAGTATTGTACCTATTCGATGTTTAGACGGAAGACACACCAACAGTTAATGAGATAACAATAACACCCAGGCGGCACGTTTATATGCCAGGTGGTTCTTATCCACTGACCAACACTAAAATGAAAATACTTCGCCAGTGGACCAGCCTTCCTGAATAATGACCACACCCACATACTAAAGTTAAAAATTCTTTGAATTATGTTTATGTTACCACAAATAATGAGTTTATAGTATATACAATCATATATCAATCCATTTTTGATGGAACTTTTATTCGTAGCACTTGTATGTGCCGCTAAGTCTATTTTAATTAAAATAGTTTTTATTACTATAGACTACTTGACACAAATAAGTACCACATACAGGATGTCTAGAAAGTATTGAATAATATTTCACGAAGATATTTTATAGGTGAAAATAACAGAAAAAGTTCCCATAACCATAGGTCCGAAAAGGCTTGGTTTTCGAATTATCCACCATTTTGTTGGTTTTTTTAATAAGCACAATATTTTTGGCAATATATAAGATATTTACCTCAAATTTGATGTGCATGTTTGTTACGTAACCTTTTAACCTTGTACACAAAAAACCTGAAAGTTCTTTGTATACTTTAAAAATGGCGGCCATTAAACAACTTTAATGTTAAATATCTCTAAGAACTCAAACTATACAAAACATTTAGAAAAAGAAAAAAAAATTGTAATAACAAAAAAAATTGTATTATTTTTCCCGTAGCTCAAAAGTTAATAGAGTTATCGGATTAAAACTCAAAACATAATTTCTTGGTATTGTCTTTAGTCTATAACAATAATAGTACAGAAAGAAATTATGCGTACCAACATATTACATTATGAAGGCATAACTTTCAAAACATCATATATAGTTGAGGCGCCAAATTTACAAGAATCTAAATGTGGTAGATGTAATTACAGAGATATAAAATAAACTTTGTATATAATAAGTATTGACAAATAATAATAACTGAAATATCTGGTATATGGTTGCGTTTGAATAAGTAATAAGATATATGATTCTAAATAATAAGAACTATATGCTACCAAACACTGCTATTTACAATCATGACAAAGGGAAGTTGATAAATATATACGAATATGTTATACGTTTTTAGTTGTAGGTCATGTATCACTAATGATGATGACTTTGTCGTTGAAACGCGTTTGATTATTAAACGTAAGTGTGTGAGAATTAGTGTATTGTTATTATTTTTAAATAATTCAATCTTACTCGACAAGCTCAAAGTTTATTAATATACGAATACATAAAAAATAAAAAAATAAAACAAATAAAACACAGAAATAGATAGGGGTAAAAAGAAACCTTAGTCAAACCAACACAATATTTATCATGATTGTGATGCATACGCACATTTATATCTCGATATGAAATATCGTCGACATCAAACGGTTGGACACAAAAAACACAAATAAATTATGGGAAAACGCAAAACAAGGATTAATAAATCTTTTCACAACAATAAGTCAGAGAGAGAAAAAATACAAATGATGTTAGCAAACAAATTAAAAACAGAGCCAGAAACATCCAGAAACTTTTACTTACAAATCCATGCTCTTTGCAGAGGAATGAACCCCAGCATAGATGATCTATTACGTAACACATGGTTTAAAACCAGTCATTTTCGAAAACCAGTAATCTGAGATTGTGCACCTCAACATTGCAGCCTTGGATTATGGATTGCTTCGCTTCGCTCGTTGCGGACAGACTCGCTTCACATGTGTGCACCCCATCCGACGGATCATAAGAAAAATCCTTAGATACTTTTATAATATTTTACGTTTCGATCGATTTTGGAGGAACCAGAGGAGCAACAAACTTGTGTAAAAAACAAGATATGTAGATTAAACCCCAAAAAAACAATCCAAAAGAATTTGTACTTCATGTCAAAAAACATACTTCCGTTGGTTGGATTTTCAGGCTAACGAACTCGTCCGAGTGAATTAGAAGACCAACAAGTTGGTCAAAGTCAGACGTAAAATGCTGATGTTAGACAGCGAACACACACACATACATGTATACTAGTAGTTCTGTGAACATTTGACCTCGCTCGTTGAAATAACAAATATGGTTTTGAGCTTAGGTTAAAAATAGTGTGCCAGTAAGGAGGTAAGCAGAAGGTTAGCCAATGAAACATTATTTTACAATTCAAGCGATTCCGGGGTTTGTAGTTCTTGTTTTTTTTCTTTTCGTGAGCTTTAACAGCTAAAATATTTATTTTAGGGGGCATTGTGTTTTATTTAGGTTAATAATGCATAAGGTAGCTAAAAATATCGCGTTATTGAGGAAAAACATAGAATTAAATATTTACATACTTAAATAACTAAAACTTAACAATGTATTTACAGTTACATATCATATTACAATATTAGAAATAATGAAAACAAACGATGATAAAACGTCGTGATAGTGATCTCAACCCATGGATCAACACTTCCCACGCTGTCCAGCGGTAATTTTTGTATGTCCTTCATCGCCGCGAGGTTTCATTTGTTTCATCTCATTTTGTAATTCAAGTAAAGCTAAGTCAAATACTTTTATGAAATAATAATTTACAAGTATACAGGTCAATTCTTTGATTTATTCTCTACACTTTCTTATAATAATATGTCATTTTTGGGCAAAGGATATATTCATAAATTACTATTCAAAATAGACCTAGTTTTGTTAACAGTCTTGTAGTAGGAACATAAAAACTGGTGTTTTCAAAATAAGAAATTTGAAATTGATAAATATTTTTATATAGTTCTATTTAGAACTAAATTACGAAACTTTTTATGTAGACCTAATGTTGAACTTTTTCCTTTCGTTACTGAACATACATGTTTCTTGAGCTAATAACTTTGTTAATTTTATTTCAATTATTTTTTTTTTTTTACTGGCATATATGAATTCTTTAAACCTTCATCTATATAAAAGCTATGGAACACTTTTGAATTGGTTTAGAATAAACGTATACACACGTGGTTAAAATATAAAAACTTGGACGATTTTTAACAAATTAGAAGTTTACGGTCATTTTGTGAGTTTACCGTGAGAGATATGGGAAAAAAATCAAGAATACAATTTTGTTGAAAATCAAATTTGCTGCCCTACTAGTTAGTTTTTAAAATCGCCTTACGGTTAAGCCTTCGGTTACTGGCTTTGGAAAAAAGCTTACACTGAGAGTCAATGTCCGGCCGCCATTTTTATTTTAATTAAGGTCTTAAAAATTTAAAAAATCCGTATATATATATTATACATCGCTTGGCCTAAAAATAAGGAACATTCATGCAAAAAATCATCGTTTGGCCGTAATCGTGAGACAGGCAGATAGACAGAGAGACAGATAGATAGACAGACACATACGAAATGCCGAACGGTCGAGCTTCCTCGCTTCCCTCGGTCAACTATATAACATTTGTAAATACATCCATTTGAAAATGTCTTGGGGACCATGGTTGGTGCTCATTGTCCACTTCCAAACTTAGGTTTCACTATGAGAGGAGTCATTGCAATAGCACCTTTCTTTGGAAATTCGCTAAAAAAATTTCGTGATCACCGTTTATTTGGTAATTTCAAAGCCTTGAATTTAACACTTCAAATAAAAATGTTCATTACAAAATTTCAAGCTTTGTTGAGGTGGAAAAACTCTAAATTATTATCAAATCCAGGCTTCCTCGTTAAAAGCCCCCAAAAGGTATTGCCTTAATTTAAGATCGTACAAAGTTCAGGAGGGGGCAATATTATCTCACAACGCAAAGCATGCCAGGATCATGCCGAACGTATTGTACTTTGCGACTTTTAGACATTTGCGACATTATACTTTGCGACATTTTAGTTTTTATTTATTTCAGATAAATATATCAGACAGGATGACTTCTTTATAACGAATAATTCACAGCCTAGTTTATGTATCATTTCCGTGTCTGAAGGTAATTTGATTTAATTAATGTCGACAGTGCCTTGTATATCTGCAGCGCAGCGCCACAGTGCGTGTTAGCGAGGCACTACTCAAATCCGAGCGGGTTATCTGGTTTTATTCTGTAGTTTGGGGGAATTATTTCCTTCAGTTCTTTCTAGAAGTTATTTCTGAAATACCGCAATAATAAAAATACGGTGCTAGTTGTATGTTGTCTGTAAAGTATTAGAGGGGTTTGAAAAACGTGTTTATGGAAGTCGGCAGAGCTAAGTAATATATTATATTTATTAAATCTATATATATATTTATGTACAGAGTGTTCCGTAAGTAAAGTGTCAAAATAAAGAGAAAATCAAGAATATTTTTTTCCAAAAACCCTTCGATTTCCAGATATCCGCCCTTTTATTTCTTTTACAAAATAATCCATATCTTAAGAACAGTTTGACTGATTGGGTTCAAACTTGGCATAAAGTTTAAATTAACAATGATCTTTTTTCATAAAAATACGATTATAGCCAAGCATGCATTTAAAAATGGCGGCTTTTTGAAACTTTCAAACCTGAATTAACAAAAAAACCGTAAATTTTAACGAAACATTTTAAGACACCTTTTTAGTATCCTTTTTAATGTCTATCAAAAACCATTTACATTAAAAACTCGAAAATATTTACATTTATTACCATAGCAACCCATACAAACTTCATATTAAA
Source organism: Philaenus spumarius (assembly GCA_018207615.1). Taxonomy (NCBI): domain Eukaryota; kingdom Metazoa; phylum Arthropoda; class Insecta; order Hemiptera; family Aphrophoridae; genus Philaenus; species Philaenus spumarius. Next base: position 280,451 of record JAGFPH010000779.1, on the reverse strand, counting down.
TGTGTACACAGACTACCTTCAGCATCCCTGGTAAATTGTATCACGAATCTAATTGATAGTTTATTAGTGAGTTAAATGACTCGTAGGTCAACTGTGTCAGCAGAGAGAGGAAAAACGAAGCGTGGGAATCAAGCACTGTTCTACAATATAGTCAGTACCAGGAACTGGCACATACTTTCTCACAAACATATTTAAATAAAATTATTAAACAGATTCACTGCGACTTCATAATTTCAGGAGGGGTAGGAGAGGTGATATTAAAGTAGGAGATTAACTGATAAATATTATTATTATCTTGAGAGAAAACAGCTATTCCATCGATTTCGAACAAATTTGCACCAAACACGTCAATTATTCCTGTATAGATGCACGAAAAAAGACTTTGAAACATTTTGAAAAACAACCCCCTTTTCAGCAAAAAAAACCCCAAAAATAAGTTATTATTATTATTAGCTAAACGAGAATTTTTAGAAAGATGTATTTTTTTGCATATGGTAGGGTACATTAAGGCCTACAAATCGTTAGAGCAGTTTTTTAATAAAAAAAATAATAACTGAATTTTTGGGGGTTTTTGGCCAAAAAGAGGGTTGTTTTTCAAAATTGTACAAAACCTTTTTTTGTGCATCTATACAGGACTAATTATCATGTTTGGTGCAAATTTGTTTAAATCGATAGAATAGTTTTCTCTCTAGTTTTGTATACATACAGACATACACACATAAAGACAGACATACAGACAGACATTTTTTTAAAAAAACTTTTTGAACTCAGGGGCTCCCAAAACGGATATTTCCACAAAAATGTCAACATCGATTTTTTTTGCGATCACTATACTTTCTCTATACTATAGTATAGTGAGAAAGTAAAATTTGAAATGTTTTTTTATTAAGATTTAAGTTATATACTGCACAAAACTGTTTGTAATGAAAATCCCTAAAAGTCCGACATATGTCTATCCATTACTGGTTTAATGCAATAACCATTTTTATTTGAACCTGTTATCAAAACTTTAACAAAAACATTGTGTTTACTTTTTATGTCATAAATTGGTTAGCGTTTAACATGTACATTAAATCAATATGAGGAAGAAATTTTGATAGTAAAATTAACCACATAAAAGTCTGTGAATGCATAAATCTAATCCGGTTTTCGTTTAACAATCAGTTTTATCTTACTGCGGGACATGAATAGAGTAGGCCTACAGCCTGGGAGGTGGCTTGACAGCGAAATGCGATGCAATATTTGACATTTTTATGCGAGAAAATAGTTTCTATTTTTCTTCGTTCAAAAATTTGATAGGTTTTCATTAATTTTCTTGTTAAGTTTTGAGCTTTGGTAATTTAGTTGTTTTTGTACAATTGATTTAATTATGTGTTAAGTATTGGCACGGGCTGTTCAATATTATACCTAAATTGAGATAAATACATTTAAAAAACTTCGAGCAATGTAGAAATGTTTCTGTTAAAAAAATACATTTTTGGTAAATACTTAAATGGTAGTCAATCAGGATACTTTAACTCATCACAAAATATTAGAGCGAAGTTTAATGAATAATATCGTAGAATATGATATCGCTAAGGGTAACTCTGCAAAAATCGACACGTAAAACCGTCACCCAAACCGTCACGTGAAACGATAGGCCAGAGCCGTTGTGTTTTCTTTCAAAGACAACGTAATAAAGTTAAATCGTATTCTATGTTTATTATCATTCAAAAAGTTGTGAATATAGCTACGTTGAGGGGAGGTCTACGGTATTTTTTTTTAAAACAAACTAATGATTTCCCGTGTGAAGATGTGTACACCAGCTGGTTTAGTTATTTGTGTCTGGGAGAAAAGTAAAACTTTATCAAAACGAAACTTACAATAGTATTATTGTTTTCTTTTCGTAAAATGGTTAGGCTAAGCATTTCCTATAAACACATTAAAATTCCCCAAATTTTAAGAAATTTAAAAACTTTTTAACAAGTATATTGAAACTTTTAAGTATATTGTTGAAACAATATCAACAAACTACGGTATTATTTTTAACATCCTAGTTTCGAGGTTATAATTAACTTTATTAAATATAGATTATAAAATATGTGCTAGTGGGTTGTGTCAGGTGCTTCCCTAATCTTTATTATAACGTACATAAAACAAAATATCACTCCTCTAATTTATAATTTACAAAACGATTGCATCCAATTACCAAATTGTTTCATTGCGAATAAGATAATCATAAACAACAATGCATGCCGTGGAAGCGGTGTTCAACATTTATTAACGGAGGCAACAAGATGTCAGCAAATGTAACTGACATATAGGCATAATTTGACAGCTGATTGTTAATAACCTGTAGTGACGTCAGTACATCCCCAAGCTATACTAACTCACTAATTCACTAACTCACAGTTCTCTTGTCAAAATATATCTTAGTTGACAAACACACTAAATATACAGGGTGTTTGAAAAGTGTGGAAACAGCTTAATATTTCAAAATGTATGAGTCTTATGAGTTAGAAATAAAAGCAGTTATTCACAACCATAAAAGAACCGCTTTTTGGTGAGTTTGAAATTTTTGTATGTCATCTTGGATCCGCCTTCTTGGAATGAACTTAATTTTTTTAAATGGGAAATTAGTCGTGAGATACATGATTTTAACGTAAAATTTGACGAAACAAACGATGGTCAAATCCGTTTTTGAATATCTCAATCATATCAATTGTATCAACAACAACTTAACAACGTATGGTTTCAGCAGGATGGAGCTCACTATAATGTTTGAGCTCGCCAAATTTTAAATAATTCCTTTCCGAACAAATGGATTGGACGTAGAGGAGCGATAGAATGACCGGCCAGATCGCCAGATCTGTTTCCTCTAGATTACTTCTTTTGGGGTTATATCAAAAACGATGTCTACAAAACTAAACCGAGAAACACTGATGAACTTAAAAGACGTATAACCGAAGAAGTTGCTAAAATACAACCTGTTATGATAAGAGATGTAGTAAACGGATATTACGTTAGATTGGCGCACTGTCAAACAGTAAATGGACATCAATTTGAGCATTTATTGTAGAATATATAGTAGGTAGTTATTAGTATCTTACAGCTGATTTATTTAAAAAGTTATTACACTTGGAATAAGTATTTTCTTCTTAGTCATTTTATTTTGGGTAATAACTGTTTTCAATTTAAATAAATTATTAAAAGGTAAAACCATATTATGTATTTGTTGTCTTGCAAACTTGCTTTTCAGGCTCTAAACAAAAAGTGGTTATGAATAACTGCTTATATTTCTATCTCATAAGACTCGTACATTTTGAGATATTAAGCTGTTTCCAGACATTTCAGTATATGCAGGATTATTCATGAACTAAAAACTAAAATTTTTGGACAACTTTCAATATACACAATTGTTTGTTTTTAGACAATAACTCGGTTATCTTTTTAATTACAGAAATAATAAAAACATGGTTATAATTGTCACTGAAAAAGGAAATGTTTTGTATCTTGGTTGTTTTTGTAAAGGTAACAGTTTTTGAGATATTTTACACTAAACATTTTAAACGTCCGCCATTTTAAAAATAAAATGTTAAAACGTTTTGGTTTTTTATACACGGGTAAAATAATATGTCATACCAAATTTGTATCCAAAATTTGCGTTCAATGTATTTCGTACAACCAAGGGTATTAAGTATTTTGTAAGAAACACAAAATATTGTTTAACTGGAAAATGAAGCTTCATTTCTGAACCTAAATATACATGAACTTTTTCTTATTTTTTACCAGTAGAACACGTCCTGAAAGTTTATCCATTTCATTCTGAATCACCCTGCAAAATATATAAGGCCTGACAAATAAATAAAAATGATAAGCAAGTTAAAAAGTAATAAGACATCAATGTAGGTTAATTTTAAGTTTTATGTCATGTGGTGTTCATGATAAGCGTGTTTTGTTACCTACAAAAGGAAAAGTGGAAATGTTTGTTGAGATGAACGTTTATTGTGATTAATTTTATGGTTTTCAATAATATTAATCCCTAATTTCTAAAAGTGAAAAACCATTCGTTTTTCTCCTATTGGCCTTTTTTATATATGCAAAGATTTTCTGAAATGCTCGGAGATACTTCAGGGCAGTAAAATTAGACAAAATAAATAAATAAATTTCATGTAAGCATAAACTTTTCTGCTTACATTATGTTATTAATTATAAGTGATTTTCTACTCACGTCAAAGATCCTTGTCTGTTTTTCTCTATTTAAAAAACAATTGTAATTTTGGACTTATCAGTACTGTTTACCCCAGCGTCAGTCAGTGCTAATTTACCAAACTACGTGCACGTCAATGTTCGCAATACGACAGTGCGCATTGAACTTTTACGATCTCCAAACGGAGTGAATATGTGTTGTTTGTATGTTATTTTGTGTTCGTAGTGTTTATATATATAACCTGATGATGGACTGATAAGTCCGAAATTGCCATTGTTTTTTAATAGAGAAAAACAGACAAGGATCATTGATGTGAGTAGAAAATCACTTATAATTAATATTATAAAAATTGATCCGTGGCTAAAATGATTGATTCTAAGTTACAATATGTGTAAGCATATTTTTTGTTTTCTTTATTAAACAACCTCAAGGACAGCTTAATCGATTGAGTAGAAATTTTAAAGTCACTAAATAATGTAAATGCCTACTTTGACAAATAAATCGTCTTGCTCTTATATCCGTTTAAACATTTTTAATGAAAATAACTCGAAGACAGTAATTTGTCATGAACAATTTCAAGAGTAATTCTTTGCAGACCGTTCATTTACCAACTAATAGTATAACTTTCAAAACTATGGAACAAAGGCTAACTGTAAAACCGGGTCTGATAGTTAAGCGAGTGAAACATCCAAAGCAACAAATCATAAGCAATGATTAGTTTGCAAAACTAAAAAATAAATTTTTATGTGGTATACCTTTACAATTTAAAATTTGTTTAAACTGTATAATAATCAACATAAAATGTAGCATAAACTATATCAAAATCAATAAAAGTAGCAATGCAAGAATTTAGGCTGCATAAAAACTCCCAATAACAGCCATGTAATAATTTAAACTCAATCGAAAACAACAAATGTATCATTGCAATAATATAGGCTCCTTCACAATCAACAAAAGTAGCCATGCAAGAATTTAGACTGCATTGAAACTCACAATATCAGCCATACAAGGATTGAAACTATTTCAAAATCAACAAATGATGTCAGGCAATAATGCAGCCTACATAAAAGCCAACAAAAGTATTATTGCAAAATATAGGCTACATCAAATTAGCATTGCAAGTATGTCTGCTGCAATAAAATTAACAAAAGCAGCCATGCCAGAATTCGTTATATTTAAAAAGACAACAGAGATATCTATACAGTTTCTTCTACGGTCTCACAGGCTTTAAATATAGGTGTTGGGGTAAATATAATTTTTTTAATTTTTTTTTTAGGCGAAAAACATGAGCGGTTATTGTCGCCAAATTAAAAAAAATATATCTTTATTACTAACATTATATTATACTATTATGTTACTATTATTATACTATTATACTGTTATATTATTATACTCTTACTATACTAATAACATACTATTATTTTCAATATATAGGACAATTTTTTGAGCTTATTCCTCTTTTTTTCTTTAAAGGAAATAATAATTGTTTTCCTATGTTTCAGGTGAACCAATAGAATAGAAGGAAAATATTGAGAGTGTATACGTTCTACTCGTACAGGTAAGTAAACATATTTCGGTAATTTTTGCCTTATGCGTACATTTTGGTTGTTTAAAATTATGTAGTAATTTAGATATATAAGAGGGAGGAAGAAAGATAGTAATTGTCTCTCTTAACTATTAAATAACACATGTTAATGAACCACGTAACACTAAATCAAAAAGGACAATTTAGAATTACTTACATTAATCCCATTCACAAATACTTCAAAAATATCAAGAATACCGTAATTATGTAATTGTTAGCCTTTTGATGTAATGAAAACGTTTACATCATCTGCACCTATAAATCTGTTTGCAAGCCACTGTACTTGTCTTCTTCATAACGAAATAGCTCTTTAGAATCACGAGGAAGTGTAAGCACTTGGAGCTTTTCTACGTTTAACATCACTATCGTCAACATGTGCCATCACACAAAAAACATGTTAAACCACCTTTTACTACAACGATGAGTTTACCACTGACAAATGTTTAGAATTTCTGAAGGATGTGATTTATATTTTAAGTAAAAGGCATAGGCTATGCATTTCCATTTATTTCAATATAAAGTAAATTAATCAACTTTGAAGGCTGTCTTATAGTTAAAAAGTATAAGATTTTACTTCAATTTGTTATGAATACAACTGAAAGGATCCGTCAAATTATGCAAGTATAAGGTTATCCTCTTTTTTATACATACGACCTACTGTTCAGAGAAAGGAAATTGTATGCGTTTCTTGGCAAACAAAATTAGCAATTTTGTCAGGAATATTTGAGAGACCGGAAATATTTTGTGGATATCGACGGCAGACATTAAAAATATAATATTCCTCTTGACATTCCACAGGGTTCGGTGTCGAGCCCAATATTATGTTTTATTTTAATTAATGATTTACGTTTAACTGTTTCATGACCTTCATCAATGTATGCGGGTGCGGACGACACTTCTTTGCTTATAGTCACAAAGACAATTTCAACAATGGATAATGTAGCAACTAGTGCTTTAAACGGAGCAAATTACTTTTTTGAGATAAATTTACTATTTTTAAATGGAGACAAAATTTAAAATTTTTAAGCACTTTACACAAAAAATGATTATATATAATACATGAAGGAGTTTTTTGTGAACACAACTCCTGCGTTATTTCTGGATCAAATATAATGGTTGAGTTGTAAAAATATTCGTCTCATTTCGAAGTTTTGCAATAACGTTTTAGATATTAAAAATTCTTATCCTTAATGGCGTGAGCTAATCTCAAAGGTCAGGTTTTCCCCACAAAATTAACATGGAACGAATTTAGAAACCATTTCTATACAAAACAGCTGTTTATAATAAAAAACAAACTAATCCAGCTACTTTTTGGTTAGGTTTTCGATTAAGTGTACACCTTACTGGTTCTTTTAACCTTTATTATAACTGTTGTTATAAAATATACGAAATAATTTGATTTGAACATTTAACATTATTTACCATCTTAGTTTTGAGGTTATTATTAATCCTACGCCTGTATTACAAATAAAACATAACATATGTTTTTAGAAGGTTCCATCGGAGGTTGGCGTGCGGAGCACGCAGGATTCTCCCCTATTACATAGTTATAACTCTACATGGCATACAAATTTATAGTATGCTCTCCAGGTCAGACCATATTTAGATTATGTTAAGAAGAAGTAAATGGTGATTTATTTATAATTTAATCTTAAGAGGTAAGTAACTTTAAATACTTCAAATTTGCATATTTTACTTTCTTTTAAAGTAATTCAAGATATAGACTTCTCATCTGGTGAATTGGAATTGGCATACACAAAATGTAATTTATTCAGAAATAAACTTTGAGAATATAAATAAATTCAGATTAATTAGAACATTGCAAGCCACTGTTGGTTGAAAATGTTATTTTGAATCTTATTAACTTGCATATTTTTTGATGTTGTAACAAATGCAAAGTATAATTTACATATAGCCAATTAGAGACCTAATTCATGATTATAATAGCAGATTTGTTTACATGCTTGAACAATGAGGACAGAGATTAAAGAAATCCATGAATTATATTTTAGTTTTAGGAATGAAACATTTCAAACAAACAAACTGCCGGTTTTCAAAGTCTGTAAAATAATGATTTGTAACATAAATTTTATAGTTGTGTAAAAGAGCTTTTTAACGAATTTCCATAGGAAATATGAGCTATTGCAGTGACCTTTCTGGTGAGACCAAAGGTCGGGAGTAGTAAATCAGCACTGATAATGTTCTCCAGAACACGTTTTGGGGTAGTTAAAATGTTTATATAAGTGTATTTATGTGTTCGCACTCTAACGGCCGCATGTAAAGTCCAATTTGGTCCAAATTTGGCACACGCGTTGGATGTCTACGTCGCTCAGACGGGTTCGTAAGAAAAAATTAAACAGCCTCTTTTGACTGGAAGTAACTATATTTTTAGATTGTTTTAATGAAACTTTTTTAGGGATTTATCTCCAAAAATAAATGTAGGATATTATTCTGCACGTTTTGTTTTTTTGCACGATCTATAGCTTGCTTGGTTCCCTCAAAATCCATCAAAACGTGAATTATCATAAAAGTACCCGGTACACATGAGGAATATTACCGTGGGGATCTTCTGATTCGAGGACGACATCCAAGTTTATACACTGCGAGCGAAACGAAGCAGTTCATAACCTGAGGCCACAAGGTCAAGGTGCAAACTTTCAAAGAGAGTTTTTCTGCTGTGAGTGGAACGAAGCAACGCGTGAGTCGAAACTGAAGGCTTAGGTAAAAACAAATTTTACTAACATTTTTCATACACACATGCAGCTATTCAGCACCATCATGAATTGACCTATTTACCAAATATGGTTGAAACCCTAGAACATATGAACTTAATTTTGGAAATTCGTTCAACTCACGTCAGCGGTTCAACTGCGTGGTCAAATTATTTTAACTTGATTAAATTTTTAAACATTGAAACTAATATTGCGTAATTCAGGTCATCTAACAAGTTAGTTTTAATTTTTAATGACTAAATAAGCCTGTATGCGACGAAGTCTATTGCAATGTATCTTCAGTGCTGAAGGTCCAATAATAATGTTCTTTTAGTATGTTCTATTTAACAGAGATTAACCCCTCTCAATCACACACACAAAACTGTTAATAACTAACCCGACCTCGCAGCTCAACCACTGACATGAGTTCAGCGATTTTTTTCAAAATTAAGTTTATATGTCTTAGGGTTTCAACCATCTATTTGGAAAATTCAATTCAATTCAATTCAATTTATTTATCCTTTTGACAAATTTTACATTTTGTATAGGACAAGTCAGGTATCAATTAATTTTAAGTAAATAATATAATATAGAGAATATAAAAAAACAGAATAAACAAAACAACAAAGATATCCTACAAGTGAATTACAAAAGTACATATTATTTCATTCCAAAATCCTTACTTAAATTTAAAGAAATTGAAATTGATCTATTCACGAAGGCACTGAAATATATTAGTAGAATTTGTTTGCACCTAAGCATCCAGCTTCGACTCACGCGCTCCTTCATTTTCCTTGAAGCTGAAAAACTCCCTTTGCGGTTGGCACCTTAACCTTGCGGCTTCGGGTTATGCGCTGTTTCCCTTCAATTTCAGCGTATAAAGTTGGATGTCGCCCACCTAGATTTGGCTCAGGTACTTTTATTGTGTTTTACGTTTTGCTAAATTTTTGGGGAACTAATCGAACTACAAGCTCAAGTAAAAAAACAGAATGTGTAGAATAATATCATACGTTTATGTTTTTAGATAAAACTCCAAAACGTTTCATTTTAGTAAGACAAATCTAAAAAAAATTGTTACTACATGTGCTTCCGGCTGTTGGATTTTGTATGCTAACCAACTCGTCCGAGCGGCATAGACAACCAACAAGTGTACCAAATTTGAACCAAATCGGACTTAAAAGCGGCCGTTAGAATGCAAACACACACATATATAATGTTTAACGACACATCAAAACGTTTTCTGAGGACCATGATTGGTGCTCATTTACTACTTTCCACTTTAGGTCTCACCATAGCTGATAAATAGGTCTTTCCAATGAAAATTCGCTAAAAATGCTTAATTATATAAACAAATGCTTACAAATTTATTTGCGTCCATCAAAAATCAACCTTTTACTTCTATTCTCCTTTACATTGACAGAGCGTCATTAACTACACCGGCCTCAGATAAATATAAAATAAATTGTCTATTATAAAAAAATAAAATAAAAATATATATACAAATAAACCACTCAGAATAAAAATCTACGGATTTGACATTTCTAACAATACAGTATTTTCATTGTCAATGTGGAAAACAAATGTACCACACTTCAATAATAACATGCAATACGTATGGTGGAACAATAGGGTTGTTAGTTGACTTCCCTTCCCACTTTATAATTGATATGTATTAATTTATTCAAGAACAATTAACTGTATTTTATTGTTGTTTAGGAAACAATCTAGAATAAACGTATTCATTGGCTTGGTAGTATCGATCCATTGTGTTGACATTGTGTTTGTAATATGACAATATACATAATCTTCATTCACGTATGCTGGGTGACCTAGTAACCTGGTAGGGATATGTTATAGACGATATTTTAATAAATAAATGTTATTTTTCTGTACGGTAAAAAAACAAATTTAATGTAACCAATGAACTAGTTATTAATCCTGAAGGGTACACGTTTTTAAACTATCTGACTTTGTTCAGTGATAAAATATTTACTACCGTACCAATAAGATGACAAAATTACCAAATTTTAAAATGTAATTATCTTATTAGGTTAATTGTTTGACGTGTGTACAGAACATTATGAAAAACGCATGTAAGCTGTATACATTTTTATGTTTGTGAGACAATATTTGTATATGAGTAACATCACGATACAGTTAGGCTCTTGATATAACTTTAAAACTTAGTTAAGTTATAAATGTTCGAAAGTCGTTACCATTTGCAGAGTTCGGGTACACAGCTGGTATGTTATATATTTATGCGTTTTGTTTCCAAAACATTCTAAAATATTATACTTCTTTACATAAATGTAATATGATTTCACCGTAATAGTTGAATTTAACAATGGTTTCGTGTTGGGGTAATAATCATGTTGTCCATGTGGAACAGCTGATTTGTGAAAAATCACACATCTGAATAATATGTAAAAACAGACGGACTGAATCTTTAATACCATATGTTTATCCTGATGTGTTATCTTTATGATTATATTGTTTTTCACTGGATTCGATTTGGGGTAAATATTAGGCAAATTGATGATATCAGCTAAGGCTACCTGAAGGAAAGTACCTTTATATTTTTACCCTCAGAATTCTACAGACCTCCAAGAAATTTGATCGTTCAGAGCCTATTGCAATGTAATAATACCCAAAGATACTTTTGAAAAAATGGCTCACATATTAAACATTTTTTTTTCTCAATCCTGAAATAACCATGTGACTGTCGTCTTATTTATTTGGTAATGGTAGGCCTATAATTCCATTTATTTTTGTTGCATAGCCTTTCGTGTTGAATTGCTTTTCGGTCACTCAATTTCATATAAAAAAAAATAAATAAAATACGTAATTGATAAATATTACAACTACTAAAATATTTTTGGCTTTTTAGCGAATATTTATAGGAATTAGCTATTACAATTACTCTTATGGTGTGGCCAAAGGTAGGCTATACTTTAACTACTTCATTTTAGAACACGGAAGGATAGGAGTGGCGTAATCAATTAGTAAGTATTTAGCTTGCTTTTTTTAAACTTCAAACACAGTAGAATATTTGATAGAATAAACTTTGAACATAAAATTTCACAACTAATACGTGTATTAACGCTTACGCGTTTCAACGAAAAAGTCGCTACCTCAGAGCACTAAATAAGAATAGAGTGGGGACGCAGGCTGCGGCGGTGAAGCCGTCGCCACAGCCAAAATGGTGGCTCTCCCTGTGCTACTGCGCTGACGCAATAGTACACATTTATTTACAGTTAAATCTGAATACTTACATCTGAACTTGTATAGTACTTAAGTTATTTTGTATAAACAATTTAACACGTTTAAAATGTGGTGTTTAATTGCCACAACCACTGACTGAGAAGGGCACAAGCCACACTGGCAGTTGCGCAGCTCCCAGATAAAAAATTGTTTTTACTTAACGTCGAAACTAAAAAAATATATGTCCTTTTAAAAAAAAAAAAAATTACAGAATGTAAAATTTCAACTTATTGCCTCCAACTTTTACGCAGACGAAACTTCTCTGACCAAAAAATAAAAAAGTTGTCGCTTACTGTCTTTTTGATGTCATTTTAATAAAAAATAGTTGAAAAATCATGTTGAAAAATAGTTTTACCATTAATATAAAAATAAATAAATATTTTTGATTTCAAATCCTGTATCATGAATGAATGCAGTATAAACCTGCAAAGTTATAAGTTGATCGAAAGATCACAAATAATTTAAATCTTAGTTTATGAAAATCGTTTCTCTAACTCGAGTACGGATGAAAATGCGGCGACGGGAGAACTTGCCACAGCTAAGATGGCCGATCTAGCTTCAACTGCCTCAATGTCATTCGTATTGGGTTGTCGACTCTATTCTTATTTAGTGCTCTGTGGTCGCCACCTTCAGTAATGCACGAGCTACAATAGTCAAACTATAACTGATAACAATAGTTGTAGTTTGGCTACTGTAGCTCGTGCATCAGTGAAGACGGCGACTTTGTCATTGAAACGCGTTTGAGTTAATAAACGAATTAGTTGTGAGACTTTGTGTCCAAAATTTATCTTATCAAGTATATCTTCTCACAAGTCAAGCTGAATATTTATCCACAGTAGAACAGTTGCCAGTCTAGTTGTTGGCGTTCTTATCCTCCTCTTTCTTCTAGAATCGAGGAGTACTTTATTATAACATATACTTTATTCAATTTTACAATTTTAACTATTACCTATAAGAAACAGCATCTAAATAATTAAATAATGAAATTTAGACCACTTATACAGACGTAAATACCAAATTTTGAACTCGATGTTTTATCTATTTCTGGAGTTATAATGACTTTTTGTAAAAACAAATAAAATGGCGGATTGCGATTAAACTAACAAGAACTTGAAAAAAGTTACTGAACATTTTTCATTTATTTCATTGAATACAATCCGATCCTGTATAGCCCGCTAAGGTTTTTTGTGCTTCTCTATTAAAATTTTAATAAATCAAAATTTAACACTACGCTCAGTATAATAACATTTTTTTTAAATAATTTCAACATTGTAACTTATTGTAATGTATTTCAGCGTACGTCATCGAATTTCTATTCTAACTGCGCTATTACGAACCCTATAAGTAAATTTAAGTAAAAATACTTACACATGAAAGTTGAATGTCGACAATCAAAAGAACAGATAATTTGATCACGCAGCTGAACCGCTGAAGTAAGTTGAGCGAATTTCCAAATTACGTTTATATGTTTAAGGTTTCTACCAACTATTTGGTAAATGGGTCTACTCTCGAGGACCAATAGCTACGTACAAAATATGTTAGTGTAATTGTCTGCACCTCTACCTCCGGCCTCTACTAACACGAAGCGTCGTTCCGCTTGCAATATTGTAGCGGAGTTTGCAGCCTCGGATTATGGACTGCTTTGCTTAGCTCGAATCGGACAGAATTGCTTCGCGAGTTTGTATCCCAGCCGTCGACCTCGGCTTGTATCTTGAGCTGAGGTTGGAAGATTAGATGCAAACAAATTCTACTTATATATTTAGTAAACACACTCAGCTATTTAACGTATTCGTGAGTAGGACAATTTACCAAATACTTGGTTGAAACCATCAAAAGTACAAACTTAATTTTGTAAATTCGCTCAACTCACGTCAGGGGTTCAGCTGAGTAGCGAAATTATTTACAAGTCTGCTTACAAAAACCCAGTCGTAAAAACAATTTACGTTGACATGGTTTTAAAATACAAACGGAAAAGATGAGAAGAAACACTGAAACTAATTATTACCACATATATTATTTCTCAAGGCCATTTTTTTGTCTGTACGCCATAACTTCCTTAATACATCATCAAATTACATGAATGAGGCATCATTTTAAAGCTTTCCTTAACCGCTACACCGGAAAAATATACAAAATACAATTATACGAAAAAATAAAAAAATAAATCAAGAATCCGAAAGTAACAGTGATGTAAGATCAAGTAAGTTGTAGGGATAATTTCCTGGCGTTGGCAACACTGATGATAACAATACCCAGCTGGA
>JAGFPH010000779.1:235627-247324 GCA_018207615.1 Philaenus spumarius | reverse complement strand
ACAACAGGAACACATTACAGACAACAGGAACACATTACAGACAACAGTAACATATTACAGACAACAGGAATATATTACAGACAACAGGAACACATTAAAGACAACAGGAACACATTACAGACAACAGGAACACATTACAGACAACCGGAACACATTACAGACAACAGGAACACATTACAGACAACAGGAACACATTACAGACAACAGGAACACATTGCAGACATTGTTCACGCGTTGTTGCCACTGAACTCGTCAATATCTCTGCAAATGTTGCCACTAGCAAAGTGTATGTTTTCTGGGGTTTGGTTATACTTAACCAGCTTTGATTGTGGGTTTACAAGTTTAGGTGTGACTCAATAGTTAGGTATAGTATGTTAGTTTGTATTTGAGTTATTATTTATTTATAAGATGTTTATAACATGTATTTGTTTTGTTAATGATTTCATAGTTTAGGCAGGACTTACTTTATTTTTGTACAAATGGCAGTTCAGTAATGGGGGTTTTAACCTGTTTGCGTTGCTTTGTCTACATGGTTCGCTCACGTATTTTTTGTTTGTAAAAATGTAAATAGTTTGTTGCAATAAATTTATTCCATTTCCATTTCTACAGCTGGTGATTAAGTAGCGTGTAGAAGCTACACACAATAGTCATTTTATATTGTAACCATACTGAGGGTCAATTTTCGTGTAGTATGTTTTAAATTAAAAACTATTGTGTCGTTATTATTAAAACTATTATGAAATATCATTCTTATTTCATCATTATATTTATGAGGGCACATTTTGAGGTTTATTTATTTTAGATTGAAACCCTACTGATACCTATTTCTGGAACAGGCCGATTTTCGTGCAGTTTGTTTCAATTAAAAGAAAATGTAGGTGGTCATTAAAACCAAAAAAACTATAAAATTTAACTTTGGTTTCATCGTGATATTTACAATGACCCTTTTTAAGGATATTTGGTTTTTGTATTACAACGCTTTCGATGCCTATTTCTGGAGATCTAGCTGGCCGAGTTCCGTGTGGTTTGTTTTAAACAAACGAAAATTATGACAATATTGCACTAACAAAAATGATAAAATGTCAATTTTACTCCATCGTTATATTTACACGTTCATTTTTATTTTTATTCTACAACCCTATTTCTGGAGGATTCATTTTTCCAAAGGAATGTTATTACTAACCCATCTGAAACAGCTGACCTAGGGGGGCTTTTTTAAATAGTTTTAATATAATTCATTATATTTGTGTATTTCTATTTTTTCTGGTAGTTTCCTCGTTGTGAACATATCAAACGATTTACACAAACACACATATATATTGTATACATGGAAATAAACAAAATATACAAACACAAATTTAACTAGAGAGATTACTACAGACTTGCTAAATAGAAACTCGTATCAGCAGAAGTAGAACTTGTCATCATGTTGATATAAACAAGAGAGGAGAAGCGTTAATGCAGTAAAGTTACAACAATAAAAGTAATGGCAGCAGTGTATGCACATTGCAGGACTTTGGCAAACTGTAATTGTGCCTGAAGTATAATGGGCTAAAGTCGTAAACATTAAGTGTCTGTTACAATGCTGGCAGCGTTCAGGCCTAACAAGCACTACAGATGGAGAACAAAATTAGTTTATCTAGAAACAAATGTAGTTTTACTAAATCACATTTAATAATTTAAAAATGTCTATGGACTTCATCGCATGTTGCGCCGTACCAATTATTCTACTTCTAATATAATTAAAATATAAATGAACAATCTCCCTCATCTCACTTTATAACAGTATGCAACGATAACTCCAAATCGAAACCTTCTTCACGGATGAGGGATGGATTGCTACCATACCATATGATCTACATGGGTTGCGGGGGTAGGTAGTTGTAGCGTCGCTTTATATAAATCATTCCTACAGTCCCCATCCTCGAAGACGGTTTCGGTTCGGAATTGCATCGTTTTTATAAATTTATTTATTTTTGTTTGCTTGTCAAGGTACCTCACTGCTATTGACTGGGACACGCTGACAACAATAATAATCAAAACTAATGCAAACATTCGCTACACTTACTAACAAAACTTATTCCTCTAAGTATAATGTATGCGACAAAACGTACAAGGATGCAACCCGCAATACAAAACAGCCGCTAAAGTTATTTACCAACTTTATAATTAGTCTGTGAATTATGCTCAAGTTTTGATATTCAAGCATCGAAGCTTCGTAATTAAAATTTAGGCTGGCTTTGAAGTAAAGTTCCACCTAAGCCCTGCTTGTCTACATCCCGGTCACGTACAACTGTGTCATTAGCGCCCCTGGATTTGTTTTTGTGAATTAACCAACTTCCAGGCTCATTAAACAAGTTCTGCGGATGCCTAAATAAAGTCTGTATTTTTATTTTCAATTGAATTGAAATAAATGCGTAACAATGTCCCTTAGGTAAGTTTTACCCCCTTATAAATATAATAGAAGGCTCAGCCAACTGCTTGATTTGCTAACCAACCCCCGCGTGGAAGCAAATGCAAAAAATACTATGATAAGTTCACGAGAGTGATGATTAAAGAGGACAGAGATTTTTTATTTGAAGAAGGCCAATTTTCCAGTTATAATATATTTGGCCAAAATGTGATACTGTAAAGCATTATTTCAATCTGGTCATATTGACGTACTCAAAAATAATATTTGCATAATTTTAATTGTGATAAAAGTTTAAATTATGATATAGTCAGCAGTTTGTGTTTCTACTAACTAAATAAAAAAAATAAAAAAAAAACTGTGTAGAATAACCAACTGATACTAAATTTGCCAATTTGGTTGTAATGGTAATAAATCTAAATGCTTAAAAGAAACGTGTGTTGGTTCAATATAGGCCTAACTTAAAATTGTGTTAAGCTTGTGATTCAAATCAGCTGTTTTATTTGTCATGTTATGTATCAATAAATGTACAAATGTTATAATTGAATGAGTAACTTGGCTGCGCAGTGGGAGAAAAATGTCTTATTATTTTAAAATTCACTACTAATCGTCCTTTAGATTTGGACATAAATTATAAAATCTTAAAATTGTATACGGCTTAACGCTGGAACGATTTTAATTAAATGTTTCACTTTCATAATTCACGCAATGGATTAAGATAACAAATACATATATTTACGACTTCGCAATAAAAACTCGAAGGGTTGGAGATAAATTTTTTTTTACAAACAAGTATTGTCTGTAAATCAAATTGAGATATTAATAAATGAATGCAAGAAATGAAATATCGGGTAAATTTATATATTTCACTGACAAAAATAATGTGTTTTCTATTCTTAATATAACTTCAGAATTTTGGGTCTTATAAAGTTTATTTTTTCTGGAACGTTCTTGAACAGGAATCCCTTTTATGGTCCAGAACCGTCTGGAAAATTCTGTAACATTTTAGAATATTCTACAACATTCTAAAACACTATCGAGCATTCTAGGACATTTCAGAACATTCTGGGAATATTCTAAAAGCTTCTAGAACATTGAGGAAAATTCTTGCCAGTCTCATCGAATTCTCGAAGAAGGACCAATAACAAGCTCCATTGGTTTGAAGCGCACTTTTGTCCCGCTCATCTCCCAACTCAACCCCTGCAGTTCCAACTGATACCCTCATGGATGGGAAATGGAGAGCGAACTTTCAACCAGATAACCTTCAAGGGACTTTGCGGTGGGTTGTGGAGTTATAACGGCACTCATGAATAGACCAAGCGATTATTCAATTATTGATTATAAGGTTTCACAAAATTCAATTTATTAACAATCCAAAAAGTAAGCATGGTGTAGATTTGGTACTTTCTTTGTATGTAGCTATAATTCAGGAAAGTTTCGTTTTTTGTCTGGTAAATACGTTTTTGATTGTATTACTTTTATTCTAAAATTATTCTTCAGCTTAAACACGTTCCAGAGTTTGCATGTTAAACAAGTGAATGGTGATTAGCAAAGAAAGTAAAATATGGTCTACAAACAACCGAAGTGAATGAAACGGCATCGCTTAAGCTCACTTACTTAATGAGAAATATTTTTCTTTATAAGTTTCATTTATTACTTGCAGTCTCTTTATATAATATTAAAATATTCTCGTCGCTTCCAGTGACCTAAATAAAAATAAGGATGAAGTTTTCAAGCAGGAATAAACAGTATCTCTGCATTTACAACTGTGAAGAAATTATGTTTTCATGTTGACCTCAAAATGAGAAATAACATGAACTGATTTTCTTCTAATTTGAGTACATAAAAAGCTTCAGTGCTAATAGATGTGTTACTAGTCGTTATTTCACGGTAACAGTTATAACAAAGAAAATGCTAAAGGAACGCACTGTTATTTGTCTGTTACTATAAATTTGCAGATTTTGTATTCCTTTTTATCGTTATTGCTAATGTACCGAACACAGAAACTCTTTAAAAACCTATGTTCATATCAATTATTAAAATATTATGGAAGTGTGAAATTAAATATTTTGATAAAATTAAAAATCAAATATGTGTTCAATATTATAAAAACAGTAACGCAAACAGTATTGAAATAGAATACAACACACTCGGATCAATGATGTCGTTACTGAGCAAGGTACATTAAAGTATGGGATTCCGCAGGGCTCAGTACTTTCGGGCCCATTATTCCTAATATATGTTAACAACTATGTAACGGTAGATTCAAAGGAAACCTTGTCTCATTTGCTAATGACACCGCACTTTTTTATAAGGCGGATTCGTTGGAACAGCTGAGAAGGGACATGCAGGATGACGTAAATATTTTACGAAGGTTATTGACGTACCTTCTCTAAATTTAATACAACTGAAGAAAATACGTATTATAAGTACACACTGATTTAAGAACAATGCAATTTGGCTCTAAAATAAAAAATAGTTTAGAGGTGACTTTCAAGAGAACATTGTGTATTTTATAATTTATAAGAATATGAAGGGTTGAGAATAGAAAGATTTGCACGGTACTTCTTCATGATGAGTTGGTTAATAGGAATAACATGTTAATGGAAAGGGGATAGATAATATGCAGGGTATTATTTTAAGAAGGTAAATAACAATGATCCTGGAAATCATTATTTTTTCGCAAGTGATTAAAAAAAAAAAAAATGTGCTCGAAAAATCAACTATTTGTTTTGGTTAATTATGTTTTAGTTGAATGGTTCGTGTGACTATTACATTTGGCTTATCTTAGAAACATGTTCGAATCTAGCTACTGGAGTTCGGTTATATTTCAGTAGTTTGACATGAGAAAACTGTAAGCATAAACAAATTAATAAAAAAGAAAAACAATCAATTAATTGAAAACAAACCAATGAAAATCTTAACACTTAATTGTTATACACAAGCATAATTTGCACCAGAAATTTAAAAAATCATCTTTGTCATCTTTGTATTTTTCATTTACACAATCTACGAAGATGATTATGGATATTTCGTGGAACAAAATTTAACAAGACTTTAATTAACAACTGAATTTTATTTAATACGAGTAAACCTCGTGAAAAACCAAGGGCAGAATAATTAGATATACATCAGAAAAACAGCATTAAAATATATTACAACTAACACTTTATCTAGGCCTACCTAACTAACCTGTGAGGATTTTTTTAACTTGGTAAATTTATTTAACTAGGCCTATAAGAATTATATTGTAGTCTAATACATTCGACTATCAAAACATAAAATTATGAACAAAATATTAAATTTAATAAACCCACTCACACCTCATATCTTTCACGGGGAACAGAAGAATATAGCATGGTTGTATTGTTTCAGACTTTTTTTGAGAATGTAGATAAAGTAAGTGGATTATTATTTAATTTTAAGGGTAATTATTCCATTTCATCACTTTGACTAAATAATCAAATTGTAAATAGTTTTGTACATCCCTTAAAAATATTATTACATATTAAATAACTTTAGCTTTATATAATTTTACCCAATAAAGTCACAAAAGATGTGCCCAAGGTCTCAAAATATAGCTGATACCAAAAATTAGAATTTTTTTAAATTACATGTACTATTTTGTTTTCTTTTTCTATTCCATTTTTTTTCTAAACCCACTATTTTCCTTTTAATCCTTCCTCACTTTCTCCCCCCCCCCCCTTGTGGTGGCCGGAAAGGTGTGATTTTTTTTACTTCATTCTTATGCTAAAAAAGAGTCTTTGTACCAAATTTTAAGTTTATAGCATGCTTTTTATTTTGTGAGTTTAAAAAAAATTATTTAAATAACATGGAATCTAATGCCCTTAAAAGATATGAGGTCTTAAAAAATGTATTTTCTCAATCTACAACTTTCCAATTATTTAATTCTTGTTAAAAAAAATCCACCGTTTACCCTCTGTGAAAAAAACGTGTTTTGTACCCTTTCAAATCCTCCCAAAACCCTTCCTGCTATGTTTATGACAAAATATCTCTCACATGGGTTTAATTGCAACAAAAGCTTTATGTTTGATCATATTGCCCTCTATAAGCCAATGGGTGTATTCATTCTAATGAACATTTTTATTTTATCCGTACTAAAATACAATAGGCCTTACCGTGAGAAAATTCTGAAGTTTTAAATTTATACGATTATAATTTTAGCCATAATTTGTTGATACAATATTGACCTCCGTAACAGAATCACCCTCTGATGTTATGTTTTGTTTATTAATTTGTAACAGCAACTCTCTAATGCAATCATTTTCAATAATTTAATGTACACGTGCACAATGTTCGCAATAAATCTAATTTCCCGAAAGTAATGAAATTATTATGAATAATGCATTACAATACTGTGTTACTCTGTTAATACATTTACATATACTGTTCATCGAATTAGCGTTCTACATTACTAGGATTTAGTATCGGTCTAAGAAAATCCTTCTTTGAAAATACGATTTTACAAACCTTCATATTAACATTTCCGTTTGAGAGTTACAGAGAGTAAATCAAATGTATTCATCAGTTTGGGTATAGTTTAGTGGCACTATTTTCAAAATGAGGTCAATCGATTTTATTTTAAATTTATTGAAAAGCAAAGTGCCATATTTTTCACCAATGTATTGTATTTATTTTCATCTACAGTATATGAAAAATAACCAAACGGTTTCTTTTAGTGGGGTATTTACAGGATATCTTGATTGGTGTAGCTCTGCTAATCTGTATATTCAATAGTACCACAAGGTCTCCAAACATAAAGAGGTGTGACTTTATTTATTTATTTAAGAAACGAGATAGTAAATAATCTCTATGTGTAAAAGAAGAGGTTGACTGACTAATGAATATTCAACGTACAACCAAAACTATCTTAGCTTTAAGCCTTAAGATTATCAATATACTTTCATACCACTATGTAGAAGTAGGAGTTCGCAATATTGATTTTAAGGGTTAAAAATTATCAAAATAAGGGGTTCACTCGAAGCCCTAATACAAATAAGACAGCTTATTAGGATCAAAAGCTTACCTACAAAATTTTAAGTGTGGCATAATTACAACCATTACCATATCAACCAACTTATAAATTCAGAATCAATTAATTATTTTGCACAACCAAAAGTTTCTCAGGTTAGGCAAAATAAAAATAAAAACACAAACAAAAACAAATTCGAGCATGCAGCTGAACCGCTGTCATGAGTAGAGCGAATTTCTAAATTAAGTTTACATGTATGTTTAGGGTTTCAACCAACTATTTGGGAAATTGGTCTACTCACGAAGGTGACGGGAAATATATTTGTATCACAGCCTACAACCCGGCACACGCTGCTTCGATCTGTTCGCATGCCTCTTATTATTGACTGCATCACGGCGGTCGGGCCATGGTAAAATCCCTCACGTGAATTAGAAATCGGTACTTATTTGATATTTTACGTTTTGATAGATTTTGGCGGAATGTGCTAGAAAGTCGTGTAAAAAAACAAAATTTGCAGAATAATTTCCTACATTTATTTTTGTAGATAAAACCCCCAAAAGGTTTAATGAACTCGTCCGAACTACTTAGAAAATCAATGTGTGTACTAAATTTGGACCAAATCGGACGTAAAATGTGGCCATTAGAGTGTAAACATATACAATTTTTAGTAACTCCCAAAAGCGTGTTGTGAGGACTGTGATCGATCCTCTTTGACTACTCGACCTTAAGTCTTATCATAAGATTACCTATGGAAATTCGCTAATAATAGATGGTAATCCACTTCAAGTGCTCTTCAACATCTGTTAAATATTCATCATCACTTGACCTAAATGTGGAAACCATCTCCAAGACTTATTTAAAAATCACAGTAAGATTGTATAATTAATTGTAACTCTCGATTTGGATCAGCATCGGATGATTACGTTTTAATGTAAAACCCATCTGACGCTTCGGATCATCTGATCTGAAAGTATAATGAGATATTTCCTGACACGATGGATATCCGAGGGGGATTTGGTTACGATTATTTTATTGAATATTTATACCGTTATGAGGTCAATTAATCTGCATTCTTGTAAAATATAAATTTGTCCAGTAAAAGTTTAATATTGTATTGTTGGAGTTAAATCGTTGCGGCGAAACAACTGTTTTGTGTTGTTTATAACTTTACAATATCGTTAAGTTAAAAGATAATTTTAATTACTTAATGATGCTACCTTAGTAAGATAAAACCTTAATGTAAGAAATTTAAAAAATTGTTGTGA
The DNA here is from genome assembly GCA_018207615.1 of Philaenus spumarius. Lineage (NCBI taxonomy): Eukaryota > Metazoa > Arthropoda > Insecta > Hemiptera > Aphrophoridae > Philaenus > Philaenus spumarius. The sequence goes on along the minus strand of JAGFPH010000779.1, from coordinate 238,656 downwards.
CTTTTTAGCGAATTTCCAAAGGAAATACCTTGGAATTATTAGGAATATCAGGAGTGGTCCCCTCAACACGTTTTGCTGGTCATTCAAAATCTATAATCAAAGCCCACTAAAGAATACCGTTGAGGGACTTGCTTGTGTACGCCGAGACCTTGAACGCCGTTGTGCGACGTTGTCACGTTCTTCCCACGCTTCTAACTGACTGCGGCTGACTCAACGCATTTATAATTCTTTAAACTGTGCGATCAAGCCTCGAGCGGTAAATACCAGGAGTGTTCGGGGCTAGTAGATATGGCAACGCTGCACGCCCATCCTATTGGCCGCCTCGCCGTATTCTTTAGTGGGCTTTGATATAGTCGCACTCAAATGACTGCATTTTACGTCTTATTTGGTCCAAATTTGGTACACATATATAGGTTGTTTAATAACTCGCTCGAACTGCACGATTGTTTACAGGAAGTAAAATTTGTTTGAGACTTTTCGTGCTAGAATGAAACTTTTTTTGTGATTTTATCTACAAAAATAAATACAGAAAATTGTTCTACACACTTTTTGTTGTAACACGGTTTTATAGCCAGTCCGGTTCCAGCAAAATCTATCAAAACGTAAAATAACTTAAAAGTACCGGTTCGAATCCACATGGAAATTTTAGATTTTAGATTGATCTTCTGAGCTTATACGAAGGCCGGGATGTAATCTCGCGTAGGGAGTTTCTCGCTGAGAGCGAAGCTTAAGCAGTCCATAATCCGAGACCACAAGGCCTGATTTCAAACTCGCAAAGCGGGAGCTGAGGTGCACACAAAATCTACAAATATTTTCGTACAAGATGGCAGCTATTCACCTCCTTCTTGAGTAGACCAATTTCCCAAATAGTTAGTTGAAACCCTAATGCATGTTAACTTAATTTTGGAAATTCGCTCAACTCAAGTCATGCGTTCAGCTGCGAGATCGAATTATGTTCACTGTTGTCAAGGATTAAACATAACATAGTACAATAAAATACACACAATTAAAACTCAACACTACATTTTCAACATTCTAAAATGGCTCCACTTTTCACTATCTCTAAATTACTCTTTGAGAAAAAACTTTCTATCTCAATGATTGATTTAAAAAAAGGTAATGGAATATTTCATGCAATATAACTTTTTCAAGACTCACTGTAACAGTAATTAAATTGTAAAATATGTTTTTAAAATTAAAACTTTACTAGAATTATAAATAATACTATTGACAATAAAACAAACTATTCTACGTTTTGCAGCGGTGATATTATATAATGTAATAGTAACATTAATTTCCTTTTTTGACCTCATGCCCGTCTGGTCCCCCCAAAATAGATCAAAACTAAAATACCATAAAATTATCCCTCAACTTTTACCTCGCGAAGCGAGTTTGTCTGCGCCGAGCGGGAATTGAGTAATGGCTGGAAGCTGAGGTGCAAACAAATTCTACTAATATATCTCGTATACGCAGGAAACTATTAAAGCGCCTTCGTAAGTATTTCCCAAAAAGTTGGTTGGTTACCCAAAACATGTAAACTTAGTTTTGGAAATTCTTTTAACTAACGTCAACGGTTCATCTGCGTCATTTAATTACAGTACTTACATTGATTTAGTATTTTTATTTATGAATTGCTATGTATGCGATATAAAACATATAAATTCTTTTATCTACGACCATTGCAATAAACACCAATAACGCTATTACAAGTAACATCAGAAAGAGGTACATTACAAACCAAAAGCCAACCCGATTAGGTAATGATATCATTACCTAACAGGAGTCACTTTACATAATAGGCTCTAGACCAATGAGAGCTCGTCATTTGACGGAAGTAGAGTTGTAATAAAAATAACGCTATTCGTACATCATCTGATTGTACCCATACGTTCCGGATGTTAGTGTGTTATTGTAACTAACCTCAAACGTGAGTTGACGCATTCCGCAAACATGAGTGATAGTGATGAATTTTGTTTAACTCCAGAGGAAATTAATACAAAAGCAAATTCGGCTCTGAACAATTTGTTGCCAGAAAAATCTAAATTTCGTTATGAAAAGGTTTATAACCAGTTTATGGAGTGGAAAACTAGAAATGGTGTTAGTTCGTTTTCCGAGAATGTTTTCATTGCGTATTTTGAGGAATTGGACCAAGATAAGAAACCTAGTTCGCTTTGGTCTATTTATTCAATGATTAAATCTACAATCAACATCAAACATCAAATAGCCTGTATATTTTTGGTCGTATCTAAAGTAGTGTACGCAACGATTGTATTCAGCCTTTAAGCCACTCGTGAGATATTTAGAACACTCGCTTCGCTCGTGTTCCAACTTACATCTCACTCGTGGCTTAAAGGCCTTCATAATACAATCGTTGCGTAAACTACTATTACTTTCTGTTACGTAATGCAATTATTATAACACAATTAATGCAACTTCCGAGTTTCTGTTACAATAATGTTCTAGATATCGATGAATTTGTCGCCCTGGCTTTAAACTGACTGCACTATGCGGTGTTTAATATAAGGAGAGGAACATCAGTTTGCGGTGCACGTAGGCAATAAGGGAGACAAGACATCAGCTCTTCCAAACACTTCTGCAATTGGATCCTCCTCGTGTTGGGGTAATTACATTGTGCGGGAAAACACTCTGCGTTTTGTACAGTTGACAGCTTTAGAAGCGCCATTACGTTTCCGTTTTTGTGCATTTATTTGTTTAAAGAAATTTGTAATGGCTTAAGAAATAATTTATTTGATATTTAAATTGTTTTGAACAACCAGGGGAAAACCTAATCTCCTAACCAGTTCCCTTATTATATTTTCTCTCTTTTTCTGTCGGAATCTTTTACTTAAACAACAAGCTCTCCGAATCGCCCCCCCCCCCCCTGCTAAATATCCAGTTCTTTAGGAGGATAAAATATTTGTTTACCTTACTATTTTTGTTTTATGTAAAATACCTTACCTCCTATGTAAAATATGTTGGTCTTTTTAAATAAACAAATAACGAAGAGGCATCGATCAGTGGTAAAGATG
>JAGFPH010000779.1:211259-235617 GCA_018207615.1 Philaenus spumarius | reverse complement strand
CTGGAAATAGAGTCACGAAGTGGCCGAGACTAACCTGAATGTTCCAGATTGTTACAGACTATTCTAGAATGTTTGACATTGTTCTAAATATTCCAAATCTAGTGACCGTAGCAAGCAGGTGGCAGTGATGGCCAAGGGCTGGTCCACTTCTTTGATGTTGACGCTCGCCGACTGTTCCAACCTTCCTCTTGCCCCCTCCTATGTGACGTCACTCTGGTACCAGGATAGGCCGTTTAAGCACGTTCGCCTTAGCTCTCACGTGTTATTTGATATAACGTTGCATATTATGATAATTCTTTAAAAAAATATGCAATACACACAACCACCTAAATTATATGTTTACCAAATTTGGTTAATATTGAGTAATTATTTTGTTCAGTACAAGTGTTTACAGAAGGTATATAATTCCGCGAGATTTTCGCCTTTTGACGAATATTTAAGGCAAATTTTCCACGATTTTCTTTAAAAAAGTATACAAAACACACACAATCACCTAAGTTGTTTAGCGAATTTGGTTAATATTGAGCAATTATTTTTTTTTAGTACAAGTGTTTAAAGGAAGTATTTAATTCCGCGAGATTTTCGCATTTTGGTGCATATCCAAGGCTAATTTTCTCGAAGAGGCATTCCATGAATTTCTTTAAAAAGTTATACTATATCTAAATTAATTATATGTTTAGCAAGTTTGGTGAATATTGAGCAATTATTTTGCTTAGTACGCGTTTTTAAAGAAGGTATATAATTCCACGAGATTTTCACCCTTTGACGCATATTAAATGCTAATTTTCTCGAAGAGGTATTCCATGAATTTCTTTAAAAAATTATACAATGCACATAATTACCTAAATTATATGTTTAGCAAGGTATTTATTTATTTAATGTTACGTTGCAGACGAGATTATTTTATGAAATGTTACCAAGATTATCAAGTAGGCTAATATTGTCTGCACCGTTACTTGAATATTCCAAGAAACACCTTTACTAACAAAATACATTAAAACAAACATTTTCAGAATGATGAGATATAAATAAATAAATGTATAACATATAAATAATAATAAGATTTAAACTTAGAGTACCTGTAATTATTGATAACTCAAAATTTAGAAACAACAAATTTTAAGTAATTAGCTTCAAATTAAAATAAACAATAAAACATATATTTTATTTAATGTAAGATTTGCAAGCCAGATTACTTTATGTTAAAATGTTACCAAGATCCTCAAGTAATTTCTTCTGCAGCTTTAAGGCTCGGCTCCCTACATTCAAAACGGCGAAGTTTTGTACCAATTTCAATGTTAAATAACCAAAACATACCTTCACTATTAAGCATATTTTTGTGTTGTTTTTGTCAAAAAACGAAAGCTGTATTTTTTTTTCGTAAAGTAAAATAGATTGTGGGTGTTGATTGCTAAAGTTTTTTGCAATATCTCTTTTTTCAACTGAGTAAAAAATTAATTAAGTTTACTATTTATATCATACGTTTATAAAAACAATAAAACTGTTTTTGAAAATGTATTTAGCAAACCACATCCGCATGACAGTACTTCAAAATGAAAAAATATGTTAAAATTTATTCCACGAATTAACGGAAAAAATGACTTATTCTGTAGCATTGCTCTTATGGGAATCAGATTCAATATGGCGGACAGGGTAGCGCCACCTTAAGTTAAAATGTTTAAAAAAATCTTTACTAGCAAAATGCACTTAAAATTGTCAGAATAATAAGATATAAATAAATATATAATATACAAATAATTATAATCAAATTTAAACCTAGAGTAATAGAATTATTGACGACAAAAATAAAACATAATAATAATAAAACTAACGATGGCGTGGTTGTTAAGGCGTGAAAGCTTTATCAATCGTCATGGCAACCATCAATGGAAAAGTTCCGGGTTCAATTCCCATTGACCCCGAATAATTTTCTAAATGGTTTCTTAACAGACATCATTGGCTGTGGTCCGGATTCCACGTAAAACTGTAGGTCCCGTCTTCATTAGCCTTAAAGTGCAAAACAGCAGGACGTTAAAAAAAACCTAATCAATAGTTGTTTTGAAATTGTAATGCCAAAACATTGTTACAGTTCACATTTCTAAAAATTCTATTTACACATTGTATTTAAATTTATGCAATTAAATGTCATTTACATAAATACCTTAATTCCTTGTACTGCTCGCAGTCCTATTGTGATCACTCTTTATTGGGTGCCGTACGTTTCGCCTATTTTTTCAGGCATTTTCAAAACCGTTTATACAAATTTAAAAATTATTTGCATTTTTTTAATGCGCGTCAAAAAACTATAAATTACTGTAAATAAAAGGTATTTATGTAAATATATCCAGTCCAGTAAGGCAAAAAAAAAAAAACGTTAATTTCCTTGTTGTTAAGTCATATTTATTAACTGTAAATGTGCTTATTTTGTGGAAATAAATCTGATTTGATTTGAGAACACATTTCTTTTTTGTTTGTTTAATAAACAAAATCAGCAAACGATTCTCAAATAAAATATAGTCTACGTGCCAAGAACCTTACTTAAGAATACACACTTATACTTGTAAAGTGTGTAACACAGAAACAATTCTTTCCAATTAATCAATTTGATAATAAAAAATACATTACTACATTTAATTTCTTTAAGGTTACTGAACTCTAACCCCCTATTTTGTATCAAAAGTCTTTCAAGTCACCTTAGCTACCCCACTGCTTCTCAGAGAGAGTGACTTACGTCCCATCACTAACAACCAATTATAGCAGTAAAATTAAATTATTAGTATAATAAAATGAATTCCATTTTATATTTAAACATGTAATTACAAGTTTCCGTATTTCAAGTGAAATTTCTCGAAATCAATTTGTTTAACTACATCAGTAGCTGTCAATGGTGTTAAATTTAGTATAATATACTAATTAAATACAAAAACCTAATCAATTAAACGACGTATTGGCAAAGTAATTACATCTGATTATTTATCTTTGATCATGATATAAAATGTAAAATTTAACATATGTACTACAAGCAATTATTGATTTCTAACATGATTTGAAAATATTTGAAAAATACAAAAAATAATCATGTTTTATTTTGAAAGACAGACTGCCACGGCCACACACTGTATTTGTAACGTACAGACACCAGTGAAGCGGTAGATCTCCAAACATAGAATTAATTGATTTTTAATATTTGATGTCGATATTTTAATATATAAATTGATTGAATTATGAGAATATACTACTTGATATTTTAATCAAGTTTGGATTTTAACATAAAATATAAGCGAATATAATACACATGGTGTTTTAATATCTAAATACTAGAGGGTACCGCCCTCTACACTCTTCGCTCACCAGCCCCCCCCCCCCCCGCCCCCCGGGGTAACAATTGCAAACAGAATATTGAGTACACAGATATTTTCACGGAAATGACGGTTGATTAAGAGATAGGGTAGGTTGGTAGTGAAAACACCTGGATCCTGAAGTATGTGTAGTAAGGCCAGAGTTTTTGAGAATATCAGGAATTTGTATATATAACAGAGAGACAAAACAGGGCAAGAAACTGAAACTGAATACGATTTGTTTCTTAATTAATTATAAAAAAAAAACACCAGAAATCATAAACAATACATTTTTAGAAGAACGTACCAAAAATACAAATAATTTCAAACCATATAGACTATAGAGTTGAGCGAATTTCAATCTGATCTCGCTCTGCTTCATTTCGTTAGCCTTGCGGCATCTGATTATGTTCTGCTTCGGTTCGCGAAGTTTATCTCGGCCATAGACCTCATATCAGATTCTGCCCCAACGTGGTTGAACAGGTACTTTTATGGTATTTTACGTATTGATCAACTTTTGGGGGACCAGATGGATTATAAGGTCGTGTAATAAATTTAATGTGCTCAATAATCTCCTATGTTTTAGATAAGACTTAAAAACGTTTCATTCTAGTACTAAAAATCTCAAGAACGGTTACTGTCGGTCGAAAACGTTCTCCCGGTTGTTACGAACTTGTCTGAGCAACTTAAAAAACAAAAGTGTGTACCAAATTTGATCCAAATCGGACGTAAATTACGGTTGTTAGAGTGCGAACACATACATACATTTGTAAAACGTGTTCTGGGGACCATGATCAGTGCTTATCGGCTTCATTTGACCTTAGGTCTCACCATAAGAGTCACTGCAGAGCCTGAGAGTCTGTTATTTCATATGGTAATTTGCTAAAATCCCTAATTTATTTCCGGACACATAACTTAAATAAAATTTGGTTTCCTATATTTCCACTTCACCCTTTCGTTAAATATTCATCATCACTTGACCTGAATGTGGAAACCATATCCAGGACTACTTTCTTTATTTTTATAATCACAGTTACTCTTGATTCGGATCAACATCGGATGATTACGTTTTAATGTAAAACCCATCTGTCGCTACGGTTCATCTGATCTGAAAGTATAATGAGATTATTCCTGACTCGATGAATAACCGAGTGGATTGGGTTGCAATTATTTTATTAAATATTTATACCGTTATGAGGTCAAGTAATTGCATTCTTGTAAAATATTAATTTGTCCAGAGAAGGTTATTATTTCAGTGTTTGATTAAATCGTTGCAGCGAAACAGCTGTTTTGTGTTGTTTACAACTTTGAAATATCGCAAAGTATTACCTCCACTTTGTTATAATTACTTAAGTAGAGGGCACACGAAGCGACTGTTTTGGGAAACCAGTTGACTTTGCAACTGTGTGTTTACCTGTGGGGAAGTGCACACGAGGCGATTGGAATGAGTTTCAAATGAGAAATGTGAGAACTTACCTTGATGCCAAATAAATTGTTCATTATTAGTAATAAGCAGCACAATATATACTATAACAAACGCGTATTATATTAAACTGCTCTCAAATAAAGTAATAAACACTAACTCTATACACACATTAGAAGTCAACTCATATAAAAGCGAGTGAACGACCGTGAGTAACCATATACTGTCCGCGAGGCACGAGATGGTCCCTGGAGCTGCCCGTAAACAGCCATGTCCTCACGCGGTATCCCGTTTTTAGCAGGCGCAAAGGCGAGTAACGGGGACTGACGCGATAGCGGAAAATATAACGTCATATAGCTTAGTATTGATATTGATCATGTAGACTTAAGTTAAAATGGATTTTAGTAATTAAAACAGCCGATTTGTTTTCAAATTAATTCTATTGACTAAATTCTCAACAAAATCAGCACAAACAATACAGTAAATGAAAAATGTGTACCTAGTATAGTCTACAGGCGTTTTAAATATCATACTACACATAAATAAATTGAGTAAATTAAGTTTAAAAAAATACAATAAAGGAGGTTCTAAAAATCAAAAAGCTATAAAGTACAATAATATTAACCAAATTTAAGTTACTGTAAAATATTTTGTACGAATGTAAGAAGTTTATAAGTTTATACAGTTATTGTACAATAAATGAGTTATATCAATTAAAGTTAATTTATAATCATATTTACTATAAATATTATTACTTGATGATTTCTTTTATTGTTATTTTTAAGGAACATAATTACACTGTTCATTAATAATTTAATCTTCTATCGTTTTTAAACTTATAAATCCAAAAATATTATACTATGCCAAACTCTTACCGTGTTTTTTAAAAACATATTATTAATATTATTTCAACACTACTAATCGGAATTATAATAACTTTTAAGCTGTTATTCTGTTAATCTATTAAAATCCATTTAGTATAATAATTAAGTAAACGTACATACGAGCAGTATATATATTTTGTTCTTTCACAGCTGTAATTGCATACATATTTGCAATAATTGCTACTAATAATGTTATTTTTTATATATATTAAAAAAAAAACACTGCAGAATTCCTGTTTTGTACCACGATGCCACGTTTGATTTTAAATAGCATTTGTCGAATAACGATGCTGCTGACATTCACGGCGGCTCTGTACTATTTCGTGGCACATAGCTACAAGCGCCTTCAAACTAAATCTAGGCAAGGACCTAGGGACCATCTCGTGCCTCGCGGACAGTAATATAAGGTGACCGGACATTAGACCACATGGACATTCGACCACAGCGGACATTCGCTTACACTTTTGGGGCAACTACCTGGGTTGGATCAGCAGGGATATGTAAATATTCCTCGCCGGACAATCCACCATACCTTTAAAGAATGGTGGGGGAGAGGTGTTGGAAGATATTAAAGGGGATGGTTAGGTTAGGTTAGGTTTAGTTTAATTGCATTAATACTTTAGAAAATAACAATATAAAATGGATTTATAGCTTCAAACCAGGAACCAAACCAAAGACTTAAATGATACTTGTTACTTATTACTTATTAGGTTTTGATGTTTATGTTTACATACATATCCGCAAATGAAATTTACCTACGATATAATTAACTAATTTGGCAAAACTTATTATGAGGACGATACAGAGTAGTGTAGTTTTGAAGTAGGCTAGTGTAGTAGTAGCGGATGCACCAGCCCTTGGGCCTACGACCATCCCCTTTAATATCTTCCAACCCCCTCCCCTTACCCTCCCTTAAAAATGTGGTGGATTGTCCGGCGAGTAATATTTACATATCCCTAGCTGACCCAACCCAGGTAGTTGCCCCAAAAGTGTGGTCGAACGTCCGCATATTTTCATATGTGGTCGAATGTCCGTGTGGTCTAATGCCCGGTAACCATAATATAACAGCTGATTTCTCACGACGTAATCATAATCACGCTTACACAAAACCTAGCGTAGGTCATACTTTGGGGTTATGCTTAGAATCAATATAATAATGGCTAGTAAAGTAGATTTTTGTTAATAAGAGTTATAGAACTAATACAGCCTATAAGATTTTCTTTGAGATTATACAACTTGCCATCAACAACATATTCATTTATACAAATTTACAAGATTCCAATTCGTTTAACTTCGGAAACATTCGTACATGTTCGAATAACAACTAAAGAAATTCGATTAATAACTTCTTCATTATAATATTAATAACTTTTTAAATAGTTTGATATATCAATATAAAATTAAAAAAAAAGAAACGACAGTAATTTTATCTTTATTTTGATATATAATAATATTAATTAATTCCAAACTTTAATGAATTGACCTATAATTTTATAAAATCATAGCAACAGTTTACAAAATTTGACTATTTTATAATATTTAAAACTTTTAAACTATTGAAAAGTCAATATGAAATAAAAAGCAATTCAAAATAAAGTTTTTATCTTTCTTTATATATAATGATATATTGTGTAAATCACACATTTTCACAAATAGGCCTACAGATAGTAATCCTTATAATTTTATACATTTACCTAGTTAAAAATCTCCCTCGGAGTAGTTAGGTAGGCCTAGATAAAGTCTGTTGTTTTTGAATGATGTATTTCTGATGTAATATATCAGAGGCCTACACACGTAATTCCTCTGGATTATAGTTTTAAAAAAATTACAAAAAGCTATAAAAAGATCTGTTGATTTTGAAAAGATATTTGTTTGCCTAAATAATGCTTTATTAGTGTTTAGAGCGATTTTATTGGTTAAAAAAGTTTCCATTAAAATGTTATCTGCTCAGGGTGTTTTTAATTATATGTCTATTTGGCTTTTAAACGGCAAGAAGTATTAAAAAACACCAAGAACGAAATGTCTTAAAATAACTTGTAAAACCCGGAATCATCATTAAATACAGATGTTCCATAAGAAATTCGAAAATTGTCCACCATATTGAAAAATGGTGGCAAATTTTTCAAAAGTCAAAGTCATATTTTTAATGGTCACTAAAATGTAGATGAAGTGACACATTTAAAGATTGCTGTACATCTTGTAATTTTGGAGGTTGTAATGGTGGCCCAGTTGAAATGGTCATCATGTATATATAAAATATGTTTTGTCCTGAATGAATGACTGGCATAGATCAACGTAGAGCAAAACCTACTTAAGATGCAAATACGAACATTTAATCGTATACTCTTCTGGGGATCAAAAACGCACACGAAGAAAGGATTTAACAAAATATTTATTTTAAAACACACAAATAGTGAAAATTCGGGGGTTCACTCGCAGAAATAAATATTTCAGATTAAACAGCTGTTTGGATCAAGAGCAACACATGTTTGTTTACATTAATTACAACAGCAATTATCTTAGCAAATTTAGAATCAGTTTATCATTCTTCACAAACTAGACTACAAACTAAAAGCAAACGAAAACAATAATCAACGAAAAATGCTTACTATACAGGGTATTACAGTACTCCCTAGTTTTAATTTTCCCTAGAGTACGTAAAATGTAACATTCTAGTTTGTGGTATTTGATTCATTAACTGCCTAAATTTTGCTCTCGTAACACGTAAATGCGGGAATTCAGTACCTGCAGTTGGCAGGCCTGCTTGACCGAGTATAGTGCAATGGCTACTCCGCAACAAAATCCGAAAGGTGTTATTCGGCTTGTGCAAGCTAAAGCTATTATAACAGTGCAACGTAATTTTAGACGTCAGTATGGTGGTGAATCCCCTGCATCAAAAACTAATCGAAATTGGCTAAACCTTTTCAAGGAAACCGGCAGTGTTTTGAAAGTAAAATCGCCAGGTCGACCTAGAACTTTTGAAGTAACTGTTGAACAAATCCGTATTTCGTGTGTTCGGAAACCAAAGAAGTCATTGGTCAGACGTTGTCTACACTTAGAAGTGTCTTTTGTATGATGTGATCCGTAGAAGACTTCATTTACGCGCCTAAAAATTACAACTGCTACATGAAATAAACCTACTGACATAAACAAAAGGTTTGAGTTTGATGTTAACTTTCTACGCAGAATTTATGAAAATACAATTTTTTTGTCAAATATTCTGTTTTCTGACGAAGCTTCATTTCATGTGAGAGGAACAGTTAATCGTCATAACTGTAGAATTTGGGGGGGGGGGGCAGAGTCACCACATGAATTTATTCAACAACAACGTGACTCTCCAAAACTTAATGTTTGATGGAAGATTGAGTGATTGGTCCTTTGATTTTTGTAGAATGAACAATAAACGGGGAAGTATACTGTGACACGTTAACAGAGTACGTCTTTCCTCAAGTGGAAGATATTGAGGTGAAAAAGGGTTTGTGATTTACTAACAAGATGACACCCCACCTCATTACAGTAACCGTGTTTACGCTGCCTTGGACATGCGCTTTCCGCGAAGGTGGATAGGCAAGGTTGACCCAATCTATTGTACACCACGTAGCCCACACATAACTCCCATTGACTTTTTCTTTAGGGGTTACATTACAAATTTAGTTTATTCTGGAAAGATCAGTGACATCAACCATTTACGGGAAAGAATAATCGCGGCAATGGATTATCCAATAGTGTAACAAATGGAACCCACGTTGAAGTTAACTTAAAAAAACTTGAAGGTATTTTCTTTCGTTGTGTTGTACTCGTTAATGTAGTTTTTCGTTAATTTCACCATTAAATATAAACATAAAACTAGGAAGTTCTTTTTCAAACACCCTGTATTACAATTCAATTCAAACAACGATTATCACTAATGCATTACTTGGTGCCTGTTTGTGAAACCGTTCCTGAAACTACACAGCAGTTCGCATCAAACTAAGACCACCGGAACGTGTACCGTATGAGAGACAATAATGCTCTACAATAAAAGCTGTCTCGGAGTTTAAAAAACATTATAGGGTTAACTAATCAAACAAGAAATTCAAACTATTTGATTTGATTATATTTTACTGTCTCTGATTTACAAAATTACGATTACATTCTTACAAATAACCATAATATTTTTACAAACTAAACAAAAATAACCTGCCCACAATATACGACAGAAACAATAATGGAAAATCCGAGGTAATAAACCCTGTATGGTTTTAAAACAAGTACCTGGTTACAGGTACATCAAGTAAAATTCAAAGAAAAGGTTTAGTGATCTGCCGCGACCACTCAGTCTTAGCATACATACTTGCAAGAAAACAACACACAAATATACCACCAAAACGTAACAGTCAAGATATTACATTAAAATAAGAATGTAAATTTTCAAGTTCGAGCAAAATATTAGCAAACTGGAGAATTAATGTCTTTTTCAACATTATTTAATACTTTATGGAATAAAATTAAAAAATGTAGGTGTTAGGTATGCTTAAGGTTTCATATAAATAGTGAAATTTGGTTTAGGTGAAAAAACATTATTTGATCTATTCCGCAATTTCAAAGCTTTTTTCCCTAGAATGCCATTTTTATTCCCGTTTCTTACAACAAATTTAAAAAGACTTTATAGATAAAAAGGTTTTTAGAAGGTAATACATACATTTTTTTTTTTGAAAAGAGGGGCACTATTTTTGGTTTGGGATTTGTGCGCTAAATACAAACAAAATTCCTCTTCAGCGTAATTATTGTCTTTAATGTTTTAACGTAAATATCTCCACAAATTGCGAGACCATTTTCTAACTTAGAACTAACTAGTGAAGAATAGATAAGTTTCAATAATTTCACGTTACATACGTATCTGAGCATATAAAACATCCTGATATATTGTATTTATTTATTTTTTTTTATATAGGTTGTGTGTTTCTTCCAAGTAAGTTTAGAATCGACCACAGTCCCAAATACTGAATTTCTTGAACTTGCTCAATCGGGGGACATGGACATAAATTCATATTGCCTCATGGTTCTTTAGTGGAACAGAGAAACGTATATTTTTATATTCACAATGTAATCAGCTGTTCTTAATACCAACCACAGCTGTTTCAATTTCAGTACTGTTTATTTTGGTGATGACGTACTTGTCAGTTTGGTTATTGAAGTTTAATAAAAAGGAAACTGAGTGCCAGCAACCGAATATAACGTTAGTAAATTGCTTCTCAAAGTTTTTCCTGTTCTTTATTTTACTAATTTCCAGTCGCATTTAACTCATTTTAAGATAGTAAAAACGTAAACAGTTAAAAACTAAACTAAACTCTATCCGATACACGCGCAGTGCAAATGCAAGTCTGGTTATAATAATTGTATTTGGAGCTGACGATCTGTTATGTGCTGATATTGAGCTCTATAAGCTGGCAGAGATTAGTCAGAACAGCATTATATTGCGGTTGTGTTAGCCATCAAATAATGTATTGGAGACTGAAACTATTTCGGCGAAATTATCGAATAAACGTTAAATGCATTTAAAACACCAAAATTTTTGACTATGTTAGTTAATTATTTTCTTGATTGTCGTTAAACTATTTGCACACTGCTATAGACAGTATCAAAGAATAAACATAACAGAATGCAATCCAATACAATACATACAATTAAAACCGTAGACTGCTCATATCAGGAAAACTTATTTTTTTCAACAATAAAAGAGGACTCTATCTTTAGCCATCTCTCCATAACAATTTGTGTTTTACTAAGACTAATATAATATTTACTGTCTATACAGTTTTATTGTCTTGTATTAAGATCATTAGGGGCTCTTCCCTTGAACGATTCGCTTAGCTCGCAGTTGGAAAATTCGCTAAAGAATCTCGTTAATCATTGGCTCTTTTGTACATAGGTTTGTAAAATTATGAAACCAGGCTTAAATGTATTAACAGTAATTACAATATTAATTATAACCTCAAATACATGCTTTAGAAACGTGAGAGGCTTTCATTACGATTTTAGTCCTAGTTCTACTATCTTCTGTCAACTAAAGTTTTGAAACCAGGCCTAAATATAGTAAAAATTATTGCTGGGTTAACATAACCTCAATTCTATGTTTCAGAAATGAGCCAGGCCTATATTACAAAATTGACTATTAGAATTTATCCACCTTTGCCAAGTTTACTTTTTTTTGTACAAAATAAATTTTTAAATCAGGCCCAATTAATTCTAATTCCAACGTGCTAAAACAGTATAAATTAGCTTGTTTTTAAACAGTAATTAAAAACCATCCAATGAACAGCTGAAAAAACAGTATAAACTGGCTTGTTTATAAACAGCTGTTTTGATCGCTTTATTTACTATTTCGATGTTATTTTGTAACCAACATGGCAACCCATAAGACCCTATGTTAAAATTTTTCACCTTTAAATTAGATTTTCTCAAAAAATTGCGTTTTTACACGAAATACAACTATATGGGTGTACTTAAAAATCAAAACTCCACCTAAATACAACATTTCTTTGAATTTTTTAGAGCCGTTTTCGAGATCCGCGACAGATAAAAAGATAGATACAAAAATTGCTCATTTAAAGTAATAGGATGAATATAAGTTAACTTCGTAAATTAAACATTTTAAAATTTCTTACAACTTAAAAGTATGTAAAACAAGGCAATTTTAAGACCTCAATGTGTGAAAAATGAAGCTTGCACTGCTATTTTCCACTTAGACCCATAATGCATCTAATAGCTTTCTTGTATCACTTGATTGGCTCCATAGGAGTTATCCCACAATAAAACACAATGCAATAAATAAACGTGAAACACGCATAATATGCTTTAACTACCAGGGCATTGTTTGTGCATTGTCTCAGTTTCCTGATCAAAAATCATACTCTGGATATTTAAGTATATATCTTTCTTGTATGTATGTTCTAGTTCATCTGAGAATCAAGGTTTACCCCAGTAATTTGACACAATTATTTTCTGCAATACGCAAACTAAAAATAATTCGTTCGCGCAGCTGAACTGCTGATGTGAGTTGAGCGAATTTCCAAATTTAGGTTTATATGTTTTAGGGTTTCAACTATCTATTTGGGACATTTGTCTACTTACAGGCTCTGAATAAACATACACCGCGACCCCCACCCCTTGATCAAACTGCGCTTTGTTCCTCGCAGCTGAAGAACTCGCTTTGTGACAGTCGGATTATGGACTGCGCTTTGCGATTTTGCACCTTGACTTTTCAGCCTCAGATTGTGAACTTTGCAGTCTGCATTCCGTCCGTCGGCTTCGTATTAGAAGTTGCACTTACGGTAAATCGCCGATGTGGATATTAACAGGGTACGTTTAAGGTAATTTACGTTTCTATCAATTTTGGAGGAACTATACGGCTATAAGATCGTTTAAAAAAACAAAATGTGTAGAATAATCTGCTGTATTAATTTCTTTAGATAAAATTTATAAAAGTTTCATTTTAGTAAGATAAGTATGGCAAATCTCCCGCAGAGCTAGATTTTCTGCTGCGAGCGGAACGAAACAGCGATTGACCCGGGAATTTAGGTTGAGGTGAAAAAAAATTCTACTAATATATTTTGTACACGTAAGCAGCTTTTCAACGCCTTCTTGATTAGACCGATTTAACAAAATGTTTGGAACACTAAAACTTAATTTGTTTTATTTAAAAATAAGAATTGAGATTGTTTTCAATGTCGTATACACGAGGTATTCAATCTGCTAATTCAATAATTGCAGTAAAACCGTACAAGTGAGATAACATCGAGCAATATCTGGAGCGATCAGGGTAGCTCAGTTGGCAGAGCATTACAACGGAAACGTAAAGGTCCCGGGTTCAACTCACGGTCTTGGTCTATGTTTTTTCACTTGTAATTTAATTAAATGTCCCTTGCTGAGGAAGTGTGTAAGAGGAAGAAAAAAAAATAATTGTTTAATTCGCTCAACGCACGTCAGCGGTTCAGCTGCGTAGTCAAATTATTTCGAATCGTAAAATATACCAGAGTTCAAATTAAATATTCAAAAGCATCGATAGATCTTGCCGATTTGATAAACTCAAACATTGGTAGTGGAGGAGACATTGCCTTCAACAGTGCACACATGACTAAAGTGAACCATGAATGGACAAAATTGTTTATGATATTGTGAACAACTTGTTAAAGTGTTTTTTTCGTGTGTTTTACTATGAGTAGAGAATATTTATTATTGTGACTGTGTTTTGAAATATAGTTGTCGAAACCGGTTATCTAATAAACTATTACAAATAAATATTGTGACTGAACAAAATAATAAAATAAACTTTTAAAATATATTTTCATACTTATCTTTTCACTCCTTACTTATTATAGAAGACGATTAGTAAATAATTCGACACAGTACTAACTTGCACATACATTAATGCGTTTCATGTTTGTGCTTATATGAAGTTTGAGACGGGGTTTGCGGTTTCTACGCGACCTGACTTCACTGATAGCGTCTAATTTACTACAAACTGAAATGCCAACTACAAATAACTCCAGAACCACTTGATGACTTACTGGGTACTTTAATAGATATTTTCGTTACAAGGGAGGTAGCTGCTTCTTTACATTATTCGAAGGTGGTGTTTGTACAACGAGGCAAAGCCGAGTGTATAATCCCATAAATGATGTAAATAAGCAGTTATCATGTACTGTATAACGTACAATATTTTACCTACGACCACATCTTACAGGGTGCACAATAAATAGAATCAACACGACATTTTAGATAGTATATTATTTTATTATTAACCAAACACTGCACTAATATTACTAACCAAACACTGCACTAATATTACTAACCAAACATTGAAATTGAAAGCTGGGACAGAGTTTTACTTGGTATAAATGTTAAATACGCAGTTGTTAAATGTACAGATATCATCGATCGCAACAAAGAATATTATGACCAAATGCTTGATGGTTTGTGATCCTTTGCTTAACTATTAAAGTAGATCATAAGTACCTTTACGTTCGTCAACTCTGTAGTACCCGTTCTCCACACAAATCTTTATACTTATCCAATGATCTTTCATACATTTCCTTCAGTTTTACCAGCACCAACTCTTACATCGCTTTTGTTTCTCCATTTTCTTACATCAGACGGTTAACTATCGTTGTCACTCGTTTTTATAATATGGAAAAAACAAATTTACTTTTGTTAGTAAAATTCAGAAATATACGTTAGGCTGTGAATCAGTGTTATTTAAACAATACAATTTTGTTTAGTAGTAATGCAATTAATCTGCTATAACAAACAATCAGCTGATCTAAGCGTTTCACAGAAGCAGCTGTTTGAAGAGTGATGTAATGGACTCTTTACATGACCAGAGAAGTAAAGTAGATCAGTAAATTGCTCCTGGGATAGGACAGTTTACACATGGGGTTAGGTCAAACAATTTACACAGTATTTGGTTAGTATTCATAATAACTGTAAAAATACAACCATTATTGTTTACGAAATAATAAACTTGAAAATGAAAAAAACTAGGCCTACTCTTAGAAAACAATTAATTGATATAGTTTTGCAAAGAAAGTTATATCTGATGTGAAAGTGTTAATAAAGAATTTAAAAAATCCTTATATTTCTATTAGGAAATAGTTTTGAAAAACTTATTATCGAATTTCCATTGGAAAGATGAGCTATTCCAGTGACTCTTACAGTGGGACCTAAGGTCGGGAGTAGTCAGTGAGCACCGATCATAGTTCACAGAACACGTTTTGGGGTGTCGTTATAAAGTTTATATAATGTACACACGTTGGTTTTCCAAGACGCTCAGAAGATTTCGGTATCAAGAAAAAAAATGTTGAGGTACTTTTCGTGCTAGAATAAAACGGTTTTGCAGTTTTTCTAAGGAAACAAATACAGGAGATTGTTCTACACATTTCGTTTTTTACACGATTTCATAGCCCTCCTAGTTCTCCCAAAATCGATCAAAACCAAAAATACACTAAAAGCACCATCGTAATCTAGTTTGTCCGCTTCAAGCGAAACAAAGCATTCCACAGCTCGATGTGCAAACTCGCAAAGCGAAGTCTACAATTGGAGGCCGCAAGTTCGCGGTGTAAATTCGCAAAGCGAAGTCGATAATCTGAGGCCGCATGGTCGAGGTGAAAAATCGAAAAGCGTATGTCTAAGCTGCGAGTGGGACGAAGCAGGGCGTTAGCTGTGGCTGAAGACTGTTGTGCAAACAAATGCTACTAAATATATTTCGCACTTCTATTCAGCGCTTTTGGGAGAACACCCATCTGCTAAATAGTTGGTTAAAACCCTCACACATATAAACTTAAGGGGGTTCGGAGGGCTAATTTTTTGTAAAAAAATTTTAAAAATGTTAATGCATTTTTTTGTTGCCTTACGTTCTAGAAATAATTTAAGACCTCTCGAATTACTTTCTGTAAAATAGAAAAAAAGTGAGTCCACTTTTAGTCAAGAAGTATCATGCTTTTTATGCTAGGAACTTAGTGGCCTCGCAAGAACGAGATCACTGTACAAGATAAAGCAAATAACTGTCAATAATAATATTCATATTTTCAACCAAGTACTATGTATATTATCCATTATTTTGTTTTCAATCAAGTCATATGTTCAGTTCTCTAGCCTGAGGTTTTAGAAACATCTGAAACTGTATCAGCTGTTTTGTTGTTGATGTTTGTTTACTACCACTTGAGTTTGTTGTGATAGTAATATTGTTGCCAAAGTGAATATTTTTTAGCGATTTTATTATTATTTTACTAAAATGACAAAGCCTAAAGGAGTTTTCAAGCGTAGGAAAAGTGTAGGAGTTCCAAAACCTAAGCCTGTAAATGAAAAAGCAAATTCAATAGTAGGCCTAGGCCTAGGCTCAAAACCAGATGACTTGCCAAGTGTAAGCTCTTCACTGAAGAAGATATGAGATATAAAACTCAGTTACAGTGAGTATAAAGCAAAGAATAATTATGACCTAGTGGATATAATCTCCTTACTAAGCAAGCTTTTGGAAATTACTGTCTGTAAATTTTGTAACGCTGAACTTCCTTACAGTGTAAATAGGTTAGGTGGGTTGGCAACAAACTGTTTATTGCACTGTACACAGTGTGATTCTGAAGTTGTGTACTGTAATTCTGAAAGAACAAAAGGTACACAGATGTACGATGTAAATACTAGGATAGTGTATGGTTTACGCACCATAGGGAAAGGACAATCCTCCGCCAAAACATTGTGCGCTGTTCTTAACCTTCCTAATCCTCCTGTGAAATTCACTAGGTACAATGATGTAATTGGTCAAGTCACCAAGAAAGTTTGTAAGGATGTAATGAGAGATGGTATTGAAAAAGCTGTTCTGGAAAATGATGGAAGCAGAGAATTGACTGTGGCGGTAGATGTCACTTGGCAAAAGAGGGGACATACAACGAACAACGGAGTTGTTACTGTAACAAGTGTCGACACAGGGTGTGTTCTTGATGTCGCTGTTGTAAGTAAGTTCTGTACCTGTAGTGATAAGTTACAAGGTATACATGAAGAAAATTGCAAAGCAAATTTTATAGACACTAGTGGTGTGATGGAAGTGCACGGAGCAAAAGACATATTTAGTAGATCGGAGCCTGAGTTTGGTTTCAAATACAAATACTATTTAGGTGACAGCGATTCCAGTGCTTTCAGGTCTGTGGTTGAGAGAAGGCCGTACGGAGATGAGTATGTCATTGAGAAAATGGAGTGTTGCGGACATGTACAAAAACGAATGGGCACTCGCCTAAGAAAATTAAAACTAAAATCAGGAAAAAAAGTACTTGCAGACGGAAAAAATATCGGTGGAAGAAATCGTCTCACAGATGAACGCATCTTGGCAATTCAAAAGTATTATGGATTAGCCATTTGGAGGAATACTGGTAATTTAGATAAAATGAAACAAGCAGTTTGGGCTGAATATTTTCATTTGCTGTCAACTAATGAAAAGCCTCAACATGGGCTTTGCGAGAAAGGCGAACAGAGCTGGTGCAAATATCAGCGAGCCATTGCCAAAAAGGAATCGTATGATCATTCCAAGCACATCCCTGAAAACAGGGTGGGGAGCAGGGTATAGCACCGTTGACGAGGTTCGAACTAAAAAAACTAGCTTTATACGATAGAACTGTAGTAGACTAGATGAATTTTTAAGCCTCCTCCACTACGAGGTCGATCCGATCAGTGCATCGATCTTAAATATCACAATTAAAACAATGTAGTTTCTACTATAGCCTACAACGAAAATAACATTTAAGAGACATTGTACAAGATGTGTTGAGATTTCTCACAACGTTTATTGCGCAAACATATTATTGCTTTTGCGAATTTCCAATTGAAAAATGAACTTTTGCAGTGTATGTTATGGTGAGACCTAAGGCTGAAGTGATCAATGAGCATCGATCATGTTCCTCAAAACACTTTTTGAGATGTCATTAAAAATGTTATGTACATACTCTAATGTCTGCAAATTTAGTACACTCGTTGGTTTTCTAAGTCGCTTGGACGAATCCGTTAAAAAAAGAAATCCAACAATCGCAAGCAAGTTGTTTTACTGAAAGTAACATGCTTTTTTTTATATCTATCCTGCACAACTTACAGGATACTTAAAGTTTATATCTATCTATATTTTTTTACACAACTTTATGGCCAGTCTGGTTCCCTCAAAATCGATTAAAATGTAAAATACCACAAAAGAACATTCTTCAAATTCACATATGAGAGGGATCTATCCGTAGAGGCAGCTTCTGATTGCTAATGGCTGGAATGCAAAATCACTAGTCCATAATCTGAGACATAAGCGAGTTTTTTTTCTGCACCGAGCGGAGGGAAGCAGTGTGTAATAAAGGCTGGAGGCTGAGGCGGAAACAAATTCTACTAATATATTTCGTACACACGCGCAGCTATTCAGCGCCTGCGTGAGTACACCAATGTCCCAAATTGTTAGTTGAAACCCTAAACACACAAACTTAATTCTTGAAATTCGCACAACTCACGTCAGCAGTTCAGCTGCGTAATAGAATTATTTTATTCTAGATGTCAGGTTTATATTTATTCATCAAAACATAAAATCTTTTCAAATTTCGTTCAATCATATCGATTACATTTCCCACTGTTTGTTCTAAAACGTTCCGACTTTACAATGATAAGGTGTCCACGCCTGAGTAATTCTCTGATTTACCTCTCTAAAACATCACTCCCTTACAACTGGCATTGTCAGCTGTTTATGACAAGGATGACGCACAAACAGCTGACGCGTTTCTACAACTGTTGTAAGAGTTTATAGCACGTTCCAAAGAAGATAGTCTCCTTTTATCTTTGGAAAACGTATTTTTATTTTCAAAAGAAATAAAATTCTCAGTAAAGAGATATTTTAAGAGATTAACTCACGACACAATGAATAGATAAAGAGTTGTTATTTCGTTGAATAATGAATTATTGATTTGACAGGTCAAATGTATACGTAATTTGATACCTAATAGTTGTACGATTTTTTTCAAATTATTTCAGGTCTTAACCTACTAGTCTGACGGCCCATGTAAAAATAATAATCACGCAGCTGAGACGCCGATGTGGGTTGAGCGATCTTCCAAAACTGTGTTTGTACGTTTTATTGTTTCAACAAACTATTTGGGAAATTGTTCTACTCACGAAAGGGCTGAATAGCTGCCTTCGTGTACGAAATATATAAGTAGAATTCGTTTGCACCTCAGCCTCCAGCCCCGCCTCACGCGATGCTCCATCCAGCTTGCAGCTTTGAGACCTCGGATTATGGGCTGCGCTCCAGTCCACACAAGGTAGAATCGCTTGCCTTTACCTTCATACAGTTGTCTATTAGTGCGGTCCAGCAGACGAATGGAACGTATGAAGTAAAACAACCTTTAAGCCACATCAAGAAAAAACTTAAACAACAACCATCCTAACAACATTTCCTTTCCACTTGAGATTAATTCTTAATACATTAGTTTAAATTATATTTATTGATTTTAAATCACATTACAAAGTTAATTTCCTTCATATGCTTCAAATAAATGTACTGAAACTATCCAATCCTAACGATATATTTAATTGTTCCAAGTAAGACAGAGACGTTGGCGTTCCAACAATATAAAAGTAAGTTGAATCTGATTTTTTTTTTAGTATTTGCACTATAGCAGCTTCCATTTGTTTTCAGTTTAGGCCTACATCAAAAAGAATTTATTAATTTTAATTCAAACATGCAAACAAAACTTCATTTAATTCTAAAACTATGTTTAGCTTTTTTTATAACAGTTTTTTTTATAAAAGTAGTGGAACTAACCAACAAGTATTTATTAACGGGGAGCATACTGTGACTGGTTACAAATTGTTGTTATTAGAACGGCATTGAAGGTAAAAAGGCGCTTAATGCAATTCTAACCGAGAGTTAAATGTTATCTGGCAACTACAAACTGCGAGTTACATTCCAAAACTTTTAAATGTCAAAGAAACCCTAATAAGCCGGTAAATACACCAAACCGAGTGATAAGAGAGGACACGCGCAATAGTGGAAAACGTGGGTTGCAGCTAATTGGTATACACACGATTCCAAGACGGAACTTAATACCAAAGTAGATTTAGAAGATGGAGTCTCTCCGAAACGCGTCAACTAATGAGAAATTCATAAGACTATGCTAAGAATGACAGATGATTAAATACAACTTAGTTTTAGGTTTCACATTTGGGAATGTCTGTCAGTAATTAAACAACCCAAAATTTTTGTTGTTTTTTAAAAACTTAGAACAAAGTGGTTTATATTAAAACTGTCTTAAAAATAGGTTAACTTTTTTTAAAAAAGGTCTAAAATCTATCCGTATTATACTTAAGGTTTCTAAATTTTTTGTTGTTTTACCTAAAGTTCTTGTTTTTAACATGGGCGATATAGGTACCACAAAATTCCTTAACAAACTCGTTACTATAGCAAAACTTCATCAAACTAATTGGATCTTTCTAGAATTTAAGTAAAATATTATATTTCATCACTCGTACCGAAACTAGTCTTTTACCGGTACGCGATCGTGTTTTCGTGGAAATTCGAACAAGGAATAACACTTTAGGTGCGAGTTGGTAACAATACTTTTCATCACATTGTAAATAATAATAACAATAAAAGAAGTGTAATTTAAATTACAAGTCCTAGTTAAATTAATGAGAAAATCTTATTTCAAGTACAGAAATATTACTGATAGAAATAACAAGCTGCTAGCGCAACTGTTGTTAGCAGTACCGGATAAATCTACAGCTGTATTTCCTGGACTAGATAGGATAATTATCACTTTAAATATTCACAGCTGTAATTTAAAATTATTAATTTCGGTACAGTGTGATGAAAGTGTTACATGAAGATAAATGAATCGGTTCGTGCAAAAAGGTTCACATTTCTTCGAGTTTTGAGTTAAGAACGGGAAAATGTTATCTGGAGGTAAATACGTCGTTTCATGCATAAACATTCATATTCTGATTCTTCTAACCAGGACCAATGTATTGTACTGTAATCTTAATTCGTGCAAAAAGGTTCAAACTCCAGGACTTTGAATGTTTATGCACGTCATAGTGGCAACACTGATCTGAACTGCTTGCCTTCAGACTGAACTGAACAATGAACACAGCTGTTGTTTATTGTTTTGTGTTTGGTTGTTTTGAGTATACACAAAAACACGTATAAATCAGGAAATAATCAGATTGTCATGAAATTAAGTATGAAGGAATAGAATGACTGTACAAATCCAGTTATGCAAAAAAAATAGTTTGGCAAAATTGTGGGTTATGAGGTTTTGCATCTTAAGCGGCGATATATAAAATTTCGCCGCTTACTTTACTTTACAGCCGTGTTTCTTTACTTTAAAATAATCATAAAAAATACAAATAAACAAATAAGGTGTATGTGTTATATATTTTCTTATTCAGAATAAAATAGAAAACAATAAAAAAATATTTTTGAAAAATCTATTTTTTTAGAAAATTTTGATACAGTCCTCTTAATTTAAAATGTATCTTAGAATGTTAATTTTGTGGAAATTTATGTATAAATCTTTAAAAACAAAGTAGGTGGTGAAAATTTGTTACTATGGTTACAATTTAGTGCTGAAAACAAGGTTTGTAAAAATAAAGACGATGTAGAATTTTAAAATACTTGCCAGAATTTATTAGCCTGAGTATTTCCTTGCTTCTCAGTAGTTTATTTGGTTTTAATTATAAATTAATAACATATCTTGTAGAGGTACTACATGACACTAGAAATACCTTTTCATAGAAACGTGGCGACAAACTTGTTACACTCAAATAAAAGAGACCAGCCTTGGCTGTCAAATTCAGTGTAACCATGACTCTATAGCGCTATCTGTTAGTCCACTAGTCGAACTTGTTCAAACAAAAATGAAAATTACACATGTTACCTAGCAACAAATTTTATTACAATACATATTCAATACAATTTTGTAAATAAGCGAGAGTTTTTCATATTCAATGCATCATTAGTGACCGACGTAATAAAATAGCATTTTTTAATTTTGAGGATTTAGATAAAGGAAACAATTTCTGACATTTTGAACTAAGTTATATCTATATTGGTTAAGGGTGCAATTGAAACATCCTAAGTTACAATGAACAAAAAATAGATACCCAGAGAATGCAATTTAAAGTATATAATATACAAGTTTATTGTTAGGAACACTTGTCGTGGTTCGGATTCCACGTAAAACTGTAGGTCCCGTCTTCATTAGCATTAGGTGCAAAACAGCAGGAAGTTAAAAAAAAAAATAACGCTTGTCACTGGTACGTGCACTCAAGAGAGGAGCGGTACAGAGAAGGCTAGGACGGTGTCTGAACAAGAACTAGTCTCATTGTTAATAACTTTAAAATGTAACCTACTTTTAAAACACCCGTTACCTCTCAACATGTTATTAAGGAATTCCACAGGACAGATGAGCTATTGTAGTGAATCTAACGGTGAAGCCTAGAGTCGGTAGTGGTCAATTAGTAGTCCCCAGATTACGTTTTGGGGTGTCTTTAAAAATATTATTCATAGATTTATTTATGTTTCCCCACTCTAACGACTGCATTTTACATCTGATTTGGTCCCAATTTGGTACCGTTGGTTTTATAAGTCGCTTGGGCTAGATCGTTAGCCAAAAGAATCCAACAACCTGAACCACGTATTTTTTTACCGGAGGGAAACAATTTTGTTTTTATTTTCTGTACAAGAATGGAATTTTAAGGATTTATCTAAAAAAATATATATTATAGGAGATTATTTTGCACATTTTGTATTTACACGACCTTATAGCCCATTTTGTTCCCCCAAAATCGATAAAAGCGTAAAATACCAAAAAGTAGGCTACCCGGTTCAAATCCACGTAGCACAGTCCATAATCAGAGTCGCTTGGTCGTTTCGAACAAAGCATCACGTAAGCTGTGGCTGGAGAAAACAAATTATACTGATGTATTCAGACACCTGTTCAGCGCCTTCTTCGTTAGTAGAAGAATTTTCCAAATATTTTGTTGAAACCGTAAAAAATATAAACTTAATTATGGAAATACGCACAACTTACGTCAGCGGTTCAGCTGCGTGATCGAATGTTTTCATTTGCATTTAGAGATTTTAAACATTTCGAAGCGAATTATTTTGCCTAGAACAGGTGTAATTGCAAAGACAATTAGAAAGTCAAGTTAAACCATTATCATGTTTAATATTGTAGAAACATTAAATAAAGCAAAGCAATGTAGGTTGACAGTTACAAATATGCATACAACAAGAATCCACTTGAGCATAGTTTACCTAAGCTAAGAACAATGCGCTTTTGTCTTGCCTTCAAACAAGTTCCACATTGTAAACATATAAGTTATGTGTCAAGATGCATACTGCACTGATTAAATCTGGTGTGTTAGCAGTGCTTCAAAGTTTATCATTTTATTAGCGAATTTCCATGTAGATGAGCTATTTCAGTGGCATAAGATGATACCTAAGAATGGGAGTGGTCAATGAGCACTGATCATGGTACCTAGAATACGTTTTGGGGTGTCATTAAAAAGTATATTCCAGACGAATAAGGCGATGTACAAAATAAAAAGTGCAGAATAATATCCTATATTCATTTTTTCAAAGTTTCATTCTAGCACGAAAAATCTTAAAAAATGTTACTGCCGGTCAAAAACGGTTCGGTTGTTGGACTTATTTTGGCAACGAACTCGTCCGACTTAGCAAAAAAACGTGTATGCCTATACCAAATTTTTACCAAATCGGAAGTAAAATGTGGCCTTTATAGTCCGAATACATAATATATATTCATAATTTTTTAATGACACCGCAAAAAGTTTTGTAGGGATCATGATCGGTGCTCACTGACCACGCCTGACCTTAGGTCTCACCATAAGAGTCACTGCAATAACTTTTATTTCCTATGGAAATAATTCGATAAAAGCAAATTAGATAATATTTATGTGAAATTATTTTAAATCAATATAGCCTATTCTAACTGAACAAAATTGCTCTTTCTACGTTTAACTTACTTATATAAAATCATAAATCGTACAATCTTTTAATCAATTTTCAACAACCGACCAGAATAACTTCCGAAACTTCAACATGTATTGACAAAATATTTACAAATTTTATACCAAAAAAAGTTAATGTGCACGAACCAGGTTTGTCCGACCATAAGGGTCTTTCAGTTCAGTTTGTT
>JAGFPH010000779.1:198144-211249 GCA_018207615.1 Philaenus spumarius | reverse complement strand
AATAAAGGCTGCGTAGACCCAACCACCTTGACAATGTTACACGCATAACAAGATTACTGGAGTAATAATGATCAGACAATTATTCCGAATATGTCATTTTAAAAATTAGGACAGTCCGAATGTTGATATCATTTTATTTTTTTTATATTTTTTTTTTAACTAAATTTGTTCTTTGGCTTAACTCAAAATCAAAGCTTGTGATTTTTTCTTATTCAATATAATGCAAATATAAAAAGCTCATTACATTCGAAATTTAACCTTACAACTAAAAGTAATTTCATTAAACTTTGATAATTTATGATGAAAAAATCTTCTTTATCGTGTAAGCAAGCATGTACTATACGAATTAGTGTTCATACTCGAGTGTTTAGCTTGCACTCTGGTGGTTATCACATCAACTTGTTGCACACCTAGGAATACTAGAAAAATAATGTATACGTTAATTTGAATATGTGAGAGAAAGCCGTGTTTAATAACACATAATAACATATATTGCCACGCATGCGCATTTCAGTACGTTTACCCTCTAGTTTCCTCCTTTTTAAAGCTGTTCTATATTTGCTAGCGGAAGAATGAAACTGTTGTAGTGTACAGCTGTGTCACTTGGAGAGCTGCAATCAACTCAGAAATATTGCTTCACTCCTGCCGAGGCTTAATTATATTACATTATGTATTAATTGTAAACAGTGAATGTATTAATTAATTGTAAACAGTGAATAAATGCTTATGTTGAAGATGCAATGCGGATACTGTAAAATGACTTGTTACACCTCTACTGCTACTTTGTTTACTTTCTAACAAATATGGTGTATATGTTATATAAATAAATTTACTTAACCAAATGAAACTGAATGTTCGTTTGTAAGTTTTAAATTTGAAAACAGCAAACGCAGCAGTAAATATCCCTTTTCCACAATACTTGTCAACCCCGCAGCAATAAATTTCCCACCGCACCACGTAAAGGGAAATAAGTAAACATTACAGGCTATGTGCCGGCGTAATTCGTTTAGCCTTAAACGTAAATTAATAGGGCGAGGTTTTAAATGGGAAACGGTAAAGTGAGAAAACGCTGAGTCCAGTCCTTTGGTCGCGCAATAACAACACTCTAACTTTATACTTTGCTGAAGTTCGGATTTAATGCTATTTTAAATTTGCGTTTGTTATTTACCTAACATAATCAAGGTTAGTGTTTTAAAGGATAGTACAAATTTCTTTGAGTGCATTTATAAATAGGTTCGTCTATAGAAAAGAATTATAGTTTGTACCTATGTCTATAGGTAGCCAATCCAAAAATTACTTAACTTATGCTGTTGAAACTTGCTTGTAGTCCAGATATCGTGGTTTACTTTTCATAAAAATAACTGTGAGCAACGATTGGACAAATAATAAAAATAATTTGATAACGCAGCTGAAGAGCTGACATGAGCTGAACGAATTTCCAAAATTTATTTTATAAGTTTTAGGGTTTCTTCCAACAATTTGGGAAATTAGTCACCTCACGAAGGCGCTGAACAGTCGCCTGCTAGTAAGAAACATAATATTAGTAGTAGAATTCGTTTGCACCTTATAGCCTCACGCGCCGTATCGTTGCGCTCAAGAAGATGGATTATGGACGGCTTAGCTTTTTTATTGTACTTTAATGGTATTTTACGTTTTGATTGATTTTTTAGGAACCAGACAGGCTTTAAGGTCGTGTAAAAAGCGTAATATCTAGAATAATCTCCTATTTTTATTTGTTAAGATAAAACCAAAAACAAATTTCCTTCTAGTACGAAACATTAAAAAAAAAATGTTTACTTCCAGTCAGAAACAATGCCTCCTGTTTTTATTATTATTTATTTTTCTAATCGGACGGAAAATGCGACCGTTAGATTGCGAACACACTCACACACACACACACACACACACACATATATATATATATATAATATAAAGATAGATATAACTTTTAATGACATATCAAAACGAGTTCTGAGGACCATGATTGGTGCTCATTGACCACTCCCTATCTTATGTTTCACCATAAGAGTCACTGCAATAGCTCATCTTTCCTATGATTCCAAGCGCACTGTAGCTGTAGCGAGGCTAATCAACTTGAGATTGTGTACATTATATTATTTTTCTATTCGTTACCTCTGCAGATATGGATCTAAACCTAAACATGAAATTTCCCAGAAGATTGGCAAGTTTATTCAGGTGTTGGGTTTTAAAATAAAGAATACACGATTTTCTGTATCAACTTTAAACGACTAGCAAAATAACAAATCGAATTGTTGACATTTCTTTAGTTATTTTCTTGTGATTAATAAAATCGTATTTTTGTTGGTAACGTTATTTTATGCAATTACTTAGCGAAAGTTTTGAGAAGTTTTTTTGGGCATTTTTAAATGCCCTACGGCCCCTTATTTTTAACGTTGGCCACGCGTGAAAATCGTAGAGTTTAATATGTGAACATTTCCTTACGTAATTATTTTTACGATATTTACGCGCCTCGAAACTGTAACTCTAAACCATGTAAAGTAATCGTAATTTACAGACACTAAAAGGGACACCTTCGTGCTTAGCACGCAGAAGCTAAGATGGTAAATAAAATGTAATGTCTAAGTAAAATTATTAACTTTATGAAACAACAGTTATTACTTACGCCTATTCCTAAACAAACCCCTATCGCAAATAAAAGTTTTAAAGAATGTGATGAGCCGTTAATGAAAGACCAATGAGAAAAATTAGCCTTCGTGGAAATTGAGATGTGTACAATAAACAGCTGTTTATTGTTCCAACATTGAACTTCTTCAATCATTCAATCTGTTTTAAATGGACAGGAAATGTTTTTCCATTTTTATAAGTCTAAGCATTTTTTATTATTTGTAAATTTCTGTGTATTCCCCACTAACTTGAAGGCAATATTTAGATAATAAAATAAACAGTGAGTGCACAGTTTTTCGTCATTTGACTAACCCGTTCGAATTAAATTTGTAAATAATCCATCAATATTTATAAGAGACTTTGTCCTGACTGCCTGACATAGAATCAACGTGAAAGAACTACTTAAGTTACAAATATGAAAATTTAAAAGTGTATCATTATGGGGTCGTAGAAGCACACTATAAGAAAGGATTTTGCAAATTTGTATTTTAAAGCTTGAAAATTCAGAAAAAACAGCTGTTTGGATCAAAAGCTTAACAACTCATGTTTGTTTACATTCATTACCACAAACTAACTAACAAATTTAGAACCAGTTAATTATTCTTCACAACTAACACCTTTTTACTTTCTCCCCCTATACCATAGTATATGGAGAAAGTATTGTATTCGTCAAAATTTTCGAGTTTGAGTTTTTGGTGGAAATATCCGTTTTGGGTCCCCCTGAACCTAAAAAAGTGGTTTTGGGAGTGATGTCTGTGTGTGTGTCTGTATGTGTGTCTGTGTGGATGTTATCAGACCTAGAGCCTAAACTAGTCGTCCGATTTTGATGAAATTCGGTATGGAGGTAGTAATTCACGGTATCTCCAGGCGTTTTTTTTCATTTTTGTGAATTTTTTTTTTAAGGGTAATTTTCCCATAAAAACCTTTAAAATAACGGAAAAATCAACTGTTCTCTAAAACGCCTCTAACGATTTTGATTAAAATTTTATAGTTTATTAGGGACCTACAGTACTATAAACTGTAAAATTTTAATCAAAATCGTTCGAGCCGTTTTTGAGAAAAGTTGGTTTTTCCGTTGATTTATGGATTTTTATGGGAAAACAACTTTAATACAAAATCACCTCTCCTACCCCACCCTACAAGTCACAGTGAATCTGTTTAATAATTTAAATATGTTTGTGAGAAAGTATGTGCCAGTTCCTGGTACCGTTTATTTAGATTATGTTAACAAACTAAAAGCAAACACAGGCAAATGCTTACGAAAAGGCTTACTGTATTATAACTCAAACATCTGTTGTAACATATTACAAATAAAATAATTGATTTACATCTAAAATTTTACAAAATCTTATTTTAGGCCTATTGTACCAAAATATGTTTCTTGAAAACATTTGCATTTATTACCATACCAACCAACTTGGCGAATTTAGAATAAGATAGGTAAAAGCAAACACAACCAAAAAATAAACGAATACAGTAATGCTTACTGAACTATAATTTAAACAGTATGAAATGTTAACTATTGATTATTTCAATATTAATGGTGTAAATATATCGCACGCCGTAATTCCAATTACTGGGGATGGTGCGTGTAATTTCGATCTCAGTCTTACAGTAAAAATTACGCTACCCAGATCCAAGTGCCGCAGTCCTACTCAACCGTAATTTAAATTAAAATATCATAATATTTACAATGATCTGTTTGTATTTGCTCCGCCAGAAGGGGTAGAGCCTCCTAGTATTCATATATATATATATATAGCACATATATATACATTTTCGGGGATCAGAAGTTTTCATAATGTGAATCCCACAATCTCGTTTGCCTATATAGGCCGTGAAGTTCTCTGGCCGGCTAGCGTGAAGTCAGCCCAGTTATTTTCTTACATAAAGTGGTTTTATCTTACTACGGTGGTATCATTAAGTAATTAAAATGATCTGGAAGTACTGTAAGTGGTATTTTAAAGTAGTAAACAACACAAAATGGATGTTTAACTGTAACGAATAATCTCCAACACTACAATATTAAACTTTTACTGGTCAAATTATTATTTTACAAGAATGCAAATTAATCGACCTCATTAACGTATTAATATTTAATAAAATAATTGCAACCCAATCCACTCGGATATTCATTGTGTCGGGGAATATCTCATTATACTTTCAGATCAGATGAGCCGAGCGTCAGATGTGTTTTACATTAAAACTTAATGATCCTATGCCGATCCGAATCGAGAGTTACAATTACAGTCTTGCTGTGATTTTTAAATAAATAACAAGTCTTGGAGATGGTTTCCACATTCAGGTCAAGTGATGATGAATATTTAACCAGATGTTGAAGAACATTTGAAGTCTAAATGTAGGTACTGTATCGAATTTCCATAGGAAAAATAAGCTATTGCAGTGTATCTAATGGTGAGACCTAGCCATGGCTGGGAGAGGTCAATGAGCATCAACCACCGTCCACAGAACACGTTTTGAGGTGTAACTAAAAATTGTGTGTACATATGAATTTATATGTTTGCACTCTATAATGGCTACATTTTACGTCCGATTTGGTTCAGATTTGGTAAATTTTTCTTAAAGGCTATGTGCTTTTGTCTTATACCTCATCGCGATCACTACATTTAACACAAATTTAATTTCATACAAATTTTAAATTTGTATTATCTTTGAAACGAAAATGTCCACATTTTAAAGTCACAGTAAAAGATTTGAAACCTTCTTAATAATTTAAAGTTGTTCCCCTGATTATTCTTTTACAAATAGAATACGAAACAAGATTATCATAGCGACCAACTTAGAACATTTAGAAGCAATTAATTTTATTCTTAACAACCAAAATATTTTTTAGATTAGGTTAACAAAATAAAATCAAACACAACGTCAACGAAAAGGCTTACTGTTTTATAATTCAAAATTCTGTTGTTACATTTTATAAGTAAAATAACTCATATGGATCAGATAGAACTTGAGGTTAGTCCTCAAATAAAAGTTTACATTTATTAAAATAGCAACCAACTTGGCAAATTCAGAATTATATGATAATTTTATTATTTTTCCCAACCAACGGTTTTATTTTTTTAAGGTAAAAGCAAACAGAAATAAAATTGTGAAAATACAGTGCAAATACACTACGATTGTGATTATCTGTGCCTGTGCGATTGCGTACAAATTAAGGGCTGTCATGATCGTAGCAGGTGACCGATAAGTATATAGACCGTGATCACATTATTTGTCACATCATATCACAATTAAAAACTACGTAGGATATAGGACGTAAAAGGACGTAGGATGTACATAATGGAGCACTGAAGGTTTCAACATGTAGAAATTCGACCTGAACAATATTAATATCTCTGAAACTAGAAGAGGATTTTATACTGAGCAATTCAGCACACGAATTTCACACACAGGTAAACGTGACCTTAAACCAAAATTAATTGTTATTAAATCATAAGTTTTTTTTTTGCTACTTAACGTTTTGCTTTTAAATTGGCAAGGTTACCTTATTTTCAAATATGATTAATCTTTATACGTCAGCTTGTTTATTTATAACAATCGCTGTTCCTAGTTGTATACTCTCCGGCACAAAATTACTATTATTTATTTTATTCCTAACTTCTCGAAAGAAACATACATAGTGTCTTGCCACGTATATTTTACGTAATCAAGTTAACACTGCATCTATCGCAGCGTAAATTAAGACTCGTAAAACAAATTTATCGTTGCTGAACTTTGCCTTAAACTTATGTCCGGCTTGTTCAAGCGTTAAATTGCGCAAGTTTAGTTTTCAATAACATTAATCAGTTTATATTGTTCGAGATTAGTTACATAGTGGAAACTCAGTCCAGCTTTGCTTGCATCCTAAACCCACCTGTTGGCTTCCTACAAGGAGACAAATTGCTGTATAGTTTGTTGTCGGGCGAGGCTTGGATTTAAAACATTTGCTGCTGAGGTTGTAGCTACATACTATGCTTCAGGTGTATTAATTTATAATAACAAAGATTATATTCAAATCAATTTATTGGTTTCTGTTTGATTTTGTTACAAGACAAATTATAAACTGTGTTTACTAAACCACAACCTTTATTTTATCATGAAATTATTAAAATAAATTGTAAAATTGACATTTGAATCTGTTTTACTAGGCTTATATATCTTCTGGGCAGTAAAAACATCAGTGTTTAACTTGTTTAAGTTTGAGAAATCAGTTTCGTTATTATCGGCTATTCATTTTTAATATTTTGACCCCGCAATTGAACCAACTAAGGGAATTTAAAAAATTTATTTGTTTTGGAAATTGGTATACTCGCAAAGGCGTTGAATAGCTGCCTCCGTGTACAAAATTTAGAACTTGTTTGCACCTCAGCCTCCCCCTCTCAGCGGAAACACTATCTTTGTGAGTTTATGAGTTTACACCTTGACCTTGAGCCTCGGACTATGCATAATAAATTTTATAATTTCATAAAATATTAAGAAATATACTCTTGAAACTGATTAACAATTCAACAAGTCATGTACACCGCACGTCAATGCATTTCTATTCTAACTGTTCCATGACGAACTCTGTACGTCCACAGAATTTAAATGGTTAGTTCAACTTAAAAGGAATATTGTAATGAAATGCTGCATAATAATCGAAAGCCCAAGACAGATGAATACTGTGAGCGGTAAAGCTGGTCAACCACTGTTTGCTCTACTTCCGCCCTCTTACCACAAAAGTCTCGGTAAGCGTTATGGTCTTTGAGTAATACTTTTAACGGTTAAAAGAGAGCGGGAGAGAGATAGAGAGGCAGTACATTGCAGAGGATCTGCACAGAGCAATAATAAGCGCATCTTCAGAAAAAATCGATCAATCTTGAAATATTACGTTTCAGCTTATTTGTCGGTAGTAGTTCTTCATAATCCCTCTGTCAAAGAAAGTGAAGTCTCCTCCTTATGATAGCTTCCAAGGGAATCGTTCCTCCACATAAATACTCATGACTATCTATTTCCCACATATTCCCTACAGACGGGTTTTTTAAGGGATAAAATGTTAGCAATAAACGCTAAGTACCAGCTGGAGACTGCCTTGACGTAGGGGACGTGGGTACAATGACTTTACGATCACCTATTCATTACCTCATTACCTTTGTCGTCATTATTTTTCAGACTATTCTTAGGTTCTAACTTAGTCCAAAATTGTAAACACATTTTCTTTGGTTTTAAAATAATTGCAACGTTTTACCATTTTTATTCAAAACTAGTGAACCCGGCAATACTTTGCTATTACTTGATTTTTGTGTGTATATATATGCACACACATAGATTAAATTAACAAATACAATTTAGTGAGTGTATTAAAAAAATAATTTTTAAATGACTTGTTGTTAAAATAAGATTCTTAAGAACTAGATCTACGATTAAGATTCTACCTGCCTGTGGGAGAACCCATTTTAAACATATGGGTGTTTAATGTTAATATAATTTATTTTATATGAGTATAACATTTTAATTATTAAATTTTAAAGGTAGTTATAACATTTCATTACCTTGACTTACGTTATCGAATTGTAAATGTTTTTTTTTATATCAGTTCCGAATAATACTACAAAAATTGAACTTCATAGTTTTTAATAAGTTATTGCAGCTACCCAATTTTAATCTCTTTGATTGTAGTGGCCATATTCTCTAAACAATTCGGTACTAATAAGTAAATTGTGATATGTTTGAAGTTAGTTGAGTATTTTATGGACATATATTTAAGGGCAGTTATCCCATTTCAACCCTTTGACTTCAGATATCGAATTGAAAATGGGTGTTTATATCAGTTTAAGAATAATATTTAAAAAATTTAGATTTATAGTTTGTAGGAAGTTATTGCAATTTATGTTTATTTTATAGGGGTAGCTACCCAATTTTAATCTCTTTCGTTGTAGTTGCCATATTCTCTAAACAATTCGGTACTAATATGTAAATTGTGAAATGTTTTAAATTAGTCGAATATTTTATGAACATATATTTAAGGGCAGTTATCCCATTTCAACCCTTTGACTTCAGTTATCGAATTGAAAATGGGTTTTTATATCAGTTAAGAATAATATTAAAAAAATTTAGATTTATAGTTTGTAGGAAGTTATTGCAATTTATATTTATTGTGTATTGGTAGCTACCCAATTTTAATATCTTTGATTTTAGTGACCGTATTCTCTAAAAAATTCTGATACAAATATGAAATTTATGAAATTTTTTAAATTAGTTGAGTTTTTTTGAGCACATAGAAAACTGTATAAATAATGATTTTCTAATTTTACGTGTAGTTGTCCCATTTCATCCATTTGAATTAAGTAATCGAACTGAAAAAGGGTTTTTATGTCACTTAAGAATAATATTACACAATTTTAGTTTTATAGCTGTAAGAAGTTAGTTTAATTTTGTATAGATGTAGCAACAAACCCCATTTCGACCCAATAGATGTAGTAATTGTAACGTAAAAACACTCCAGGCATTAATATGGATAAAATGTGAAATTTTTAGTGATATCAGTCGAATAGTTTTGAGTCGATAGAGGACCAAGAAACAAACATTCATTTTTATATAATAGTGATTACGTTTGAGCTTTAAAAGGTTGGGACACATATGACCGCACCATGTCCGCACCGCACCTCGGCCTAGTGTTGGCCGTATCTCGGCTCGTTCTCAGTGGTGCGGTGCGGGCATGGTGTGGTCATGAATGAGCACCGATCATAGTCCAAAATCACATTTTAGGGTGTCATAATATAGCCTATATAAATATGTGTTTGCACTCTAAAGGCTACATTTTAAGTCCGATTTGGTACAAATTCGGTCCACAAGTTGGTTTTCTAAGTCCAAAAGGATAAAAAATAGTGAAAATTCTGTTAAACAGCTGGTCGGGTCAAAAGATTAGCATCACATGTTTATTTACATTCATTAGCATATCAAAAAGTTTAGAATCAATTAATTATTCTTCACAAAAAACAGCTTTTTAGGTTGGATTAACAAAAATGCTTACGAAAAATGCTGACTGAATTACAATTTCAATTCAAACATCTGTTGTTACATATTATAAATAAAACAGCTGATTTAGATGAAAAACTTTACATCATTTTAGGCTAGGCCTACAATGAACCAAAACACGTTTATTTGTGACCAATTTGGCAAACTTATAATCAGGTAATAATTATTCTTCACAACTAACTCTGTGTTTAGATTATGTAAAAGCAAACAAAAGGCTTACTGTATTATAAGTCAAACATCTGGTGTTGCATAGTATATTGTTCCCTTTAGTTGGTATTTGATTGGAAAGTTGATTATTGATTATTTAAATATTTATGGTGAAGTTACTACGCATGCGCAATTCCAATTAATTAATGAAAATCCTAGTGTCTATTTCGATATCTGCCTTACATTAGCTATTTATATTTCACCGCTCAGTCGTTATTTGCGTCAAAATATCAGAGTTCACAGTAATATGTTTGCATTTTTTCGCCATTGGTCGCCGCAGGAGTTGGTGAGCGAAGCGAGCAAGGATGATGCCTCTAGAATAATATAATACAAATACGCATCCATTTCTTTAAACCTAACATAAATTGAAACCGATATTTCTCCCAGCTCTCCTAACCCTTATTAAAAATTATTCATCACCACTTGACCTGAATGTGCGAACCATCTCCAATACTACTTCTTGCCCTGTTAAAGTAAACAGCTGAGTGGGAAAATAATTGTAACACTCGAGTAAAATCAACATCTGATGATTACTTTTTATTGAAAGACACATCCGACGCTTCGGCTCATCTGATCTGAAAGTATAAAGAGCTATTTCCTCCGAGCGTTGAATATACGAGTGAGTTGGGTTGCAAATGTTGGATTCAATATTTATAAAGTTCTGAATCTATGTAGTGTAGTATTCTATCGCTGTCGAAGTATATATAGTCGAAGAAATTTGATTGTTAATTACTTTAGTTCATAATTAAGTTAGGTATTAAAAAAGTTGTCCATGTTTTTGCTGGACAAAAAAAAAAGATGCTGTATTTTTTTGTATACAGAGAGATTCCGGATGTATCTTGGTAGTTGTCCATAATATAAAATATTTTTAGGTTTTACTAATGACTCGGTTATCTTTTAAGTTACTGAAATAATTTTTAAAATGGTTATATTTCTCAGTAAAAAAATGTGTTTTTTTACGTGGTTTTTCTCAAAATGTTGTTCTACAGTAATTTTTTTTAATTATAGACAACTACCAAGATACAACATTTTGAGTTTTTAGCCAACAACTGGGTTATATTTTCAGCTACAGAAATCAAAAAAGACCTTATGTTTGTCATTAAAAAAGGACATTTTTTGTTTGGAGTTTTTTTGTAAAGTTAGCGGTTTTTAAATATTTTACATAAACAAATTTAAACTGCCGGCATTTAGAAAATATATGGAAACACGTTTTGGTTTTTTTCTACATGGGTAAAAGATGTCATACCAAATATTATCCAAAATGTGCGTCCCATATATTTTCTACATCCAAAGATATTAAGAATTTTGAAAAAATAACAAAATGGTGGATAACTGGAAATCGGAGCATTTCCGAACTTATGTATAAACCTATGCATTTTTTTCACTAGTGAAAGTTTCTTTGTTTCTTCCTGAATCATCCTGTATAATGTGATGTTTTTTAAACATACCTCCTCTATTATTTAAAGACAGAAAGAGATATTCAAAATCTGATATAGGGAAAATTATTCCCAGTGAAGAGGAACCTTAGAAAACCTATTTATAAAATCCAAAACCTCTCACCCACTCCCAACTCAAAAATGTAAATGGAGCCATAAAATTAAAGCCCTTTACAAACCATGAATTCCTGTAGTAATAAAGTAAAAATCGGCTCACGAGTTCGTTCGCTACGCTCGAAAATGTTATTTTGTAATTATTTTTATAACTTCATATGTTTTTTAAAAGACGGAAACAGAAATCCAAAATTTCTTCTCTAGTACCTTATCCATCCTTAATGAAAACTTTAGAAAATCTATTTTACAAAACCCCACTTCTATCATCCCATAACAACAACAATTTGTAATGAGTACACTTCTTGGGGTGTTTGTGTTTCGGTTACAACATTATTGATAACTAATTCTGGAGATAAAATTTTCCCTAGGACTTTTTTACTAACCCATTTAAAACAGGCGACCTTGTCAGACTAATTAAATATGGTAGTATTCAACTATCAAATATCAGCAATTTATGCTAGGCCATTTTATAATTTGTAGTGCATTCCCTACTGTATAGTCATCTAAATATAAGAGCCGTAGAAGTTTAAATTGTTAAAAACATTCGTAAAATCAAATATTTAACGTAAAACTGTACACAAAGGCGTGGAAGGTTAACACAGTAGCGCAGAGGAAGGTAGATGATCATATAGTTAATGCACGCACTCCCCTACGTTAGGATAGTCTCCAGTTGGTACTTAGAGTTCATTGCTAACATTTTATTTAGGCCTTTGGAAAAAGAAACTGTCTCTAGTGGATAAGTGGAAAATATATATTTATGTGTTTTTTTGTTAACGGAAAGTCCCTTGGAAGATGGTAAGTGGTGGAGAGCAGTCATAGTGCAGGAGCGGCATTTTAATTTTACCTTTATTCTTGGGGGACACTAGTCCGTATCATCTCCTTGGTGTCGAAGAGCTTCTGAAGGCGAGTTGGTTTTGCTGAATGTATTGTAGAGGCAGGGCAAGAACATTAATAAACCACAAGCAGTATCTAACTCTCGACCTAAACAACTGCAGTTATCGAATTTCCATAGGAAAGGTGAGATATTTCAGTGCCACTTACGGTGAGACCTAAGGTCGGAAGTAAATACAGAGAGTTCAGAGTGTAGGAGTTTTGCCTACGGGTATCAGGTAGAAAGGGTCCCCATCCGCGAATTCCTCAAACTGCGGAGTTTTGCCTACGGTTGGGGGTGGGCGCGAGAGGGGGAGGGGAAGAGAGAGAGATTCCTGTAGAGAAGAGAGACAAAGAGACTCTTCTAG
This sequence comes from Philaenus spumarius, assembly GCA_018207615.1. Classification (NCBI taxonomy): domain Eukaryota; kingdom Metazoa; phylum Arthropoda; class Insecta; order Hemiptera; family Aphrophoridae; genus Philaenus; species Philaenus spumarius. The sequence goes on along the minus strand of JAGFPH010000779.1, from coordinate 198,588 downwards.
CGATTATAAAAGAAAGAATTCTGTCAGGTACAAAAATTATCACTTTACAGGTACCGTATTATCACTTTATATAATTAGAATTAAAAAAAAACTAGAGGACTTACCTAAACTGTTTAGTGACAGTATTTTGCCGATAACAGTATGATTATAATATTTGTATAATTATAATATTTCGTCGTATTATAATTACGAGAAAGGTGGATGCTCTTTAATAATCACTACAAGAAACGGTGTCTCTCTCCCTCTTTCACACTCTCTTTCTCCCGCCCCCACCGTAGGCAAATCTCCGCACCAAGAGGTTGCCGACGGCATCCCCCAATCTACCTGACACCCGTAGGCAAAACTCCGGTTCCTGAGAGTTCATAAAGTCCCTTAAATCCCATTTATTATTTTTGTTACTGAAAATAAGTTAACAAAACTTTGTATACATCTTGTGTTGCATAA
>JAGFPH010000779.1:164370-188144 GCA_018207615.1 Philaenus spumarius | reverse complement strand
TTATGCAACACAAGATGTATACAAAGTTTTGTTAACTTATTTTCAGTCTGTGGTTCAGCTGCGTGATCGAATTAATTGGCTGATAAAATATACTTTATCTCTATCTCGTCGTTTATGAAAGCTAGGGCGGTGTAGCTTGCCCTAAGCTACATGCTGTGATATACAGAAAATCATAATTTCACTTGCTCACTGTGATGTTATTTCATTTTGTTGCCAAATATCCTATATTGATTTATCTGAGAAAGAGTTGGTCAGGAATATCTGATAAATAGAGAAGAGTTTTATAAATGAAAAGCATCCACCAAAGGTGACCAGGGATTTAAAAACAAAATGCATGGACTGTCAGACTGGAAATAATAAAACAGTTTAATTGTCAATACAAAATTTAAAAATATATATGCTATACAATATTATTCTATTGGTTTCCTTTTTATTATCTATATATTATGAACTATTCTTTTATGTTGTAGTCGATTATTAAATAAGATTAAGGTATTAATTAATAAATTAAGGTATTTAAGCTCGCATTAAAATGCCAAAGTATTGAAATCTTGCAAAAATTCTAAAAATTTTACCCTCACTCTTTATGACTTTTCTCGACGTTTCCAAGGTCTCTGTACACGAAAAATCAATAACAAATGTTGTGTCCATGCGCCTGTATGTGTGTCTGTCTGTCTACGATATATGCACTCACGGACGTTGTAGAAAACTTCTGGTGGTGCCAAAATCTTCGTAATTTTATAGTTGAAAGGTTTTTGAGTTTTATAGCGTGACAGCAACGGGACGAGCGTGACAAAAACGTCACATTTTTAAGTGTTTAAAAAAACACGAACCAAAGTCTTAAAAAAGTGTCTTTCCGTCTTGTTTTACACTGTTTTCTATAGTTTATTGCCAACCTGGCTGACGGTCAGTAGACCATTGCCAAAAAGTGTTTATTAGGCTATGTTAATTTTGTAATATTTAGTATTATAATGTCTTAATAAAATCACTGTATTTCATTCATTCACTAGTTAGGAAAGTGCAACCATGCCAATAATATATCTGTAACTTGAAAAATAACCGAGTTATTATATAAATACTAAAAGTGTTGTATATTTGGGCAACTACCAAGACATATCCTAAAACAAAATTTAGCAACTGTTTAAACATAGACTATTTACTTAATAAACTTAATTATGAAGTTAAAGTAATTAAAGATGAAATTTCTTCCACTATACATCGACAACATTGAGATTCTAAACTACATAGTTTCATAACTTTCTAAATAATTAATCAAATAATTTCTATAAAACGTGATTTCTCAACTGTTTACCTTAACAGGGCAAGAAGTAGTATTGGCGATGGTTCTAATATTCAGGTCAAGTGGTGATGAATATTTAACAGGGTTAGGAGAGCTTTGGGCAAATTTTTCCATCAATTTATGTTAGGTTTAAAGACATGGATCAGCATTTTTATTATATTGTACTAGTACCCTGCTCCCGTGGCTCAACAACCACTCGGCGACTCATGGTGAAGCAAATGCAAACAGATTATTTTATATTCTGATATTTACACGGTAATTACGATTGAGCGGTGATCTAAACATAGCTAATGTAAGACAGAGATCGAAATAGACACGAAAATTCACAATAAATCGAATTTCGCATGTGTAATAATTTTACCATTAATATTAAATAATCGATAGTCAACATTTTAAACAAATTTTTTTATTACCAACAAAAGGAAACAATATAGTATGCAACACCATATGTTTGACTTATAAAACAGTAATCTTTTTGTTTGCTTCTAAACACAGTTAGTTGTGAAGAATAATTTATTGCCTAATGTTTTGTAAATAAACGTGTTTTGGTTCATTATGCGCTTAACCTAAAATTATGTTAAGTTTTTCATCCAAATCAGCTGTTGTATTTATAATATGTAACAACAGATGTATGAATTGAATTATAATACAGTAAGTTGTATATTTTTCGTTGTTTGTGTTTGCTAGTACCTAATCTAAAAAAAAAATTATTATAAAGAATAATTACCTAGTTGTAAATTTGCCAATTTGATTGCTATAGTAATAAATCTAAATGATTTCAAGAAACATGTGTTGGTTCAGTATATGGTTAACCTAAAGTAATTGTGTTAAGCTGATGATCAAACTCAGCTGTATTTCTTGTAATGTGTAACAACAGACGATTGAATTAGTAAGTATTTTTCTTTTATTTTTTGTTTGTCTGTTTTTCTTTTGTGAACCTAACCTAAAACAACTGTCGAATGTGAAAAATCATGAACTGATTCTAAATTTTCTAACTGGTATTCTTTTGGTAATAATTAATTTAAGTTTGTTCAGCAAAAGTGTGTTGGTTTAGTATCGATCACACCTATAGCTTTGCTTAGCTTTTGATTCAAACCAGCTGTTTTATCTGTTATAGGGCTGGTAGTCAACTCCCGTAAGTTGACCATTTTCAATAATTAAAGTCAATATTAGTTTTGCAAAATCATTTCTTATTGTACTTCTATATAGTTGTATGAAGGTATCATGAAAATGTAAAGGCTCTAGCAGTCATTGTTTTGGCTGAACATTGATTATTAATCAGTCAGTCAGTCAGTACTTCTTATTTTATACATACAAATTTTAAAGTTTTACAGGTAGGTCTATTTTTCAACATTATAAAGGGCTACATTTTAAAATATAAGCTATTAAAAAATAGTCTAATCTATTCTACAATAATACCTATTACTTTATGGTCCAATTTTTTAGGTCGTTCTAGAAATGATCGTTGAAATTCTTTCCCAATAATCACAAACAAAAAATATAAGAAATGTACAATAATGAATAAAATGAACGTTAAAGCGACAAGTTAAATAAATACATTTAGCTTTCAGCATATAAAGAACAAGGAACTATATACGTTATAAACAATAATTGTTCGAAACTTAGCTTCCAAACCCTACTTTTTAAAAAGGTTTAAAAGCTTTGTTTTGATATTTAATTATAATGAGCGTAATGATCCATTATAAAACAAGTATAACATTTTGCATGTTTTGAAAAGCAACATAAAACATTTTTCAAATAAGTTACACGATATTAAAATTTACAATTTCTATGTATATTTTGATCTGGTAAAAACAAATTAGGTTTTATAAAAACTACGTGAAAATTGTCCACTTAATATGTATCGTATATTTACCTAAAGAGACTGTTTTCAACCTTGAAGCAAAAATATCGAAACATTTTAATAATGCTAAAGGAAATTTAAATAGTATCTTTTAAAAAATGCAATATTGGATTTCTGTTTTAGGTCTTAAACTTACTTAAAGGAGCCGAATTGCATACAAATTTATAAATACTTACGAAACTGATATAAACTAAGCAATCTAGAACATATTACAAGATATTTTTGTAACACGTTTTGTAATTATTTGAAGGAAATATTTGAGCGGTGAGACAAAAGTAAAGTTTCTCGGCTGTCTGAATGCTCTAAAGATATTTGTATACATGCATTTTTTACGTAATCTTGTTACTAACCTAAACTATTGGACATCTTTATATTTCGTGTAAAAATGATAACAGAATTCCGTCAAGTAATACTTCAAGTGGAAATGACAACAGTAAGCAGAGTCTATTGATATTTAATTTGTAAGAACCAAGCTATCGCGTAAAGTTACCGAGATTTTACAAAACCTTCCAAGATAACAGGGTAACCTTTATTTTTCTTATAGCGTATAAAAAGAAAGAAATGTGGTGATAATTCAGAGAGGGTGGGTTAGGATAATATGTCAGAGGTGAGGGTGGTAAGGTCGTAAATCGACCTCAAAGTGCTTTAACAGCCATTAGGTGTGTTCTTCTTGCCCTTATATACCCACACAAACACACAATTCTTGGCGAGAAAAGAGTGATTTCAGATTAGCAAACAGTCCTTGTGGGTTCTAATTATATTTTATTTAAATTTTGTAGGATATTGTTTGTCGTAATGTCGGTTATTTATAACGATTAGATTCGTCAAATTTTAATCTTTTAAATACATTTAGTTTTATTTATGTACTATATCCTTTGGTTAAGTATGTTGTGAATAGACCTACCGAGACTTAGGTCGTGACTTGGACTCTTATTGGATTACTTTTTCCCACCTACTTGAGACAAGACTAACTCAAATCGCGTGGGCGACATTTTCTGGAATATTACGCCTTCAATACTCAGTGCATAGAACACAAAATGGAATCTTAATCTTTATTGTATATTTGCATACTTGCCTTGAGTAAACAGTCAATAGTTGAAACCTGTTTCGCCTATCTGTCGGGCATCATTACCCTTACATAAAAACACTAATTAAAACATTGGTGTGAAATATATTTAGCGAACAGACTAACATTAATATTTAAAAAACCCTTCACATATTATATTACATTTAACGTCACAGTAAGTGACCCCCCCACTTTTATGTTTTATCCTGTCTGAAAAACTGATTGTGTCAGGTTGATGTTTTGGTGGCTGTAGGTAGGGATAGAGTTTATCTATCAGGTTAAAGATTAACCTCGAAATTGAGTTTGGTCATTCAATAGATTTCCTTTGTAATGTAATTGCTATACCTTTGTAAGGCATACAAAATGTTCAATTTGTGGCTCTTACTACAGAAATGCAGGATTTCTATGTTTGTATTTATGTAGGTGTACGAGTGATCCTCGTTGACTAAATTTTCCGAAACGTTGGATGGGGTGTCAGTTTCGTCTGGGTTCCTACTGGATGGTGTATGTTCTCTAAACCGTATTATGTTAGTAGCAATCTTTACGGCTATACCAACAAAATAGATCTTAATCTTTGTCGCAACACGGTGTAAATAACGCAGTTCTACGTTATCGAACCCATGTTACGACCCAAGTCTCGTTAGACTGCTATGTCGTATTTATTATGTGACCTTAGTGACAATTAAACTCATGATATGTATACGATTTTTAAGTTTGTTCAATTTATCCTTTGCTAGTTTACTGATAACTACGAAATTAATGACTCGATTACATCTGAAATTTTCACGAAAGAATACATTTTAAAGCTAAATTAATTCCACTTTCTGAGAAATTTAGAGCGATTGCTTTCAAACGAGAGGTAAAATGTTTTCCTAAATAATTTAGAAGCCGAGAAATCAAGCATTTTCAGCAACTTATACTTTTGGGCTGATAAATAGTAACAATCGAAAAACCCTTCAGACTGCCTTTGAACTTGAAATAGGCTATGACTGAACTGCGCATGATTGATTGCCTTTCAGAATACATTGACTTTGTTCATACTTTGCAAGTAAAGCGAATGCCCTTTAGATTTTTTATTTGAGAATGTTTAAGTAAAAAATGTACAAAGATATAGAAAACAGAACAAAGAATATTTCGATCATGCAGCAGGTCGAAAGCGTGAGTTGAGCGAATTAAAAAAATTGCAATTATATGGTTTAGGATTTTCAACCGTGCGAGATTGCACCTTGAACTTGCGGCGTCGGATTATAGACAGCTTTGCTTCGCTCGCAGCATCTCAGGCGTCGTGCCACGTCTGCGTCAGAATAGTAGCTGCCATACGATAAAATCCCCACTCGGATTTGAACCCCGTGGTCTTTTATGGTATATTACGTTTTTATTGATTTTTGAGGAATCAGACAGGTAATAAAGTCGTAAAAAAGTAAATGTGCAGAATGATCTCCTATACATATATATATGATTTTCATTTTAGATAAAACCCAAATAAGTTTCATTCTAGTACGAGAAATCTTAAAAAAATTACTTATTATCAATAAACGTGCTTCCAGACGTTTGACTTTTTTGGCTAACGAACTCGTCAGAGGAACTTACATAACCAACGTGTTGACCAAATCGGACGTAAAATGCGGCCGTTAGAGTGCGAACACAAACATATTTATACATATATAACATTTTAAATGACGCCCCAAAACTTGTTATAGGGAAAGTGATCGGTGCTCATTTAATACTCTTGACCTAAGGTCTAGCCATAAGAGTAGTCTCAGAATAGCTTATCTTTCCCATTGAAATCCGCTAATAAAACCTGTTTTGCAAAACCGTGTTGCAATAAATTGGCAAGCTTTTAATGTTCCCATTTCTCTATGGAAAATAAAATAATTCGACCACGCAGCTGAACCGCTGACGTGAATTGAGCGAATTTCCAAAACTGAGTTTATATTTTTCAGTGTTACAACCAACAGTTTTTGAAATTGATCTACTCGCGAAGTCGCTGAATAAGAAATTAATTATTAGTAGAATTTGTTTCACTCTCGCGCTCCTTCGTTCCACTCTCTTGCACCTCGACCTTACAGCCTCAGATTATGGACTGCTTCGCTTTGCAACATACACACTCGGCCATCGTCCACGGTTTAGAAGACCCACGTGGATTTGAACCGGGTACTGTTGCAGTACTTTACGTTTTGATCGATTTTTGGTTAGCCAAGCGAGCTATAAGGTCGTGTGAAAAAAAAACAAAACGTGCGTAATAGTAATAACCTAGATGTATTTTTTTAGATACAACCCCAAAAAAGTTTAATTCTAATATGAAAAATCTCAATAAATAGTTACTTCCGAAAAGGTGATTCCGATGGTTGGAGTTTTTGGCCAACGAACTCGTCTGACCGACTTGGACAACCAACCTGTGTATCAAATTTGGACCGAAAATCGTATATCAAATGTGTATAAAATCGGACTTAAAATGCGGCCGTTAGAGTGTGAAAACATATGTACATAATATATATATATAATGTTTAATGACATCCCAAAACATGTTGTGGGGGGCTAAGATCTGCTCTCATTTAATACTCCCGACCTTAGGTCTCACCATGAGGGTCACTGCATATCTCATCTTTCCTATGTAAATTCGATAATAATATTTTCCAAAAACCATAGTAAGTGAACAAATTACGTTTCATTAAGAGGAATAATTAATTTACCATAGAGCGCACGCTAGAGCACCATAGAGCACCCACGTTTAAATAAACCCTCTTGTAAAATGAATAGAACAAGAACACTATAAAAAAACATCATCCTGCTTCTAAAATCTCTTTATATAAATTAACTAGCTGACCCTTACGGCGTTGCCCGTGGTGGTTGGTATTTTCAGTCTTTTTAACGTAATTGTATTCTTTTTAAGTGTTCAGTCAGTGAGTGGTATTTGGCTTTTATATATATAGATCTTAAATAATAAAACCACAATTATCATAATAATAAAAGATCTGAAATTATGATTTTAGTAACTTTGATCCCCCCAAACAACTCCTAAAATTTCGAAATTTTTCATACCCTTTCTTAGTGAGCACCTATGGCCCTAGAGGAAGCTACATACCAAATATCATTCCAATCCGTTCGGTAGTTTTGAAGAAATCGTGATTTAATAACTTCGATCCCCAAATCCCCCCTAAAATTTCGAATTTTTTCAAACCCTTTCTTAGTAAGCACCTATGGCCCTAGAGGAAGCTACATACCAAATTTCATTCCAATCCATTCGGTAGTTTTGAAGAAATCGTGATTTAATAACTTTGATCCCCAAACCCCCCCTAAAATTTCGAATTTTTTCAAACCCTTTCTTAGTAAACACCTATGGCCCTAGAGGAAGCTACATACCAAATTTCATTCCAATCCATTATTTAGTTTTGAAGAAATCGTTTTTTAACAACTTTGATTCCCCCAAGCCTCCCCTAAAATTTCGAATTTTTTCAAACCCTTTCTTAGTGAGCACTTATGGCCCTAGAGGAAGCTACATACCAAATTCCATTCCAATCCATTCGGTAGTTTTGAAGAAGTCGTTTTTTAATAACTTTGATCCCTCCCAAAGCCCCCTAAAATTTCGAATTTTTTCAAACCCTTTCTTAGTGAGCACCTATGACCCCAGAGGAAGCTACATACCAAATTTCATTCCAATCCGTTCAGTAGTTTTTGAGAACTCGTGATGAGTGAGTCAGTGAGTCAGTGGGTTTTGGCTTTTATATATATAGATTGACAAATTTGATTACTTTTGTAGTGGTAAACACAAATGGTAAAATATATATTTATTAGCAAATAAGAGTTTTTGAAGTGTTAACAGCTTTGAGGGAAAACTAATTAACTAGACTAAAGCATATAAGTTTTACTTACTCATCCGAATGTTGGTTATACACACGTGTTGCTTTTTATCCAATTTACAAGCTGTTTAAAAATTCACAAAACCCTTCTGTGTATTTTGAACCTTTGAAGTAGATAATAGTCTTTGTGTTAATCCTTAAAATGTAATAATGAAATCATGTTTAGGTTATTATGCAACAAACTTAAATTATTTAAGCGTTAGACAAGTATATCTATATATATAAAATCGATAACCCACTCACTCACTCACTGATCACAGTATATCAAAAGCCATACAGCCTAGGTCATGCTAGAGGCGCACTAAGAAAGGATTTTAAAATATTTGGCCTTTATTAAGTAAAACTAAGTCATTTTCAAAAAGCCCAATATTGTAACTTTAAACGGTCGCCATTTTGTGTAGGCATTTTGATGTATGATTTGCGGCATTGCGTTCTCCTAAGATAGACCTTTAATTTGATGTACAACTATGTTTCTATTTAAGATTTTCCTCACTCTCTGCGGGCCGTCCCTCTAAGGTAATAAACGAAATTATAATTGCTTCAAAAATTAGTTAGTTAGTTTTTAGAGATAAACGATGTACCAAGTTATGTTGCGTAATCTGAAATGGTTACACAAATATAACGCCGTTCACAGACTTTTGAGACACCCTGTTGAATGTAAACCAAACACATAACCTACAAAATAAATCAGCTTTGCACAAATCACCATAATGCCTGCCAGTAAAAGGTTATTCAAATTTAAAGTACCTTTAAACGACTATTATAGTTACAGCTTTGTTGAAATTGTTCTTGCAAATTACTGTGCTGTTAAATAGTATTTTATTTTAATGGACATTGACTTAATAAGAGATAGAAGGAACGTTTTTGCAACCGGACATTAGTGTGTTAAACTTTACATTACCCACATTGAATGACTTTAAGCAAATAACTCTTTATTTCACTTACAACAAAGAGTGTTTCAAATGTAGCTTCCATACACTGTTTATTTTGACAAACTATATCTTCTTATAATATATGCTTTACCATGTGGAAAAATGCTGACTATGGAAAACAGAAAACGAATGGAAATCCACGAATGGGGGAGAAGATGAACAAAGCCGAATAAGATATTCAAAACATGTACCTCCTGCCATGCGGAGATATTCAACGGATGATTTGATAAAATCAATCACAGCTTATTGTCATTTTGATTGGTTCTCGTACAAGTGCTGTGTTTGCATTTTTTTAAAGTATAGTTTTGTAATTTTTGTAAGACGAGAAAGAGAAACTGTTAATACAATTTTAAGTGTGTGTTTTGAAAATAATTCGACCACGCAGCTGAACCGCTGACGTGAGTTGAGCGATTTACAAAATTAAGTTTATATGTTTAAGGGTTTCAACCGACTATCTGGCACGTTGGTCTACTCACGAATGAGCTAAATATCTGTCTGATTATACGAAATATATTAGCAGAATATGTTTGCACTTCAGCCACTAGCGCCAGCCGACGCGCTGCTTCGTTCTGCTCGCAGAAAAAAAACTCTCTTTTATAGTTTGCACTTCGTCCTTGTGGCTTCAGTTTATGGAGTGCTTCGCTTCGCTCGCAGTGGACAAACTCGCTTCGCGACCGTTAGCCTAGGATCAGAAGCTGCCCCCACGTGGATTTGAACCACGAAAAGTATGGTATTTCCAGTTTTGGGAAAACCAGATGGACTGTAAGGTCCTGTTAAAAAACATGTGCAGAATAATCTTCTATAATTATTATTTATATGTATAAACCGTAAAAAAGTTTCATTCTACTATGAAAACTCTAAAAAAACATTTTATTTCCGGCCCAAAAACGGAATTTTTTTCGCTACTAAACTCATCCGAGCGTCTTGTAAAACTAACGTGAGTACCAAATTTGGACCAAGATGGACGTAAAATGCGGCCGTTAGAATGCAAAGACATACATACATACACGATTGATAGTGATGACCGAAAACAATATAAAATTGTTAATGACGCCCAAAACGTGTTCTGGGGACCATGAGATCTCGCCATGAGAACCACTGCAATAGCTCATCTTTCCTATGGAAATTCTCTAATAATTATTATTTGTAGTATTTTCTATTGTATCATTGTATACTACATCCTACCTTGGTCAAAATTCGACCAATTGTGTTTGTAAAGTAACAAAATTCAACTTGTGTTTCACATAATTGATTGGAATTTATTTTTGTGCAAATCCTTAAATCGTACCTATGAGGACAATAGTAGAAAAGGGCAAAGAGGAAGACTGATTTAAATAATGATAAATATTTAGTAAACATATGAAATTCTTCGAAGTAAAGAATTCAACTACTAAACGGTAGAATAAATGAAAAAATAAATAGAATTAAGTGATAATTCAATTTGAAAGAAATGGTGAAAACTCCGAGCGTACGCACAAGTTTCTCGTGCAAAGTAAAACATAGATTAGACAAAAATATTTTTTAAACATGTTTCTCACCCTATTTCCTCCGATTAATACATATCGAATTAAACATAAAAGAACGTAGTAAAACATTTAAAATTTATTTAAAACCAAATTTACTGGGCCGACCCCCTTGGTAAACCTTTTATTTAAAAGAGTTGTAAATTTCTTAGGAGGTATGAGACAAAAGCACATAGCATTTACGAACAATTTAAGTGGCTTTACAACTTTGTATGTTGAAATATGGCGTCCGAATCACGATAGTGCGAAGGTTATGTTTCATTGTTTTACCCAATGTGAAAAGGTCTGCAAATAAACATCAGACGTTTTAAAACGTCCTGCATTGTTTTTCCAAGTACATAAATAATAGTAATCAATAACACTAACAAAAACAAGAAATAATTCTATCATAGCTAAAAGGCTAAAAGGAAGGTTGGATAAGGTAAAACCATAAGGACGCAACACAGGAAAATGTTTCTTCCCATGCCACGAACGTCCACAAAATCCTTAATTTTGTATATATTTTAAAAAATTTTCAATATATGCAAATATATGTGAGATCAACAGTAGACAATACAAGTCCTCTACATGAAAATGGAAGATTTATCAAAAATTTTTTCAGAACTTTCGGAGATAAACCCCATGGCTTCGATAGAAACCTCATTTTAGACTCACTTTTGGAGTACTAAATTGCACTTTTTCAAGTAATTTCGTGAATATATTTTTCTTGTGTGTCTTTGAAGGGAATAATAATAAGAGTGACTAATTAATGACCTTATCTTGTGTTGTTGATAAGGTGTTATAAAGCCATGAATGACACACTCTAATGACAGAACCCGACATTATATCCTTGAAGCTAACATAACCTGACTTAACAATATATCGTATTGCGGAAAGCTGTGATACTCTTGACATATAACTGTGGGGAAATACTTGAGACTGTTATTTGATATGGTTCTGGTCAGATACGACACGAGCAATTCAAACTGTTCTGCAGCACGTATAGAATAGATACTCAATGAGATGGATTTTATTTATTTAATCTTTATATATATAGGCCTATAACTATAACAGACCTTGTCCTGACTCCAAGACAGACAACGTGGATCAAAAACTAATAAGATACAAGTAGGAACATTTAAAGGTATATTCTTATGGGATTATAGATGCACACTTAGGCCCGTATTGCACTGTAAATATTTTATAAAATATGTTTTATAAAAGATGATATCCATCTATTATAAAAGATTTGAAGAGTGAATCTTTTATAAAACATTTTGTATTTGAACTAAAATATAAAAATGTATCTAACATTTTATAAAAGATAATGCCAACCTGTTAAATTTTATAAAAGGAATGTTATAAATAATTTTAATTTATTTTAATTTGTAAAAATAGTTAACATTCGGATAAAACATCTGTTTGGATCAAAAGCATAGCAACACATAATTATTCACATCATTACCATAGCAACCAACTTAGCAAATTTATAATCAGTTTACTATTCTTCACAATCAACAGATATTTTAGCTTAGATTAACAAACTAAAAACAAACAAAATCTATGGTTTACTGTATAATAATTCAGTTCAAACATCTGTTGTTACATATTATATATAACAGCTGATTTTGACCGAAAACATAATTTTATTATAGGTAATGCCTGAAATTAACCAAAACAAGTTTATTTGCAACCAATATGGAAAATTTAGAGCCAGGTAATTATTCTTCACAAAACTAACAATTTGTTGGTACTTTTTCATTATCCCGGACTACTTTAAATTGCATAAAACCAAATTTTTGTTTTTTTAAAGGTAGTCCGGGATAGTGATCAAAAGACCTATATCGACCTCTGTCTGTTTAGGTTACCGCTCGATCGTCATTTCAGTGAAAATATCAGAGTATACAATAGTCGGTTTGCATTGTCCTTGCCATGGTTCCCCGATGGGATGGGTGAGCGTAGCGAGCAAAGGCTGAGAACCTGGTACTTTATACAGGGTGTTTACAAACTCCCTGGAAATATTTTGTGTATTTGTTCCTTAGGTCAAGACAATCAAAAAACGTCATATAAATTATGGGTCTGACATGCCTAGTTTTCTGTCTGTCCGTCTGTTTGTGTTTTTTACAAATTATATTTTATAACTTGAGTACTATTTTAGATAGAAACTTCAAATTTGGCACGACCGTGTAACTTAGTAGGTCAAACAAGTGTATACAATCTCGTTACGATATCTTAAACCGTTTCAAGATGGCGGCCATTTAAAATCTTTGATGTTATATTTCACGAAAACCATAATTTTTATAAAAAATTTTACCAGTAATAAAAAATTTAGAATTTTAAGACGAACAAAATCATACTTTATTTGCTACAATCGGTTAATAAATGACTGAGTAATGAGACATTTACTGAAATAAATATCACAAAATTTGCACTAAACAACAATTAATTTGCCATGTACAGTTGTTACATAATTAGGTAAATGTCTCATTACTCAGTTATTTATTATCCGATTGTAGCAAATAAAAACAACAATATTAACAACGATTGTGGATTTTGTTCGTCTTAAAATTCTATCGTTTCTATTTCCAAAGATAATAATTAAACACAACAGTAAAACCAAAAATGGTAGATAATTCGAAAACTAAGCATTTCCAGGCCTACTTTTATTGAAACTTGTTTTCTAGCAACGGGACTGGAAGTGCAAACAAATTCTACCAATGTATTTCGTACACGCAGGCTGCTATCCAGCGCCTTCGTGTCTACCAATTAGTTGGGTGAACTTAATTTTGGGAAATTCGTCCAACTCACGTGAGCGGTTCAGCTGCGTGATCGGATTATTGTATCTCTGTATTTGCATGTTTTTTTGTTATCCAAACATTTCTAATACACCTACTCGACCCTCAGTTCCATTTTTTTTCGGATTTTCCTTTTCTTTCTCAATTAGGTTAATTAGATATTCAACAAAATCCTTCCGCAAGGCGAGAGAACCGACTAAAAAGGGTATCCTGTATTCCATCACTGCAGGTTTAAAGTAATTGAATTACTTCTGTACTTTCAAATTAACCCATGTCTAGTCTAATCTAGTTACAAATTACATTAGCTGCATTCAGCGTCCAAGTAGTTCACAATTACTCAAGATAAGCTGATGTTGTTAAGATTTCTTAAAATCAAATAAATATTTTTAGTATTTGCTATCAGTAATTATGTTAAACTTTATTATTTTCACGGTTAAATAAATTTGACGCTTTTAAAAATTAAAAAGAAAAATATATTTGATCAATCAAGCGTCGACCAATCAATCAAGTGGTTGTTTAAAACATGGTCCTGAGGCATACATAGCCTATATTTACCGCTATTTGCAAATAAATGTTATTTTGCTTGAACGTTTAAATTTAAAATTATATTTACTAACATAATATTTCCAGCTTCGATAAAAAGTATTAAAAAGACTTAATATTTAAAAGATAAATGACGAATGAATAGAATTAAGTACGGTAACTTGTCTGTAACAAAATTTTCAGTTTTTGATGGGTTTAAAATTTGGTCTGCCAAAATTCTCGTACCACGCTTTTCTACGCATATGTTATTTTCTTTTTCGAAATATAAATTAATTTTCTTAATTTATATACAACGCCATGTATATTTTAAAATATAAATACATCAATACATCTAATATCAATATATCTAATATCTGCAGCAGAAACAGTACAACGTTCAATAACCAAACAAAACGGCAGAATCAATGTTTGCCATATAAATTGTTCAAACGTCTAAATAAGCTTTAATAAATGTCACATTATATTAGTCATTGATATAAAGTCTACATACATGCCTATCTTTCTAAAATAAGTTAGCTATTAATTTGTACAAGAAGTAGTGAGAGGCGCCCAAGATCATAAACTAGAAGAAAATCGTTATTACTATTCGATTCAACGTATTCGACCGATGACTACATCGATTCATGGGCAGGAAAGAACTCACACTTAAGTATAACAAACCAATTTCCATAGGAAATATGAGCTATTGCAGTGACTCTTATTGTGAGACCTGAGGTCAGGAACACTGATCATGGTCCCCAGAACACGTGTCGTTAAAAATTTTATGCTTCTTTGAATATATGTGTTATGTCCAATGTAGTCTACATTTGGTACACACTTTCGTTATCTAAATCGCTCAGACGAGGTCGTTAACCCGGAAACAGGTTATTTTACTGAAGTAACACTTTTTCAAGATTTTTTGTACTAGAGTGAAAAACGTTTTGGGATTTATCTAAATAAATAAATATAGCATATTATTCAGCATTTTTCGGTTTTTTCACGACCTTATAGCATGTCTGGTTCCTCCAAAAACTATCGTACCGTAAAATACCATTCAAATACCCTATTTTAAACCCACGTGGGTGATGCCTACGGCCGGGATGAGCAAACCGGCCCATAATCCAAGGCCACAAGGTCTAGGTGAAAACTAGCAAAGAAAGTTTTTTCCGCTGTGACCATTATGAAACAAAGCGTAAGTATATTTCGTACACGGAGGCCAATATTCAGCGCCTTCTTGAGTGAACCAATTCAAAATAGTTGGTTAAAAACCTAAAGCATATAAACTTAATTTTGTAAATTCACTCATATCAAGTCAGCCGGTGATCGAATTATGTATATTATAATGTGTGGATTAGTATAATGTTTTGTATTGCTAATTGTATGTACACAAATCGTCCGTATATCGGATGCCGTTGATGAGTCATGTTCGGCCCGTAAATTTATAATTATTTCCAAATTAGGTCAACTCAGTCTATCCGATTCCATTTTAATGTTAAGTTATTTATATTTTACAAAATAGTGAATAGATACAAATATATATTAATTAGTTTAACAATAATTGTAAAAGCTGGTTCTCCTTGTATGAATGTCAGATGAGGTTACATTCATTAATATTAATAAGTTACAAGATACGCGGACAAATAGGTCACAATGGCAGCCAAACTGGTCATAACCTGAGAACAAAACTATGTTAGTTTCAAGGTGGCCAGAAATATAAAGGAGCTTCTACAGCCTCGCAAGTTGGAACCGTCACAGTAAAGCCACGTGGGTTCGAACCTAGATAATGGTGATCGATGTATCTGCTTTATACGCTGTGTACATCACCGTCTTCATTAATCAAACAGCCACAAAATAAAAACGTTAAAATTAATTTGTTTCAAAATAAAATGGACAGTTGATTTAGTTGTTAAAGCAATAGGTTGTTTTAAGGGAAAGCGAAACACAAAGACATATAATTAACTAAAGCGTTGTGTATCCTCCTTTTTATAAAAAGCAGGCAGAAATAAATCCATTTGTGTGCCCATTAAAGTTAATTTCTTAGAAAAATCGCATAAATCTATCACAATGAAATTCAACAAAGTTATAAAACGTGACAACTTGCATATCTTCCAATAATCAAATTACTGTAGGGAGAACCTAAAGCTTGGAACCTCAGAAATAGATATTTGATGATACTATAGTTACCTTAAAGCCCAATTAAATCTAAATGTTGTTAACAAATTTTTTGAAACATTTGTTACAACTATTACTCCAGACACACTGGACAAGGTTTGGGCCGAACTCAGTAACCTACCTACTCGATGAGTGCCGAGTGACTAATTGTGTTCGCATTGAACTATTCTAGGAAAAAATATGGATGTTATTATCATTTGGAGGGTTACATTTGAACTTAATACGGAACGCACATTGCACTGTAACCAAAGATCGAGTCGTTGCAAACTATAAAACACAAACATTTTTCTGTTCACTAGTCGCTATCTTTGCTACTAGTGGTTTCTAACGGAAGACAGAGGAAACAGTGCATGCGCATGCGCACATGTGTAAGAACAAAACTTAATGTATTCATTTAATGTATTCTTTCGTTTAATGTATTATTTATAATAGTAAGTTCAATGTAATTAACACTACAAAGCTTTAAAACCAAGATATTAATGTTGAAACACTTGTTATATTTTATTATGTTAACTATTACATTTACCAATGCCACTATTATTAGATAGACCGAATGTATAAGAGAATTAAGACTCTCCTAATCAATAATTCAATTAACTTAAATGGAACAAGTGTCTTACATCCTGTAACGAACTATTTTTCAAAAAATCAGCTTAAATGTATAACAGTTCAATTCCTCCCTCCCCTCAATACAGTTTGCTCCCGTATATTTGTTAATTATTGGAAAAGGAAATGCTCAATTGTAAAATATTTCCTCGGACATATTTTTTGATTAAAATCGACTCCTCCTCGAAGAGTCGACCAAATATTGCTATCACTTTAAAGAAATAGAATTTCATTCCTTGGTTAGACTCTATATTTGATTGGCAGAGAAAACTGGATGCTTGACGAAACGAATCTGTTAAGGAGTTAATGTCATATTTTTAATGAAAGTAGGACTTGGCAATAACACGAAGCATATGACTTGAAATGTCACAGTTTTCATTTCGTTTATTTATTTAAAAAGTTTCTGACAAAATGAAGTGATGAGGGTGGGAAATTTTTAAAGTGATTATTTTCTTTGCTATTTTAATTTGTATAAGTAAGAGAACAGGTATATCAATTGTTAAACAAATGAAAAGTTTTATAGAAGATATAAAATATTAGTTTTCTTGAGTATAAATAAAGAATACCATTAATTTACATAATTATCAAAACATAAAATAAATATAATATAAAACTAGACCTATTAGAGATATTCTTTACAACACTAAGCAAAAATAATTCGACATAACTAAAATGTATTCATAAATATCAAAAAGTAAAACAAAAGTGTGTAACATTTTCAAGATACGTGATCCGTACCGTAGGATTTGAACGGAATGAAAAAGTAATAAATTTTCCCCATTTAGAGTTTGTTAAAGGACGTAAAGTGTGTTTTTTGAAAACTTACCTCATCTATTATTTAAAAAATCTGATCTCGGGACAGGTATTTACCGTCAGGAAGTGCTTAAGAAAACCATGTTTACAAAACTCCAAACCCCCCCCCCCCTGTCCTTCTACCTAACCGTTTAACAAATGTGTAATGTAAATATATGGTTTGTGATAAATCAAACTGAAGCTCTTTAAGATCCATTATTTGTGTGTAAGAAAATACAAATCTTTTAACAAATTCGTCCGCACGTTCTAAACTGTTGTTTTTATAATTTTACATTATTTTAAAAGACGGAAAGAGATATGTGCCGTTATTTAAATAGCGCGCCACTATTTGAAGCAGAAAGCACTCTGATTAAACTGAAAGTAAAATCTCTGCTTGATAAACTGAACGCCTACGGCACCTAGCGGATAAAGAACGTAACTCTAAAACAGCTGATCGTCAACATTGTTAAGCGCAGGCGCAGATAGGCCTACCAGTAACTTATGTAATCGTTTCTTTAGTCAAGCTCTCTTTGTTAATTAACCTTGAACTTATATAGACCTTCGTTCAGCCACCGACATAAAGGACTTGAAAACCGCATGGCAACGTGAACTTTTGCAAAATGCGAAGTGATACGTGAATTAGTTAATTTTAAATCTAAAACAGTCTTTCAAAAGTGCGATAAATAAAAAATACCAGTAATGTGGCGAAGATTATTCATATTGCAAAGCGGACGTCAAGTTTCGTTAGTTTCGTTTCGTTAGTTAAACATGTGAATACGTTTAAACACTTTGACATCAATTGCCAGGTAACCATTTAAACCATTTCTTAATTATTTTACCATCTGAGTGGCTATATTAATTTGTACTGTTGTAAATTTTAAGTATAATTATATATCTGCACTTACAGAATAATTTTGTTAATACATAAGTAAATTTAACCTATACAGCCATTTCTTTAACCAAAGATACAGCCTATAAGCCTTCAGCAAATTTCAGTTTAAAATATAGTAGCCTTTTGTGCAATATAAAGGAGAAACATATCCTTCTGTTCAATTTTCTGTTATTAATTTTATAAAACAATATGTTACCATACAGTTTCTTGCACGAACAAACATTCAGTTTCTTGCACAATATTACAATTCTGTTTTGCACATGATTTTTTTGCACTTAACCTTTTGGTTCTGAAACTAAAATTATGTTGTATTTTGTTTCATAGTTTACAACTGGTGCAACAATGACCCACAAAACCGAATAAACTTAACTTTTGAAAATTTCTGCCTTCAAAAGAACTGTCAGTGTAAATGACCAAATTTGTGAAACATCAGTGACTATTAATGGATAATTATGTATAATTTAAAATAGCAATTACTTGTTTTAAAATCAGAATTAATGAAGGCTGTTTTATAACAAAACAAAAAAATACAAAGATAATCTGATAAAGGCTGTATGTAAATTTCTTTTAATTAAATAACATGGAAGGGACCGCCAGCAAATTTTTCGAACCACAACCCTCAAAGGATTTCATTCCAAATTTAAAAAACCTTTTTTTTAAGAGAGACGTCTCTGAAAATTATTAAACGCCAAAATTTTTATTATTTAATTTCATTTAGTATTAAGGTTGGCCAACAAAACAAGAGTTATTAATAAATCCATGGTACTATGTATTTAATTTTTGTAATTTTGTAAAAAGTAATAAATCTTTTATTATAAATGGGGAGAGTTTTTCTAATTTTATTTCAGTGAAGGGATCTTTTAATTATAATCAAAATCAATATTGTAAATGTAAATTATTCTTAAATTTTCTTTTTAATTATAACTAAGGGCATATCAATTTGAATCTTTTATTTAAGGGCATATACATTTTTGAATATCACTTTACAGTTAAATTAAATAAACAAAGTGTTCGCTATATGAATTGTATTTATTGCATTTCCTGTAAATAGCTAACTCAGGTGTTCAATATCAACTTTAAATAAGGTAAGGTTACAGATCTTTTGCTGTACTTGGTAAACTTTTATTTCTCATAGGATTGTATGTACCATCTTAGTCTTAGCCCAGCACGCATTATAAATTGTCATTATTTCCTTAAAGGTGGTACAGATAATATACGCAAAATCTGATCTCGGGACATGAGAAACCATGTTTACAAAACTTCGAAACCTCCTCCCAACTACCATTCCATTTAAACAATTTGTAATGTACGCATATGGTTTGTGTACACATCAAATTGAAGCTCTTTAATCGTGACCCGGCAATTACAGACATACCGTTTCTATTGAATGTTCTGCGACAGTTCACAAATATTAGGTTTTGAGACTTAAAGTCTCTAATTTTTTAGGTACACCATTATTAGACCTAAAACTATATTTTAATTTTGTTTCTAGCATACATTTTTAAGGTTTAAAAATGTTTTCAACAAAACATTTACCACACAAATTTTAAAAATAAATCCATATCCATATCTTTTCAATTCATTGCATTTGATTTGATAAAACACTCAATGCGCTTAAAATATGCATTTTATCCCCCAATCTTCCTCCCCTAAAGAACTAATAAAATTTCCAAATTATTTTTTTGACTTTAGTCCTAAGGTAACAAGGACTATCTATCACTGTGGCAAATGTCGCCTGTTACATAAACTTTGTAACTATACATTTATAATTAATTATGTATATTTGTAAACTAGTTTAGTGCATAGTAAGTGTGTGTTTTTTTTTAAATATATTTTTTTAAGTAATATTAAATTACATTTATATTTTATGAAGTTTTAGACCTATTATATAGAAAACAATCAATAATTGAACTTATAAAAAAGGATCTATTAATTTATTTTTCATATATATTATCTAAACAAAATATTACAAACAATTAAAAATACCAATTAATATCAACTTTGAACTTCTTACTCTATGTATTACAGTTTGTTCAAACTGATAACTATCACTTTTTAATATAAATGTCAATATGCGTTTCAATTAACGGAACAAACAATCCATTAAAAAAATACACAGAATAAAATGGAAAAGTAATTCACTGCATGCTTCAGCCACAAAACAAATACCAACATCACACAATAAATAACCAATATTAGCGCAACGATTTCAAACATTGGTGGTAATCAGGTCCAAGTATTCAGAGACGTGTGAGTGAATTACGATCCGACAGAAAATATATGTATACTTGTATACAATATACTCCTAGGTAGAGAAGTAGTTAGTGTCTGTATTTTTAATCTATGCTCAAACAAACATGAGCTGCCACAATCAATTGATTAAAGTTCACTCCATTGCATAACCTCCCCCCCCCCCCATTAAAAGTTTTTATTTTTTAACCGTTCTTTCAAACAAAGCTTCTTCAACAGTATAGTTTTAACACATCTTACAAACTCAATTATGTAATATACAAGTAGTTCAATTTTCTCGAACACTATGCTAACCTAATTTCAACAAGTTATATTGCATTCTTCGACGACTTATTTTTCAAATAATCTACTTAAATCGAGTGTGGTCCAATTACTGTCCCCCACACAATGGAGTTTGCTCTACCGTTTGTTAATTATTGGAAAACGAATCGCTCGTTTGTAAAATATTTCGTCGAATGTAGTTTTTGATTAAACCCAATTCCCCAACGTAACCCAATATTGTCGACTAAATACAGAAATCATTTTGAAGAAATATATTTTTGTTGCCAGGTTAGAATTGTATATTTTATGGTTCGTGAAAACTGAATGCTATCGAATCTGTTGCTGAGATAATTCAACATTCTTAATGAAAAGGTTTGTGGAAAATAAGACCAATAGTTTGCGTATTTCCTTAATTAAACATCTTGTGAAAAAGATTTTCTTGCAGCTAAAATTTAATTTATTGAAATACAATGATCCATTTTAATAAACTAGAGGTCTCCACCTATTGCTCGCTTCGTTCACCAACCCCCACAGATGTAAATTCAAGCGCATAATTGTACAGGCCTACTCTGATACTTTTACGGAAATTACGATTGGTTAGGTTAGGAAAGAGGCACTTCAAAAAGTGGTAGGGTGGGGAAGATAGCGGTGACCTAAACATTCTTTATTAGGTGAAGATAAGAATAAATTTTATATTAAAAAACCCAATTTTATGATTAAAAAAAATACTACGTTCTAAGTGGTTGATTGAAAAACGTTTAAATAGGTTAACATTGGTCAAAAAGGTCTAATCTTATAACTTTTTAGCGAATTTCCGTATGGAAAATGAGTATAGCAGTGACTCGTATCGTGAGACCAAAGGTCGGGAGTGGGTAATGAGCAGGAATGATAGTCCCCAGAACACGTTTTTGGGTGTTATTAAAAATTGTATATGTATATATGTTGTCACACTCTAGCGGCCACATTTTACCTCCTATTTGGTACACATGTCGGTTTTCTAAGTCGTTCAGACGAGTTCGTTAGCCAACAAACGAAAGCATGTTTTTTCAGCGGAAGTAATTTTTTTGAGATTTTTCGTACTAGAATGAACTTTTTTGTGGTTTTATCTTAGAAAATAAATTACTGATATTATTCTGCACATTTAGTTTTTACAAGAATTTATAGCATTTCTAGGTCCCCCAAAATCGATGTAAACGTAAATACACTTTTACAGAAAAGTATCCAGTTAAAATCAACGTAGACCGCTGCAAGCGAAGCGAAGCAGTCCTAGTCCGAAGCCACAGGGTCAACGTGCAAACTCGCAAAGCAAATTTGTTCACTGTGAGCGGAACGAAGCAGCGCATGACCCAGGGGACGGAGGCAAACGGAGTTGTAAACAAATTCTACAAATATATTTCGTGCATGGAGGCAGCTGTTCAGCACCTTTCCATGTCGACCAATTCCCCAAATAGTTGGTTGAAACACTAAAACGTATAACTAAATTTTGGAAATTCGCTCAACTAACGTCAGCGGTTCAGCTGCGCGATCAAATTATTGTATTGTTTCTATTTGCACGTCCCAACTATAAAATACGAAGTAAAAATGGTATGAAATTGAAAACACGTTATGATGATTTGGTGAAAACAATGTCTGAAGTAATTACAATAGCAAATGAAGTTACAGGTCACGTGATGTACAGAGCTGCTCGTAAAACTTTGCAAACGACTCTAATAGTAGAGTCGGTTTACATTTCATAGTCACGACAATTATTTTTAAATGGAATCCGTGCAATGCAGTGTTCATAAATTTAAGGAGGCAATTTACAACCATAACGCGGAATCTATTGTTCCGGCGTACGTATGCTGCGATGTAGGCAAGGTTAATAAAGTTTGTAGAAATTACCTCCCGTATATCAAGTTATATTGCCGTAATGTAGTAGTTTAATGCTTCCACGACATTTTACTATCTTCAAAAATATAATACTTGGTGCAATGTTAGTCGGAATGTTTTCAAGTGTTTTATTTGCTGAGGGATACGTTTTGTAAAACTTTGGTGTACCGATTTGGTGCACATGTTGGTTTTCTAATTCTCTCGGACGAGTTCCAAAATATCCAACAACTGAAAGAACGTTTTTGACGGGAAATTCATTTTTTTTAGGTTTTTTCGTACTAAAATTAATTTTGGTAATTAAGTGGTTTATCTAAAAGAATAAATAAGGGATATTATTCAGCACATATTGTTTTTTTACACGTCGTTATAGCCCGTCTGGTTCCCCCAAAATTGATTTGTCTGCTGCGAGCGAAGCGAAGCAATGCTAAAGGATGAGATGTAAATAAATTCTTGTAATATATTTCTGGCAGCTATTCACACCTTCGTGATTAGACTAATTTCCCAAATAGTTGGTTGAAACACTAAAACGTACAAACTTAATTTTGGAAATTCGCTCAACTCACGTCAGCGGTTCATATACGCACAGGATTATTTTTAAATGTTACCTCAAGTTCTTGTTTTTAACACGGGCGATAGCTATTTTGCTCATAGGTCATTTGTTATCCTGTATTCTGAACAAAATCCATACTTGTTCGCTAATTGTTTCAGTTAGTGGTATTATCTTTTATCAAACATTCGTTTCAATGTAACTCTTTTCGGCTGAGTTTCAGTTACTATTATTAACGTAAACCTTCTCACTAGGGTTTCGTCTGAAACGTACTAAGTATATTATTTTAACGACCATCTGATATGACACATACACCGCACTCATTTAGAGCTGGGTTTGGCAAAGCGTTACACTGTAGAGTAAATTAGACGCTATCTGTGAGTCAGGTCGAGTAGGAAACCGCAAACCGCGCCTCCAACTTCATATAGGCCCAAACAGAGAACACATTAATGTCTTGTGCAAGGCAAAACAGCCTCAGAGGGTGAATTATTATACAATATAGAACATTCAGAGTTCAAAGTAAACCTCGTTCAACAAGAACTGT
>JAGFPH010000779.1:128679-145879 GCA_018207615.1 Philaenus spumarius | reverse complement strand
GACCTTCTAAAAACATATGTTATGTTTTATTTATAATAAAAGTGTAGGATTAATAATAACCTCAAAACTAAGATGGTAAATAATGTTAAATGTTCGAATCAAATTATTTCTTATATTTTATAACAGCAGTAATAATAAAGGTTAAAAGAACCAGTAAGGCTCAGGTCTACACTTAATCAAAAACCTAACAAAAACGTTATAAATAATAACCTCAAAACTAAGATGGTAAATAATGTTAAATATTCAAAACAAATTAGTTCGTAAATTTTATAATTTGAATAAATAATTCATTTCCTCCCTCATAAAAATCAATATTTACTTCCACAAAGCAGCTGTATTAGTTAGTTTCTTATTATAAACAGATGTTTTGTATTAAAACGTTTTTATAACCTTCTGAATACTGTAATCATCGTTATTTACATCCACGAAATCAGCTGGATTAGTTTGTTTCTTATTATAAACAGCTGTTTTGTATAGAAATGGTTTTTAAATATTTTCCATGTTAACCTTATGGGGAAAACCCGACCTTTGAGATTAGCTCACGCCATTAAGGATAAGAATTTTTGACATCTAAAACCTTATTGCAAAACTACGAAATGAGAGGAATTTTTTGAAACCTCAAACATTAAAATTGGTCCAGAAATAAGAGAGGAGTTGTGTTTACAAAAAACGGCTTCACGTATTATATATAAAGATTTTAATATTGTCTCGCTTAACATTTTAATATAAAAAAAATAATAAAAAATAACATTAACATGATTTATTATGATTAAAAAAATAAAAAAACACAATTTTATGTCCCACTGAACCAACACAGGTGTCTTGAAAATATTTGAGAAAGGCTTACTTTAATATGACTTTAATAGCTATTGTTAAATATTAAAGTTAAACAGCTAATTTGTATTTAAAGTTTAATAATAAAATTATGGTTGTGCTTATAGTGAACCAACACACGTTCCTTTAATGCATTTACACGCGTTACCATAGCAACCAAGTTAACGTTTTTAGGTTTTTTTTTTAATGAGAAAGCACTATGTCCATTTTAAAGGTATCGGCAAGTAGTTGTGTCCTTAATTCAACACAACTTACAAAATTAAGAAGTACAATGTCCCTTTCAGTGGTATTACCAAGTAAACTATTTTAACACAACTTACAAAATGAGGATGCACAATGTCGATTTTATCTGTAGCGTGATGTGAATAAACCCATACAGCTAATGAGTTTAAGCCTTCAAATAACACTACCTATTTTATTTCGTCGATTTTTTTCTTCTTTTACGATCAGCTGTTGCATTAAACTTCTGCAATATATTAGCAAGTGTGTAAACCAACAAAGAAGAGGAAATCATGGATGAAATCAAAAACGCAAAGCGTCTCACTTTAAGAGTCCCGATCTTTATTTTAACCAAAAATTGCTCGATGCGCCTAAAGAATGTTTACTTCAAAATTAAGGGGAAACATTTTGTTTCCTTCCATGACACTCGGGTGAATTACAAAGGAAGCAAAGGAGATGTAATAAATTACAAATTTCTACCCCCAAATATGATTGTTTACACTTCCTAAACCTCAAGTTGAAGTTGACGCTAATACAGTATTTAAAGATAAATTCAAATATGAAAATTTATTTAAATCAATTTCAATAGTATTGAGATTTTGCATTAACTAATTTGGTTAAAAGTTTGAATTTTTGTTTAATGAATTTAATAACAATATTGTACAATTGATACGAACGAATTCAACGAGATATGATAATTTTACAATATATACTAGGCCTACATATAAAAACAATTATTTACAAAAAGCCAAAATATGGGTATCCAATGATTCTTAATTATTTATACACAAACTTGTTGTCTACCTTTTGAATTACTAAAAAAGTCTATTAAGTTAAACAAAATACATTTTCAATGTTACGTCTTCAGGAGATTGTTTTTTTAGCGAAAATTTGCTATAGTTTGCTACTATTTGTCATTAGGCGAAAACAAGACTATTTTTTGATGAAGATAATGAAGCAATTTCAGTGGCCTTATAACAAGACACTCAACAAATCAGTTTTCTTCATGGACACTCCTCCTCATAAACTCTAAATCTCCCATACATTGTATAGCAGCAAACAAAAACAAATAAAATTAAAAAAAACATTTAAAGTTGCTAGAAGCGCAATAGGTATACCCACTAAGTCGAGGAAATTAATAACCCCTGCATAGGACTCCCTCTCAAGTGTAAATGAAGCCGATCATCTGTTGAAAAAAGGCACAACCTGAAAAAATGTCTGAGAAAATGTCAAATTAATTCTAGACGATCAGAAGGTTTGTCAAGAGATAGGTTCTTCAGAGATGCTAATTTAACATCAAGCTACAAGTAATTGGAAAATATAGAAAGATAATACATACTTTTTTAAGGAACTATGTTGTAGCATGCTTTTCTTTAGACTGTACATAGGACATGAATGGTTTGCTGCTCATCTTTACCACTTCTATAAATTGTACGAATTTCAAAACGACACAATTTGCAGTAGAAACTAATCCAGCTCACCAAAAAGATATGAACCTGCCACAATTGTATAGGGACGCCAGAAAATTAATTGAGCCATTCGAGGGACTGCCATTGAAAAGTAAAGAATACTTTTGAATACTATATCATCCTTTTGCCCAAACATAAATCAGTTTCAATAGAACAAAAACGTTTTAAAGGTTACTATAGTAAAATAAATTATTATTTTATCAGAACATGTAAATTGCATATTTAGATCATTCAATTCCAAGAGATTACTTGAAAAACAAATATTATTCAACAGTAGACAAGGTAAAACATGGTCTACGTCTTTTGCACAGACTTAAGACATATAACGACAATTAATTTGTGTTTAATGACGTAATATGCACTGAATTCCGACTTGCACTCAGTTGCGATAAATTTATGAGTTAATATAGCTATAAAATTGCACACACGCGGCTAAATAAAGTAGTATGGAGCGAGTGCGTTATTTCCTAGGTATATCATGTAAGAGCCTATAGAACCCTATGTTACGGCACAATCCCCCCCTTGTCTTCTTTCGACGTTTTGGCGTTCCCATTACCAAAGTTCAGGACTAATCTGGCGCCACAAAGGTTATCGTAAACCATCCCAAATATATTTTCAATCTCAGTATTTGCAAGTTTATTACCTTCAAATATAATATTCTCTGAAATGTTATTACATCAGAATTTAACAACTGATTTACGGGGCAGATATTTTGAACACATATTTCTATTTCACTTCCAATCAATATTTATTACCCTTAAAATTGCTTTACTGTTGATTCTAATCAAAGCTATAAAAGTGATTGTATTTGACGAACTTTCAGTTTTATTGATTGATTATCCCTATCACCTTGCTTAGTTCGAGTATAAAATACTTTCTGGCCTGCTTTGTTATTTTATTTTCGGTGCTAAAAACAAATTAATGTCTGAAATGTCATAAAAATTTGTTCACAGGCTTTATATCCATTTGAAACAGGTTGTACGATTTATAAAACAAAAACCAAAAAATGGATAAGATGGTGAATCAGCATGAACTGCGGCACTTCCAAAGTACAACAAACCATCAAGTCTTGAAAAAGCTTAGCTTTTCCAGTCCATCCAACATTTACGGCAAATACATAGCATGACAAATAGTTCAAATACGTTCGGATATGTAACACGTACACGTTATAAAAGTGCACTAAAGAAAAGTTATTTATAATAGTTGATTTCGAAAATCACAAAAACTTATACTTTACAATACAATTGCAAAAGATTTGGGCTTCACTTACCAACCCTCCGCTGGGACTCGTGACTTCGCCTGAAAGAAAATTCAAACAGATTATTCTATACGCTGACCTTTTCAAGGAAGTGACGATTGATTAGGAGAGAGGCATTGGGTCGACATAGGGCGGTGAGGGTAGAGTGGTGACCTGGATCCTGACGCATGTGCGGTAGGACGAGAATGACAGGAATGTTTTATATAATAAAGAAACAAAATATTTTCGCTTTACAAACAAATAGTTTTTGTCCCTTTAAGTTAAGTCGAATTTTCAATGAAACCAGAAATGCGAGTTTGGCTTGACTGATTAACAAACATGTGGTTTTAAATTCATGGTACGGAACTGGAAAAGACAGTTTTCGGATGGAAAACACCAAATTTACGCTCAAAATACAGCAATACAGCGAAACTTGTCAACAATACTTATCATTGCGCCATTACTTGGCGGGTGATCTCGTACTTGAAACTCTAAAGCAGTTCACAAAAAATAAGACCAACAGAACAACCTGTTCCACATGAGCGAAGATATTGCTCCAAGATATTTTCTCTGGAGTATTAAAAACCATTGCAGCGTTAACTAACCTTACACAAGAAAGTAATAGTAAACAATGTGGCCTGGCAACAATCAAGTATGCAATCAGCTGTTCTAAAAACAAACCACAGTATGGCTAGTATACGAATAAATGAACAGTTGTACTGAAGTATGCAAACACTTCGTAAATTACACCGAACATTTACGATTTTATAAATTACAAAATTAACGTTTCTCCATAAATCTCAGAGAACCAAATAAAAAAAAATTGTTTAGCAACCTCGGTGATAACAGTTGTTATCTTGCGCTCTTTTGAACGTTTAAAATGTGAATTCTGATTCTGCAGCTTTATTTAAATACTCATTTTAGGTAGGTAGTACAAACTTATTTAAGAAAACCTTAAAATAATTCGCGAACCCTACTGCCTATGTAGATAGCCTAGAGCTTCATCAGGTAAAATAGCTTAGTGGTTAATTACGTCATCACGAACAGCAGTAACACGACGTCACATTTGTGTTTATTGCATGAACGTGGGCAAGGGGATATTAAGGCAACTGGCGTTACGACGGCGTCTGTTAATATGTTTAAACAAGCTCAGCTGACCTGACCTGAGTAAACAGTGTTAATAAACTTGTCGGCACGCTTGTATGGTAAATGTTAGAAGATAAAAAATGTATTGTACTAATGAATAGCGAAATACTTTGTATTAAGTTGACTTTGCTCGTACGGTGGTAACTACTTCAAGTGATCAAATCCCTGTAGGACACAGATAACATCAACTCAAATAAAAGCGAGTGTACGTCCGTACGTGAGTAACATTTAATATAATATAATATAATAGCTTATTACACCCAGCTATTATATAAACTATTATTATAATTATATTCATCTGTAATACATAAACAAACCCAGTGTAGCTTAGTTTGGGGTTATGTTTAAAACTTCAATTGATATATTTTCTTGTGAAGTAGATTTTTTTTAATATGACGTAAAGAACTAATGTATGCTATGATATACGTTATAATATTTGCTTTGATGTTATAAACTATTTATAAATACAACCTTTTATCATCAAAATACTTTTTTTATCACATATATTATTTCTCAAGGCTATTTTTTTGTTGGTACGCCATAACTTACTTAATACATCACCAAATTACATGAATGAGGAAACATTTTAAAGCTTTCCTTAACCACTACACCGGAAAAAATATACAATTATACGAAAAAGGAAAAAGAAATAAAGAATCCGAAAGTAACAGTGATGTAAGATCAAGTAAGTTGTAGGGATATTTTCCTGGCGTTGGCAACACTGATGATAACAATACCCAGCTGGAGAGTTGCCGTTACGCCACTACATCGCTATTTTTAATTAATTGTAAGCGTGGTTATAAACAGCATTGTGGATAAACCTATTTGTTGTTGTTTACCTTCTGCACGTTGGTAAGACGTTTAAAAATATATAAAATAAACGATACCAGGAACTGGCACATACTTTCTCACAAACACATTTAAATTACTAAACAGATTCACTGTGACTTGTAGGGTGGGGTAGGAGAGCTGTTTTATTAAAGTTGGAGATTAACTAATAAATATTATTATTATTATCTAGAGAGAAAACTATTCGATCGATTTCGAAAAAATCTGCACCAAACACGTCAATTAGGTCTTTATAGATACACGTAAAAAGGTTTTGAAATTTTTTTAAAAACAACCCTCTTTATGGCCAAAAAACCCCCAAAAATCAGTTATTATTATTATTATTAGCTAAACGAGAATTTTTAGAAAGATGCGGGTTTTTGTATATGGTAGGGCACATTAAAGGCTACAAATAAGCCAAATTTTATCAAAATCGTTAGATCCGTTTTTTTATAAAAAAATAATAACTGATTTTTGGGGGGTTTTTTGGCCAAAAAGGGGGTTGTTTTTCAAAAATTTCCAAAACCTTTTTTCATGCATCTATACAGGCCTACTGGACATGTCTGGTGCAAATTTGGTTGAAATCGATCCAATAGTTTTCTCTCTAGCTTTGTATACTTTTATTAAAGTAGGCGATTAACTAATAAATATTATTATTATTATTAGCTAGAGAGAAAACTATTCGATCGATTTCGAACAAATTTGCACCAAACACGTCAATTAGGTTTTTATAGATACAGGTATAAAGGTTTTGAAAAATTTTGAAAAACAACCCTCTTTATGGCCAAAAAACCCTCAAAAATCAGTTATTATTATTATTATTAGCTAAACGAGAATTTTTAGAAAGATGCGGGTTTTTGTATATGGTAGGGCACATTAAAGGCTATAAATAAGCCAAATTTTATCAAAATCGTTAGAGCCGTTTTTTATAATAAAATAATAACTGATTTTTTGGGGGTTTTTTGGCCAAAGAGGGGATGGTTTTTCAAAAAATTTCAAAACCTTTTTTCGTGCATATACACAGGCGTACTGGACATGTCTGGTGCAAATTTGGTTGAAATCGATCGAATAGTTTTCCTTCTAGCTTTGTATACATACAGACATACATACATACAGACATACATACAGACATACATACAGACATACCGACAGACATTTTGTAAAAACCACTTTTTTGGACTCAGGGGGTCCCAAAACGGATATTTCTACAAAAATCTCAACATCGATTTTTTTTGCGATCACTATACTTTCTCTATACTATAGTATAGTGAGAAAGTAACAATAACAAAATTATTTCTCTTTAATAACATGGATTTAAATTAATAAAACACTGTTAGTAAGTTAGAACGCGAATGCTTCGCACGGGTCAGCTAGTACAAATTTTAAAAAAGATACCTATTTGATTTGTTTAGCTTCGAAAACATTCGTACATCTAAACATCTGATTTCACCCATCATCTGTAACATTTAAACACACCCAGTGTATATTATAGTTTGGGGTTATGTTTACAAATTCAATCGTTATAATTTCTTGTGAAGTTGATTTTTTTTTTAAATATGAGTTATAGAACTAATGTATGCTATAATATACGTTATAATGTTTGCTTTGTGGTTATAAACTGTATAAATACTATGTTTTATCATCAATATATTTGTTTATACAAATTTAAAGAAGAGATATATTCGTTTAGCTTCGGAAACATTCGTACATTTTCGTACAACATATAAACATATTCGATTATTATTTTCTTTACTATAATATTATTAACTTCTAAATAATTTGATCTATCAATATGAAATAAAAAGCAATTAAAAGATCGTATTTTTATCTTTCTTTAAATATATAACGTAGACTATGTAAATAAAAATGTTTAACAAATAATCCTACAGTTTTAAAATCCTTATTATTGTACACATTTACCGAGTAAAAAATTCCCGTCAGCATAGTTATGTAGGCCTAGATAAGTATTTCTTAACGTTGATTTTTAATAGTTTCTTTTTAAGATATGTATTTCTGATGTGTATCTAATTAATCAGCCTGTGATTTTTCACGAGGGCTTACTAGTTATTAAATAAAATACAACTACAATAAGATATCCCACATATTAAAATACGTGAAAGTAGAAAGCGAAAAAGTAATGACAACCAGAGAAGTCAAGTTCCTGTGTGTAATTCTAGATGAGCAAGCAGACTGATGGGTAACTTCGGGTAAATGAGCAAATCTTTAACGCAGCTCAAAAGATAACCGAGTTATCGGTTAAAAACATTATTATTTCATGATAGTTGTCTATAATAACAATAATACTAGCAGTGCTATTTTTTATATTCAACTTAAAGTAATTGTATAAAGTTACTGCTCCTGTTTAGCTCACATGCATTCAAGCTCTTCCTGATAGATTTCCGCACTCTTTTAAAAACTCCAGGCGTTTGCCGAATACTCTCAATAGCATTCTTAATCCGTTGCCTGAGATCTTGAATTGAAGCTACTGGAGCTATACTAACTATGCTCTTGCGGTTCCCCATAGAAAGAAATCAAGATGATTGAGTTCAAGTGGCCATGCAGGCCATGCACTGGGCCTCCTCGGCCAATCCATTTTTCTTGGTAGATATTACCAATATGGGTTTTAACATCCACACTAAAATGGACTAGTGGTGCCCCCCCTCCATCATGAACCATGCACACAAACGCTCATTGAGTAGGACATTCTCCAATAAGGCTGGAAGATCAGTTGTGAAGAAGTGGAAGTAACGCTCACCATTAAGAATCTAAGACTTTGCTTTTACGGTAAATTTGTGTAGTCTATTATAATAGGCAACTAACAAGAAATTATGTTTTTAGCCGATAACTCGGATATCTTTTGAGCTACGGGAAGGATTTTAAAAAAATTGTTTGCAATAAAAAACTAACCTTTTTTGTTTCTACTATTTTTTTGTAAAGTTACGATTTTAGAGATATTTGAGGTTAAACATTTTATAATGGCAGTTTTTAAAGAATACAAAAGAACGTTATGGTTTTGTGTAATAGGATAAAATGAATGAAAATGAAATGAAAATGATTTATTCTTATGATTTTTTCCACTAAATTGTCTTAAAGTCTAAATAGAAAATAATAATTCCTACATGGGCTTACGCCTGTGTGTAGGTAATGACTTGGCTGCCTACATACAATGCCATCGAAACTATCTCATGCCAGACATGGTAATTTTATATAAACTCGTGTATATTATTATTCTGGTTTTGGCAGTGTAGTAATTACAGAGATAGAAAGCCAAGAGACAAGACACATAGGTACCAAGGAAAACAGATATAACAGAATAAGACGAGAAGAAGAAAATAATAATAATAACATATATGCATATACATTTATACACTCACATACATCCATATATTAACATATACATCGTTCCCACATATATTCATAATAACTTAATACATCCAATACATAACAACCACATGCAACCCAGGAACTTCGTACATACATAAATTATAGTCGAATCAACTCCTATCCATATACATCAAACACACAAGTATTTTATAATAACATAACTCTCTACTCACACTCGTGTTGTTCATACACGCCATAATACATACACTCATTGATATTACACTCAAGTATACAATTACACATACGAAAACTAAACCCACACATATTCTTATACTCCAAACACATAAGCTTTCATACTTAGACTCATTTACCACACTTGTAAAATAAATTCACATCATGATAATTACGCTCAAAAATATTCAAATTAACTACAATTATACACAGACCTAAGGTTTTCAGACTCCTCCCTAACTATATTAAGCAGCCATTGCGCCACGTGTTTCTATATATGCGTTTATGTGAAGCGAATACTCTCAATTGCAGCGGCACATTACGACCCAATACCTGAGCCACAATGCGCGACCTGATCTTTTATTACATACACGTGAAGTAACAATCCCGAATATTACATCATTTCTCTGTGTAAAAACAAAATTATTTCATTCTTGAATACATGCAGTAGAATAGATTTAATGCAAAGTTGCCTTGCATCTGACGCTTGAGTATTTTTAAAGAGCATTTCAGTTGGATACATTCGAGACTTATTCATCATTGCTTTTAGGACTAGTATGCGTTCAACCTGAGTTTTACCGGCAGCTACCCATGCAATAAAACCAAACTGCAAAATGGATTGCACATACGTGTAGTTTCAACTCGCCTTTATTCAAAATACCAGCAAATTTTCTAAACACATATGTCAACTTACGAACTTTACCTTTAATAAAAGAGATACAAACGGTTAGGTAACAAATATTTACACCAAATTTGAGGTAAATATCTTTTCTATTTCCAAAGATGTATAAGTGTCTAGTAAACAAAACACAATGGCAGACAATTTGAAAACCAAGGATTTCCGGAACTACCGTATGTTTATTGAATTTTTTTCAATTTTCACCTATAGACTAGTGAAATTTGGAACAATATTTTCTAGACACTCTGTATAGTAAAATATGTCTACATTAGTTTATATTATTTAAAATAAAAACGTTTGTTTGTCGTCATTCCGAAGATTGATATAATAAATATATATTTTGACTTACTGTCTACAATATTCAAATTTTAATTCAGTTTCAATATTGTAGGCGGTAAGTCAAAAATTATATTATTTTTAATATGGTATTTTTTAGTATAAGAAACAAATTTTCAATAAAATTTGTTGAATGTATAACCCCAATAAATTGATATTTAAATGCATCAATTATGTTTAATCATGTGACACAACTATAACATTAAGCAATTTGTTCGTATCTCATGATATAAAGGACTATTATTCAAAATATAAATACAAAGGTACAGGTCGTAAATTATTTAAATGTTTCATTTGGTTCAAAATATAAATTGGAACTTTCCGAGGCTGACAATCATAAGGCAATGAGTTTAATGCAATATAAATTTGATATCAAAATTCTTGTGTCTCAAACGAAAACTCTGGGTTAGGATATATTTCACCACTACCACCACAACTCTACCCCGATCTTAGTGCCTCTGTCCTAACCAATCATAGTTTCCGTGAAAATATTGGATTATACAATAATCTGTTATTTCGGCCCGCATTAAAATGTCTAAGTATTGAAATCTTGCTAAAATTCTTGTGTGTCCGTCTGTCTGTGGACACGATTTATGCACTCACAGAAGTCGTAGAAGTGGTGCCAAAATCTTTTGAGCTTCCTAGCGCGAGTCTAGCGCGTCGGGGTCACGAAATTGGTCACGGTTCTGGGCAAATATTGAAAATACAGTGTAAGGTATCGTTTAATAGGTTTTTGGTATGGGAAGTAATTTTCATAATTACTTCGGCTAGCGTTAAAATGCAGAAGTATTGAAATCTTGCGACGTGACAGCATCGTAACGAGCGTGACAAAAACGTCACATGTTTGAGTATTTGAAAAAAACACGAGCCGAAGTCTCAGAAAAGTGTTGTATTTTTTCATCTTGTTTGAATTTGTTTCGCCGCGAGTCAACCCGCTGTGGGGGGTGGAAAGCGGTGAGAGCAGGGAGTGGAACCCTCTACTAATGTAATAACAAAAGTACATACCTTATGTTGTAAGAAAAGAGAGATTTATATTACGTGCTTTGCGAGTTTGCATCTCGACCTTGCGGCCTCGCATTACGACTGATTAGCGTCTCTAGCAGTGGACAAAGTCTTACCTCGCGTTTTCATACCAGCGTCAGTCTCATATCAGAAGCTGGTACTTGTTTGGTATTTTACGTTTTACTGCACGTAATAAAATTTGCATAATAGTATCCTGTATTTATTTATTATTATTATTCTTTTATTTTTATAAAACCACTAAAAGACATGATTTCTTGTTGTTGGATTTTAAAGATAACGAACTCATCCGAGCGAATTGTGAAAACATTTACGTGTGGACCAAATTTAAACCGAATCGGAAGTAAAATGCAGTAGTTGGAGTGCGAACACATAAATACATGTATTTGTATAAAATCATCCCTACAACAACTCATCTTTCCCTCGCTAATAATATAATGGAACTTTGTAAATTATGACTATAGAATTTTAATTCAGAATGTTGAAGAACTAAGTTGTGATTCTCGAAATGTTTACTAACGGATCCATGGCAGAAATATGTCTTCTAAGGTTAACCAATTTGTATATAAATATAATAGGAGTGGATCACGATTAAGAGAAACTATCAGGTCTAAGAGAGATCTAGCTTTAAAATAAATTTTTGTATAATATCATATTATTTTTTTTAAATATACATAAAATAAAAATGTTGCCTTGTTTTATTTTGTATTGTGATGTTGTTGTGTGCTCTTGTTGTTTTATTGTTACAATTTACTGTTTTGGTGTTTATTGGTGTTTCATTTTGTAACAATAGCTTACAGTTAGTTATTGGTTAGTCATTAGTTTATTTGAAATAATTATCTCAATTTTTAATTATTTAAGTCATAAACTGTAATAATTTATTGTTATTTTATTTTACTATCGTTAAATATAGTTTAAATTGCGTAATAATTTTTTATTTTTATTTTTTATTGTAAACCATATTGTTACGTTGGTGAATGTCCTTACTTTAATTGTTTTTTTATCTTAAAAATAAAAACAATTCTTCTTTTTCGCAAACAATAAATAAAAATTATCTTTCTTAACCTTTAGATTATTTTTTAAATACTATTTTAAAGTCGTAATCTTGATTATTTTACCTCAAAAACATCTGCTTTTTCCAAATATAAACAAGAAACCCATTACGAGCTATACCGACAGTATGAATTGACATAATTCACAAATAAATCATCATTACAAAACATTATTTATCAGAACCACAACTAAACTCCAATTTCACAACCTGTCTTCATAACTCCGGCTGGTGTTTTGTTTATGCGGAAATACAATAACAGTACAGTTATAGAGGATATCAAGTCCGAAGAGCATTTAACAGTTTCGACCAGACATGTTCGATAAAACCAAGATAAATACTCTTGTTTAACAATCGATTACTGGTGCTGTAAAATTATATTACCCTCGTCCAACGCGGGAAAGGGAAAGTCTTAATTTCCCAAACAATCAACAATTTGATGAGGGCGATAAAGTCCAGCGATTATAATCATCACAGTTGACCATGAAAACAATTTCAATATTAAGGGCTGCTTCAGTTATAAAATATAAAATAGAGACAATTTTTAAGTTATAAAATATGATCAAAATGTGACATTTTGTTCGGTTGTTAAACTGGTCAAATAGTTCTAGTAAAGAAAAATGTGGGCATATTAAAATGTTAATAGTGATGCGTAAATTATGATATAGTAAGCATTTTCCTTTGTTTGTGTTTGTTGCTATTACTTAACCTAAAAAAACTGTCGTTTCTGTAGAACTATGACCTGATTCTAAATTTGTCAATTTGGTTGCTATGGTAATAAATAAACGTTTTCAAGAAAAGTGTTTTAGTTCAGTATAGACAAAACCTAAAATTGCAATAAGATTATAATCCAAACCAGATGTTTATTTGTAATATGTAACAACAGATGTTTGAATTATAACACAGTCAACGTTTTTCGTTTTTTAACCTAACCTAAAAAATTGGTTGTAGAAAATAATTAATTAATTCTAAATTTTCTAAGTTGGTTGCTATGGTAATGCAAGTAAATGTATTCAACAAACGTGTGTTGGTTCAGAATTGGCTATAACTAGAATTGAGTTGCTGAGCTTTTGATTCAAATCAGCTGTTTTATCTATTATATATTATCTGAGAGTGAATCCCCGTATTTTTACCATTTTCAACCCTAAATTCAATATTGTATAAAATCCTTCCTTAATGCACTTCTGCAAAGTGGTATGAAGGTACCCCGAATGTTTTAATTCTCTAGCTATCATAGTTTTAGCAGTAAGTTGATTATGAATAAGTCAGTCAGTCAGATATAAAGATTCTTCTTTTATATATGCAGATTTATGTAAGTTAACACTGTTTTTATTCGTTTTCGCAGATTGTAAAATAGTTATTCACTAACTCTTGCAAAACAATAAGTTATCCTTTTTACACCACAATTATTTACATACTTAAAACAACAAAGTTAGTTATCCAAACATTAAAAATATTTCAATAATGACAAGACTCCACATGAAAAGAAACTGCAAAAGAATAAAGAAAAATGCTTGTCAATTTTCTACTACATTGAACCGTAGATAGATAGATATGTCTGTAATAACATAAAATATTCCTGTAGATAATGTGCCCCAAAAAAACTAATCCTTTCTTAGTGCACTTCTACATAGAGGTACGAAGGTACCTTTAATGCTGTAGCTATCATATTTTTGGCTGTGCTTTGATTATGAAACAGTCAATTATGCTTTCTTCTAATTTACGGATGCGAGAACACCCGACAACAAATCACTCTTTTGTATTCTTACTGTACAAAACCACATTTTCCATACGGATTCGAACCGGATACAGTAGACTTTGAAATCAGGTACGCTAACCTTCAACTACAAGGTCGCTTTTCACTGTTGTGAATAGTTTTTTTAAATTTCTGATTAGTTAAAACTAGGCCAAATTTTGTTGGAACAAATATTTTAAGGTTTACTTTGAGCTAAATAATGTAGTTTATGAGGAAATACCAAACGTAAATGACACAAGACTAGCGAATCTCCAAAGAAACCTTGCAGTATATGTCTTCATCGTCTATGTTTACGTA
The DNA here is from genome assembly GCA_018207615.1 of Philaenus spumarius. Classification (NCBI taxonomy): domain Eukaryota; kingdom Metazoa; phylum Arthropoda; class Insecta; order Hemiptera; family Aphrophoridae; genus Philaenus; species Philaenus spumarius. The sequence goes on along the minus strand of JAGFPH010000779.1, from coordinate 131,452 downwards.
TCAACAAATTCTAGTAAAACTTCTCCTTTAAAGTACAATTCAAGTTTTTCCACAGTAGGCGGGAATAATGCTTGTTAGGAATCCACAACTACTTACTTTGCAGTTTGTTGAAGAAAAACTAAGTAATGAAAACGCAAGAACTTCTGAAAATGGGTTATTAACACAAGTAACCCTCTTTGAAAGGTATATTATGTGAATTTAAAAATACAGTTATTTTTACTTAACCATCTAGCAGGACTATTTAAAGTATAGACTTAACCAGATTTTGTGTTATAGGAGTAGGCCTACGTATTTAATACCAATAGTCATAACTAAATTTGACAAAATTGTTTTGAGTGAATGGAATCAACAATAATTTAAAAAAATCTACTTCTGTATAAGTGCAAAAGTTACAGAAATAGTTGTATTGCTATGGTGTCACTTAATAGGCCTATATGTAAATGTTAAAATATGTGTAGATGTTAAAAAAAACATAAACATCAACAAGATGCAAGTGAAAATACTTTTAACTGTCAGTATGTTTCACGACTGCAGTATGATTTTGTTGGGGGGAGGGGGGATTTAATTTAGGGTCTATTAAACCTGAAATTACTGCTGAAAACGTAGAGTTTTGTTATTTAGTTCTAAAACCGATGCTTCTCTACCACTTTTTAGAGCAATGGTCGTACTGCATTTGTATATTTTTAAAGTGTTAGTATAGTTTTCCAGGATAGTACATAATTATCACAGAAGGCGGAATTGTAGAAGCAGGAAATAGCATATCGATTGTTAAAAACTAAATTAACAGCAGTTAAAAATTCATTTTTGTACAGAGAAGAGAACATATTTATCATATTACCAGTAGATATTCAAAAGAGAAATAATTTAACGCAGTTTTCAAAATCTGTGAAACTTTGAGGTGAGACATATTGTGTGTAACAGTTGATGTTTTTCCGGAACGTACATCGTGCATGTGTGTGTGTGTAGATCAAGTTTGGTGTAAGAGTATGTATATGTAATGTAAATTTGTATTTTTTATCCATTCTTGAAGTTAGTTTTATTTTATTTTGAATCCTACTACCTGGATAACTTATTTAATTAAATACATACATTTTTCATTACCTAGAGTGATCCTGTTTCGTCAATTCCAAACAGTAAAATAGCCATGTGAGGCTGAAACTGCAGTCAGTCTAGAATTGACGAAAACAGGACCACTGAAGGGAATGCAAAAGTAATGTATTTAATTTAGTTTTATTGTTAAGGCATCAATTGCACTTGTATATGTTTATGAATGGTAAACGCACTGTGGCTGATCTCTTTCTTTCTTTTTCCTTAAATTTGTAAATTTAAAAATAATTATGGTTAATCCTAATCAGGCAAATGTGCCTAAGGATTACCTATTCCTCACGTGATAGCATGAATTTAAATGTACAAAAAATCTTTGTTTTGTTCTTATTCCGATATCAAGTGTATATGTTATTTTTATTGTAATATATTATCAGCTATAGGCTATTGCATCTTAATTGTGAAGAAATAAATACTATTATTATTATTAATTTGCTTGCTTCAATAAATTTTGGTGCTGAATATTAACATAGTTATAGTAATTTTAGACAGATGGACATCAGTATCTATATATTTAAAGCCGTAAGGAATAAACATTTGGACAGTTCGTTTGAGCCTTCTACTGGGCCGATTTACATGCGGGTACTAACAAAACGAAGATTTCGGTCCTATATTAGCAGGTTTTATTTGTATTTTGAAAATGTTTACGTTAAATGGGTCAAAATGAAAAATATACTTTTCTTATGGAGATTTAATATGGGAGAAAAAGTCAACTTTTTCAATCTTTTGGACAGTTCGTCTGAGACTTCCACTGGACCGATTTACATGCGGATTATACCAAAACAAAGGTTTTCGGTCCAATATTAGCGGGTTTTATTTTTATTTTGAAAATATTTACGTTAAATGGGTCAAAAATTAAAAATAATCTTTTCTTATAGAGCTTTAAAATGGGTAAAAAAGTAAACTTTTTCAATCCTTAGGACAGTTCATCTGAGACTTTCACTGGACCGATTTACATTCAGTTTATACCAAATAAAAGCAAAACTTTTCTATATTAACAGGTTTTATTTACATATAAGGTCTCCCCTAGTTAATATAAAGTTCAAACCACCTGAAAAGCTTATTGAAAAGTAAAGCTTTAGCTTTATAATTTCAGCACTCTCTTCATCATGGTCATTTTTACGTTTTGTCTTTTTTTAGAAATCTATCCAATGGTTGAAAGGATTAACCAAAGATTGTATTGTACGATTGTAAGCAATTAAATTATAATCAGATCAAATACCGTATTAAACTAATTCGTCACAAACATAATATAGGAAGCTAGACACAACCAAATAAGAAACTAAAAACAATACATAAAATCCCTGCAAAAACAAAACAATGTTAAATTATTTCGTACAACAAATTAGCTACCAGTAAGGAGGTTTTGACAAGTTACAAGATGTCTGTTTTAATTGGCTCCTTGTGCGTGTGCTGGAGCTCAGTTATTGGATCAGGACAAAACAATCAAATTTATTTGCATATATATCACCACTAAATCGAAATATGATACAATTGTGAGTGTTTCAAAATATAGAACCTTATATAATAATTAATAGTTCTAATATAGCAATTCTGGATCTATGTTAATAGTGGTCGTGCTAAATAATGGCTTACACACAAACAATAGCTGATGTTACAGTTTATAATTAAAGGGGAAGCTAGCTTGAGACTAAGTGTTCAAGCTTAA
>JAGFPH010000779.1:92798-128669 GCA_018207615.1 Philaenus spumarius | reverse complement strand
TTGAGACTAAGTGTTCAAGCTTAAGCCAGTCCGTTAATAACCTTGGTCTGGAGCAAACTGCAGAAAACACAAGCTGAACCACAGATTATAATTAAAGGGGAAGCTAGCTTGAGACTAAGTGTTCAAGCTTAAGCCAGTCCGTTAATAACCTTGGTCTGGAGCAAACTGCAGAAAACACAAGCTGAACCACAGATTATAATTAAAGGGGAAGCTAGCTTGAGACTAAGTGTTCAAGCTTAAGCCAGTCCGTTAATAACCTTGGTCTGCAGCAAACTCCAGAAAACACAAGCTGAACCACTGATTATAATTAAAGGGGAAGCTAGCTTGAGACTAAGTGTTCAAGCTTAAGCCGGTCCGTTAATAACCTTGGTCTGCAGCAAACTCCAGAAAACACAAGCTGAACCACAGATTAACACAATATTTTGAGAAAGTTGTGTTATTAGCCTATTTTCATAGGAAAGATGAGCTATTACAGTGACTCCTATGGTGAAACCTAAGGTTGGGGTAGTCAACGAACACCAATCATACTACCCAGAACACGTTTTGGGGTGTTATTAAAACTTATATAATACATTTAGATGTATATGTTACAACGGATATTAGCCGTTGTAAGGCGGGAAAAATCGGTTTTTATATTAAATTATAAAATTCGATGTTTTCAAGGCCGGACTTCGGTGAGTGTCAATTGTTAGTCAAAAATACAAGTTAAATCAGAGCAAGGCTTATCTCAAACAAACAAACAAAAAAGACATTGAACGCGAAAGACAGTCGCGGAAGTCGCGGAAAAGTGTAAACGTGCCGCGCACGCGTAAAAATCACAGTACAGACACGATTCAAAAACGTACGGATAGCCAAGAACAATCTGGAAAATTTGCAAAAAGAAAATTAAGGAAAACTTAAAAGGAAAAAAAGATACAGCGGGAAATCAAAAACAAGTAAGTTTCAATGGTCAAAGTGGAAGGGATGCAGCCGCGATTACAGAAAGGGGCGTCAACGAGCAACCGGATTAACCAGAGAAATTGTTGTTTTCCAGGAAAATGGAAGGAAAAGAAAAGAAGAAAATTATATAAAATTAACCAGGGCGAATTTAGACACATTTCAAGACCAAAAAAGTTTATACAAAAGAAAAATTGGCTTAATGAAAAAATGAGGGAAAGGGCATGTAAGAAATGACGTCACGAAGTGTATAAAGGATTGAACGCGAAAAATCCACGGACTTACTCTCTCGGAATCGCTGACTCTCTCGGACTCGCTCTAAGACTCACTCTAGATTCAAATTGTTACGAATGTAGACTTCACGTCACTCTGCAGCAAATATTTTTTCTTCGTTAAACTTAAATAACTTTTACATATAAACTACAAGTCAGAAGTAGTTCTTCAGGAGTAACTCTACGGCCTATCCAAATGAGTTAACGCAAAAATAACTCTATTTGGCGATACTGAGACGACATAGGCAATCCTTCAGGACATGATCTTCTAAACGGAACTTCACTTCTCACGAACCAAGGAAGAAATAGGATCAACTGTAACTCTACTAGATTCTACCAGATCTGCTCTTCAAGTACATCTGTAGCCATCATAACAACCCAACAACTTTAAATCAGAAAATCCAGGCTACCAGACACAGCATCCTAGCAGCTACAACACCAGCCCATCAACATAGAATCCATCACGGAAAACCGGAGGTGAAAAACGCTGAATTAAGGTCTGTGTAAACGAGAATACGTTGTCCCCCATTTTAATTAATTGCCTGAGTAAATTCAATAAAAATATTTAAAGTACTGGTTGAGATATGTTAGTTTCAAATTAAATTCAAATCATAAATTAAATAAATGTAAATTCGATATTCCCTAAATTTAAATAATAAATGTAAATAAATTAAATTCAAATAATTTAAAATTAAATTGATTATAAAATTAGACTGTCTGCCAAGCCTATTAGAAATTAGAATTATAGGTTTAACATTAATATTGGATAGAAATTATATGTACAAGCAGATGGTGAGAAAAGCGAGTTGTTTATGTTTAATTTTGAAAAAGTTTTGATTTTGAGTTTTGAATAAATTAATTATTAATTTTTATACTGAAATACTGAGAGTAATCAATTACCTGTTATATGGTTATCCATTCATGAGATTTTCCTTTATTAGAAATAGTCAAATAAATGTGTTTAGCTGTAGAAATAATCAAAGCACAAATAAGGTAAGTTATAAGGGCTGTTCCACTGTTCTCATTTCCCTGAGATCAAAAATAATCAAGAGTTCTCGTAAATTAAATTCAGAGCTAGTAAACTTATTAATTTCTGGAAGCTATTTTAAAGTGTTAGAGTCAGTCGAAATACTTATAGAAATAGGTATCAGACACCCAGTTGCATCATCTAAGCTAAAGATAAAATTTTGGCTAAAGGCTTCCAGTAGGTGTTGTAACTTATTATACAACAAAAGAACACGTTGAATTGTTCCGTTGTATAATTGGAGCAGCCAACGAGGTGTTCGTTGTAATGTATATATATGATCGCCATCTAAAGGTCGCATTTTGCGTACGATTTGATGTTTTGTCTAACAAAATAAACATAGGAGATTATTTTACACATTTTGGCTTTCTGCAGGACCTTATGGCCCATCTAGTTCCCATAAAATCGATCATAATGTAAAATACTATAAAATTACCCTTTTCAAATCCGAATAAGCTTCAAATCGAAGGTCAACGGCCGGGATACAACTGAAGCTAGTTTGTCCGTACGCGCGAAGAGAAGTATTCCATAATTCGATGATGTAAGATCAAGGTAAATAAACGGTATCAGTTAACTGACACAAACTTTCTCCCAACTTACTGTAGTCAAGATAATATTGTTTTTAATCATTTTATTTACTACTTTTTAGAACAAAACAAAAAATAATATTCTACCTACGTCAGTCGTATAAAAAAATTATTGTCTCAGGCGGGATTCGATCGCGCGACCTTTGAATTACTGGCCGTGCTCGCTACCGTGGTGCTACCCCGTGCGGCCGCCGCCGCGATGCTAGATTGACAACACAAACTTGTTTATTTTTTAACATTTCCCCATAATTATAAAACGCCAAAGTTTTGATAAAAGCGGGTGGTGTCATTTTGTTTGGCATCTTAAGCACTATTAATACTGAAAATTTGATCAAAATCGTTAGAGCCGTTTTTGAGAAATTTGCATTTTTGTCGTTTTTTATTTTTTAGGGGTAAATTACCCTTAAAAATTAAAAATTCCAAAAAATGAAAAACGCCTGCAGATATTAGGGTTTAGTACCTACATACCAAATTTCATGAAAATCGGACCAATAGTGTCCTCTCTGGTCGTGTATACATACAGACAGACTGACAGACAGACACCACTCTAAAAACACTTTTTTGGGTTCAGGGAGCACCAAAACAAAAAATTCCACTAAAAATATTTTTGGGTTCAGGGAGCACCAACACAGATAATTGCACTAAACAATTTTTTGGGGTTCTGGGAGCACCAAAACAGATAATTCAACTGAAAATTCAAATTCGAACATTTTTACGAAAACAATACTTTCTCCATATACTATGTATATGGTGGAGAAAGGAAAACTAGAAAATCGAGCTGAACTAAGCAACACTTGAGCCGGGTCTGGAGGTCGAGGTGCAAACAAATTCTACTAATATATTCAGCGACTTCGTGAGTAAACCGAGTTCCCAAATAATTGGTTAAACCCCTAAGACATATAAATTTAATTTTGCAGTATCGCCCAACTCACGTCATCGGTTCAGCTGGAGCTGTGCGATCGAATTATTACTTTGCTTATTTTTATTCAACACAACCACTGACTGAAACTTAAGTACTTCTAAATCCAAACCAAGAACGCGATCCTACCCAGGACAGTTGAGTGATGAAATTGCCAATCGCAAAATAATGTTAAATTGTTTGCTATACATTCCTAATGTATTGATTTAACTAGTTCACATTTTTTATTTACAGATTTGTTTTCCTTCGTTGTGTTGTTCACTTTTAACGTTGTCGTTGCAATGCATTCTCCAACAACATTAACACTTCCCACTTCCAGTGACGCCATTACTGCTGAATAACAATTCCGAGAACAGTTACCACTTCATAGAGGATTGAACAAGTTTCTTACAGTGTTTTTGTTATTTAAATTACACAAACTATCTTCAACTGCATCGTTTCTGTGAACTTTCGAAAACAATTTCTATCCGTAATTTTCAGTTTTTAGAACTTGTTGTTTTTATATTTCTTTCTGCTTTGAAGAATTCAAAATTATACGATTTTTTAGTTAAAGATAAACCCGCCCTGTCGAACCATAGCTTAACTAACAGCCAGTTGTTCTAAAATAGTATTAATAAATAATTAAGTACTAAAACTTTCATTAACAATAACTTTAAGGTTATTATACAGGGTGTCACAAAAACTTTAGCAGGCTGTGCAGGATCGGTTGTATACATTAAAATAAAAACATAATTCAACCACGCATCTGAACCCCTGACGTGAGTTGAGCAAATTTCCAAAAGTAAGTTTATATGTTTTAGGATTTCAATCAACTATTTGGGAAATTGATCTACTCAAGAAAGTGGTTGAATAGCTGCCTCGAAATATATAAGCCTCCAGTTTGCACCTAGGCCTTCAGTTTCGCCTCAAGCGCTCCTTCGTTACACTCACAGCGGAAAAACTAGTTTTGCGAGTTTGCATCTCGACCTTATGGCCTCAGTTATGGACTGCTTTGCTTCGCTCGCAGTATTCAAGATGCCCCCTCAGAAGATCAAAAGCTGCCCCCTCTGTAAAATCCCCATCCTGATTTGAACCGGGTGCTTTTATGGTATTATACGTTTTGATCGATTTAGGTGAACCAAGCTAGCTATAAGGTAGTGCAAAAAACAAAATGTGCAAAATAATATCCTACATTAATTTTGTTAGATTAAACCCCCAAAAAAGTACTTTAAAGTACACAAATTTAAAAAAAGAAACGTTACTTCCCGTCAAAAAACGTGCTTCCGGTTGTTGGATTTTTGTGAACTCGTCCGAGTGACCTAGACAACCAACATTTGTACCAAATTGGACTTAAAATCCAGCCGTTAGAGTGCGAAAACATACGCAAATATATACAATTTCTAATGACACCCCAAAATGTGTTCTGAGATACATGAACGGTGCTCATTTAGTACTCCCGACCTTAGGTCTTACAAAAACGGGTCTCACTGCAATACCTCATCTTTGCTATGGAAATTCGATAAAAATGTTCAGTAATTTTTTTCGAATTCGGCTTAGTTTAATCTCAATCCGCCATTTTGTTTTTTTTTTAAACTCACTGTAACTCCAGAAATACGTTTTTAGACTCCGTTTAAAGTTTACTTTCATATAATAAAAAATCCCACTTTATACGTTGTGATGTACAGTTTGCAATTTCTGACTGTTCGCTAGTACAGTATTATAGAAATTGTAAAGCACTTTTTTCAAAACTATTAACCATCTGCAATTAATTACAGTAGTTTAATTATTTCGTGTACCCACTAGTTTACTAAATATCAATAGTTTGAAACGCATAAGGTGCAATAAAATTACTTTTAGTTTTCGATTGGTAATATTTTTTATAAAATAAACAACTGTATTTAAAAGGTCAACACTTATACACAACTAAGGCGTAATTTCACAATTAAAAACTGAAACGAGGAAAATTGCAAGAAGCTTACTTAAGAGAGATTTTAAATTCCAGAAATATTTATTAAGATACTAGTCATTCCTTTAGTAAATTAATTTCTTAACTATATAGATTTAAGGCACGGTTTGAGGAAAATATAAAGATGTTTCTTTGTATATCTTTTAGGATTTAAAAATTAATTTATTCTATTTCATAAAAAAAGCCTTTGCAAAGCTGTAAAATCCACAGGACCATGACTGCATCAGCTGTATTCCGCATTTTGTTCTGTTCTTAGTAAGGTTAACCTGTCATATGTATAAAAGGTTTTGTCCTCACTGACGGACATAGAATCAACTTAGAGCAAACACTACCTAAGACACAATACTCAAACTTAAAGGTCATAGACGCGCAATGAGGATTTTGCAAATATTTTATTTTAAAGGGTAAAATTAGAGAAAATTCGGGCAAAGCTGTTTGGATAAAAAACTTACAACACATGTTTATTTACGTTCATTAGCATAGCAACCAACTGCTTTTTTACGTTATATTAACAAACTAAAAGCAAACACAAACAAACATCTACGAAAAATGCTTAACGTATTATAATTCAATTCAAACATCCGTTATTATAATTATATTATAAATAAAACTTTTATATTTGGATCAAAAACATAAATTTTGGCCTACAACGAACCATAAATCGTTTATTTCCAATCCATTTGACAAATTTAGAATCTGGTAATTATTCTTCCCAACTAACAATTTTTCTAGATTAGGTAAAAGCAAACAAAAGGCTTACTGTAATACAATTCAAACATCTGGTTTTACAAGTTCTACTGTTTCCTTTAGTTGGTAATATCAAAATGTGTTTGAAATGTTGATTATTTAAATATTAATGGTCAAATTACAACGCATGCCGTAATTATAATTATTGGGATGGTCGTGTCTATTTCGATCTCTGTCTTACATTAGCTATGTATAGGTCAGTGCTCAATCGTCATTTCAGCGAAAATATCAGATATAATATATAAGTATCCATCCGGAAACGAACGAATAATGATGTGGCCACACCCGGACATTTTTAATATCAAATTTAACGAAGAGCTAGCCTCCGAATATTTCATAACAATGTTTTTAATATCGTATATGTTCAGTGTTGTGTTAATGTGTTTTATTTAAGAGTCCTGCACCTGACGAAGCCGACTGTGATCGGCGAAACAGCTGTAGTGATATACTATAATTAAGAATTGCTCTGACTACTAATATAAGGTATTTATCTAGATATAAAATATCAGAGTTACAATAATCTGTTTGCATTGGCTTTGCCGTGTGCAGTCGTCGGGGTTGGTAAGTAAAGTGATCACAGGTGACCCTATTTAATCCATACACAGCTGATCTTTATAGGCCACAGCAGAGCCCCTAGTATCGTATAAATCAAGAAAAACACACATTTTGTATCGCTATTTCGGGAGAGTTTGGTTTCTTGATTATAAGTAGACTAGCTGACCCGTACGGCGTTGCCCGTGGTGGTTGGTATTTTCAGTCTTTTTAACGTAATTGTATTCTTTTTAAGTGTTCAGTCAGTGAGTGGTATTTGGCTTTTATATATCTTAAATAATTAGCCCAATAATTGGTGTTTTAGTTCATTGTAGGCCTAACCTAAAATTATATTCAGTTTTTGATCCAAATCAGTTGTTGATCAATATCAGCTGTTTTAAGCTTTTCATACGAACAGCTGTTTTTTGTGCCCCTGATAAAATCAAAAGAAATCTTTCTTCTTCTTCCTTAAGATTGACCTTCCATAAGATTAACATTGAAACTTTGAGGGCCACTGGGGCGCAGCCCTAATGTCCTAGGACTTCGGTAAATGGCCTAAAACCTTCCCAGGGTTAACCTGTGTTACTATTCAAAATTTCAAAGCAATCGGATGGACGGTTTGGTAACGCATAAAGGACAAACATACAAACAGACGGACATACATTGAATTTTATATATATAGATTTGCGTATCGCTTCAAACATTTTATTGTACACATTTGGAAGTGAATCATAACAATTTAAAATTGATTCAAGCAATTTAATTTTGTTGGTCATTAATTTGTTCACGCCGTGTTTCCCTCTGTTTTTTTTTTCCTAAAATACTGACGTTCAGACATCATTTTGTTTTAGAGATTCTAACAACTTTGTATAAAAGAAAAGGAAATAACACAACTGACCATTATTACAGATGACTTAAACGAAATAAGACTTGATTTCAAGGTTCTTTTTAGTCTGTCGGTCAAAGTATATATCGGGTGAACCAGACAACCCGTGTGTAAAATAAGTTTAACAGGCGCTATTTTGAAACGGTTAAAGATAAAGTCAATTGTTTTTGAAATACCTTTTCAATGATGTGCTTCACGACTAACGTTACTATTTGGAGTTTTAAGTTTTAATCTATTCTTTTCTAAATAGTATGTATTTTTAAATTTTGTAAAATCACATTTTTGGAAAGGATATCTTCTCATGAATCTATGATAAAAATTTGGTTTATGTAGGCTATGTTATGGGGTAACAATAAAACTAACTGCAAAACACTACGTTTTGAAACACCCTGTGCATACGTAGTAAGTTATGTTAAAACTTTTTTCCATTAAAATGAGGTAGCCTATCACCACCTTTATATTTGAACATTTTCCAAAAACGACTCCAAAAAAGCACTTTTAGGGCATTTTTGAGATTTGAAAACATTTTTACTAAATTCTTTAGGATCGCAATAGGGGAGTTTAAGCTAAAACAAAGTCTGTAGCTCATTTCGTTCCGTTACTACACATTGCGGTCTGATTCACCATGTATAACCACCTAAAGCTTCAACTAAAGCAATGAGTAACTTTAATTATGTTCTGAGAAAAGTTCAAACTTGGATGTTTACAAAGGTATGGCAATAATATATCAATATATCGGATGTCAATATATTGCTCTAGCTATATCGATATATTTGTATGGATACTTTTTATCCAGATATATCGGTGAATTCGATAATTATGACAAAATATCGAAAACTTCATACCATTTTTTTAAATATTTAACCTTTAATCTTTAAGTAGTACAATATTAGTCGCTGTTATTAGCGAATTTCTATAGGAAATATGAGCTATTGCAGTGACCCGTATGGTGAGACCTAAGGTCCGGGAGTAGACAATGAGGACCAATCAAGGTCCCCTGAACAAGTTTGGGATGCCATTAAAAATTGTACATACAGAGTGTCCACCTTTCACTGTCGGAAACTTAAGGGGTTATTTTTCATCTAAATACAAGCAAATAATACAATATAACATGTCGCCTATCTCGCTCTGTTTTCTGTCTGTCCGTCTATATGTGATTTTCCAAATACCTTATTAATATCTCAGAAGGTTTAAGATAAATAATCATGAAACTAGGTATGAATATTCATCTAATAGGGTACATCATACTTTAATTTTTTTTCCTACAACAATATGTGTAAAAATGGCGGTAGTTAAAAATGTTCAATGTTAAATATCTAGAAAAATATATATTTTACAAACAAATTTAAAGATACCAAATTTTTAGACTATTTTTAAACAAATCCAATTTTATAATATAATACGGTTTTTAATAATTGAGTCTGGAATAACGGAGATAACTCAAATTTAGTGGCGTTTTATAACTATTTCATTAATATGACCACCTTCAACCCGGGATATACTCGACCTACAATAATGTATAGAATATTTTTTTTATGATTATTACTCCAGTAATCTTGTTACACATTTAACATTACGTTGAAATTGAAGATGATGGATGGGTCTGCTGAGCCTTAAATCTAAATGGTTCAAATTTTGAAAAAAATACAATCTTGCGAATTTTTATTTGTCTTCCACATCTCTACTAAGTGAGAGGTCTGTAATAAAAATCCAATATTATATATATAGATATGTTATATCAGTCGAATAATAAAAGTTGTATATCAAATAGTTTATAATGAAGGTCTAAGTTGTTTTACTTAAGTATTTATCTACACCACGTTTTTATTTGTTTCAGGTGGGTGCATATGAACTAACTCTCTATTACCTGATGTGCAGGTAAGTAAAGAAAATGCATTGTACGAAATAGCTAACTATTAGAAAATAGTATGATACTAGTAAACCCCATGAAAAATCACAGACGGATTCATTAGATACACATCAGAAATACATCATTCAACTAAATACTATTTTAAAACAACACACGTTATCTACGCCTGCCTAACTATGCTGACAGGGATTTTTAACTTGGTAAATGTGTACACTTATAAGGATTATAAAACTGTATGAATATTTGTAAAAATTTCGTATTTATGTATGTTATTATATATTTAAAGAAAGATAAAAATATTATCTTTTAATTGCTTTCTATTTCATATTGATAGATCAAATGATTTAGAAGTTATTAATATTACAAGATTTATATTTATTAAAGTTGTAAACATAACCCCAAAGGTATAATCTATGCTAGGTTTGTGTATTACAGATGATGGGTGAAATCAGCTGTTTAGATGTAGGAATGTTTCCTAAGCTAAAGGAATAGGCCTAATATGTATATTTTCTTTAAATTTGTATAAAAAAATATATTTACGATAAAATTTGTATTTATATATAGTTTCTAACCTCAAAGCAAATATTATAACGTATATTTAGCATACATTAGTTATTTAGTTCAAATTAAAAAAAAATCTATTTCTCAAGACATTATAATGATTGAATTTGTAAACATAACCTCAATCTATAATATACACTGGGTTTACAGATGATGGGTGAACTCAGCTGATATATTAAATGTTACTCCACGTACGTACGCTCGTGCAATACACTCGCTTTTATAGGAGTTGATAAAGAGAAATGTTATTAATTGGAAAAACTTACAAATAAACATATCACATAAACTTGTCACAAACATTGAAATAAATTTATCCAAGCATGTTCATTAGAGACGTGTTTAAATATTCCCCAGCTGTGTTCAAATACCTAATGAAAGTACAGGGGTTTGTTCCAAAAACGAAAGTATTAACGTATATATTATTATTTATCTAAGGAATTTCTTATCGGCCCATTACATCGATAGGTTTAGTTAAATTTATACAAATGAGGCGTCACTGTATTTTTTTAAAATAGTGAGATCACGCAGCTGAACAGCTGACGTGAATTTGCGCGAATTTCGAAAATTAAGTTCACATGTTTTAGAGTTTCTGCCAAATCTAAATTTCCATACCGGGAATTTGGTGTACTCATGAAAGTACTAAATAGCTGCCTATGCTTACGAAATATATTGGTGGATTTGTTTTGACCTTTCAGCCTCGGATTATGGACTGCATTTTGTAAGTTCGCACCTAACCATTGCTGCCTTGGATTATGGATTTCTTTGCTTATGGATCAATTTTGTGTTAACCAGACTGGGCTATAAGGTTGTGTAAAAAACTAAATGTGCAGACTAAGAGTTTCATAGTGATTTCATTTTTACGACTAACAGCTGATTTATTATTACTGAAATCTCATCTCACTACGTGCTTTTAATAATTAGACAGCTGATCGATGTGTTAACTTATTTCCCTGTACAGTAAACAACAAATGAAACTGTATGAAGGAATTATTACTAAACCAGTATAGTTGTATCGGTTTTTAAACTTTGTGATTTTGATCAGTGATAAAATATTTACCATCAACAAGATGACAAAATTACCAAAATTTAATCATCTAATGCCGTAAAATGTTTGACGTGTGTAGATATAGCATAATGAAAAATGAGTATGAGAAATATACACATTTACATGTGTGATAATAACATAACAATTCAGCTTAGCCTTAAACATAATATGGTGAGCTATTTCTGGAAATTTACTGGATCGATTTTCATGCGGTTTGTTAATTATATAGATTTAGATATAGATTGAAACCAATCAAACTTGTTATAACCGCTTCTACATAGTGGTGAAATATTCGTTTTTATTTGTACTTGTAATACTAACTTGTAATAATAGTAAACTAACTAAAGACAGACATCGTTGGCTGTGGTTCGGATTCTACGTAAAACTGTAGGTCCCGTCTTCATTAGCCTTAAGTGCAAAACAGTAGGACGTTAAACACCAAAAAAAAAAAAAATAAAAAAAGTTTTAATTTATCAGAATTTTTTAGGGCAAGCCTTAGCCGAGTGGATAAAGTGTTATTTTCCTGATCAGAAGATACCGGGTCTGAATCTCGGCTACATACCAGGTAGCTCTTTATATCTGTTAGTGTTGTAAATATTCGGATGACAATTAATTGAAATCGAATTACTAAAATAATCGGAATAATCATTCAAATACGAACAAAACTAACTCAACTGATGTTCAGTGTTCATTGAAAACTGATTGAAACTAACTTATGCGGACATGCTTCTTCCAAGTTTACCTCATTTTTGAACGAACGAAGACATTCAAATCATAATGTATGTTTAGTCCGAAAACTAAGTTTCAATCATTTCCATAAATTAAATAGAACAAGCCTCTATTTAAGATTATTCCGGATATGTTTTGTAAAAACTTGACTTACAATTTCAGACAGTTTTGGAGGAACTCAGACTTTCGTCTATTCACTAGTCAGTGCTATTCGGATGCGTTCGGAAATAATCGGAACATTCCGAGTATTTCAATAATCAGAATCACTGAAAATTTCAATAAGGAATGTCCTGACAATATCTGTGGTTAGAGTGAAGGAAGCCGGAAGTAAAAGAAACTGTGGTTTTTTCGTTCCTAAGCTGACGGGATATGACTAGTTACTGGTCTCATGTTTTGCGTGCTTTTACTATGGTAAAAAATATATACTGACGGGATATACGGTAGGCTATTGCATGAAAACAATTTCGTAAAAAAGTGTTTTTTTCTTAATTCTCATTCTATCTGGGTTATGTACTAATGCTACATTTCCACTCCGTATGTAAAACACCTTCAGGGCCTTGTATATCTTAAGATAAAAAGAAGTAAATTACGTTAAAATATTGGTTAAAGTGACAAATATAGTTACGTTTTTCTTATTAGTCTTCAAATTATTAAATATATCCCATACTTTTGCCAACCCCGTACAAACGATTATCTACTATACTGATCAATATAAACACCTGCATCTGTTTTAAGAATAAGGTTCTGGATGATCCTCAGTTTTTATCGTCCTGATGGTATAAATAGCGACTAAAATAAAGCGCAAATGAAATAACCCAAATGAACATTTACATGTTATACAATACATTACCGGCTTTATCCTAATTCAATAACGTAGAAGGAAAAGAATATAACTAACAATAAAGTGTGTCGCAACGTGTAAAAAATGTTTCGGAAAGTTTCGCCGCATTGATTGGCAAAGTTTGTGCTCACGGCGTGTTTTGTCGCAGTATCACCACTCCTGTAAGCAAGATTTATGCGCCATTTTGTAAAAGTAACCAAACGTGATTTGAAAACAGAGTAAATTATCTTGACGGTATAAAGTGAAAAGTTTTGTGCTTGAAATGAAAGGACGGAAGGGTTGTCGCAAACAAATTCACTGTGAAATAGTCCCACATACTTTCTAAACAATGTCATGTATTACGTACATTACTTTAAAGCTTTTTATGTGCATTCAACACTAAATACTTTTTATTGGTTATTTTTCTTGTACACTATGAGAATCATGAAGGTGACATAATTATAATAACATTAAATAATAATTAATACTACATACAGAAGGCCTACTAAAATACAATTTACAGAAAATAATTCAAAATATAAGATTAACACTTTTGTAAACTAAACAAATAAAAATAAAAATGATAAACTTTTCTGACACAATTGTACAAGTAAAATGTAGGTACTTCATGTAGCCTTACTAAGACAATTTTGAAGCTACTGTAATTAGAAATAAAATAAACATAAATATTACTTATTAAACCTCGTTGATTATAAAAAAACTGGCTAATCAACTTATAAGATATAAAATTAAAAACATAATAAATTATAAAAATTAGTACAAAGGTTGATTCTTTTAAAAACTTATACAAAATGTACAATAAAAATGTATACACAACAGAAATACTAAAAACTAGTTATCATATCACTCTTTTAAAAGAAAATTCAAAGCAACAATTTATGTATTAACATTATTTTTTCACTAATTGATATTCGGTATTTTTAGTTTCATTCAGGAAGTGAACGAAGATAAATTTTAAACAATTGTATTCAACGCGGAAATGGTGCAGTGTTGAGATAGATGTATCAATATAAATTGTTTTGAAATATGATTTACATAGGGCTAATTAATTTGGAATCATTTATATATTTACTGTCACAACGACCTGGTGTGTACAAACACAATTTCCACTTCAATAACTCAACAATTTAAATTTGTTTGACTTAGTAATTAAACATTATTTGAGCCGACTGAAAAATTAAGTAATTAAATTTGCAATTTGGTGCTATATCCGGTACATAGAGACCACTGAACTGGAAGGGTAATTTTTATTACTTGTGCTTATTATCATTTTAAATTAAAATCTACAGGTTGTATTGAAGTAAAGTTTACATTATATATTTTCTTGTTCAGAAAAGTACAGATAACTTTGCTGTGTAGATTTTTTTTAATTCAAAACGAGAAAATTATTTGTTTGTAAATGAAAGTTCCAAAAGTAGGGGAGTAACCTAAAGTGTTATCCTATTTTTTGTTGGCTATAAATTCTTTACTAGTAGTTGGTTAACAATTTCAAATTTTCTGTACATTTTGTTTTTTTTACACGACCTTATAGCCCTTCTGGTTTCCCCAAAATCTATCAAAATGTAAAATAAAATAAAAGTATCCTAAAGGAACCATAAAAAACGAGTTTGTCCACTGCGAGCTAAGCGAAACAGCACTTGAGCCGATTTTGGAGGCAGGGGTGCTTACAAATTCTACTAATATATTACGTAGATGCTATTGAACGCCTTCACAAGGAGACGAATTTCCCAAAAAAACTAAAACATATAAACTAAATTTTGGAAATTTGTTCAACTGCGTGATGGTGTGACAACTAATTAGAGCCTAGGTTTCCTATTATTTACTTCAATGAAAGAGAGTCAACCGCAAATCTTTGTAAGATGCAACAGCGATTACACAGATGATGTCCGTCTCTATTGGATCTGTGACGTCCCAGTCTAGAACACTCAGTAGTTTTATACAGAAAGATAGAGTTACATTAAACTTTAAAGCAGTTTATGTGGAACCGTCTTCCTTATCCAACTTGAATAGTTAGGCCAATAAGTAGTTGAATTCAATATCTACCCGAAAACAACATTTCTTAGAAAACCATTTGCTTAGAATGAAATATCGCATACGACAGTGCTGGACGTCCCGTGAACAAACAAGTTCGAAAGTTCAGTTTTTGAAGGATAACGCGTGACACTTTTGGTAAAGTTTGGTCGCAAGTTATGACGAGAAGTTATTGTTAAAGTTTGCGTACTGGAAACATCTAACGCAATTTGAACTTTATAAACAAAACGTTTGCGTGCTTTTAAGAAAACAAAAAACTTGAACCGACATGTCTTGACTTCGTTGAAAGAGAAAATTACCTAGAGAGTTGGTGAAACTTTTGTTCCGTGCGGAAAAATTCAAACAAATTTGAAATATAGTGTAATTGGGTAAAATTTTATTGAGTAAGCAATGTGCGGTGGCAACTTTGAAAAATTATAAAATAAGAGTCGGGTTTTCTTAAAATTTGTATAAGTTTACCATGGATTTAAATAGAACTTAAACTGGTGACACTCAGATAAATAAAGGTCAGTAGTACAATTTCAATAAAGTTTACAATGTAACCTTTACTAAAACATGTGGATCACCTCTTCAAAACAAATGACGAAAACGAATTATACTTTTTTTCAAATAAAATATTTTTTTCACTCGGTTTTTAAAACAACCATTTGTGACAGTACGCATTTAAAACTGTTCATGCTCGTCTTCACCGTGGGAAAATTCCGAGTGTTTTATTTTAATAAAATGGTCCGAGCACAGTCCTCGACCTTTTAGAGGCACGGGGAGAAGCGGAACTGACGGACAAGGATGGACTGAAAACATAAGTCTCAGCGTCTGCTAATACAGATCCCCTAATACCCAATACAATTAAATACAAAGAGAAGGATTGAGAGTAAATAGATCTGCTGTAGATTCACTAGTATCGCCACAGCCGCCTTGAATCGCAAGCCGCGAGATCGTTGAAACGTGCTTTCGTAATCTCGTGTTTAAGATTATATTTATACATGAATAAGCAGTGAAATAGCTGTAAGTTATTAAGGAGGCTTTATATTTTTTTACGTGTAACCTTAAAATATAGAAACTATTGTTCGAAATCCTCTAAAACAATTAATTAAATATAATAATATTTTGACTTTATTACAAATTTTATTAAATAGAGTTGCCGTCCATTTTTTTAATTATGAGGTATAAGACTATTGTATAATTTAGCGTTTAAGAAATATTTTAGATTTTTTACAACATTTAAGTTGAAAAACGGCGACCGAAACACGTTATTTTAGGTAAATAAAAGAGAATAAATAAATATATGTTAACTGTTAAGGTGTTTATTATATTTATTTGTAAAGACAAGTGTTTCTCTAAAGTTGACCTTTAAATACAACAAAAACTGAGAGAAACATGGCGACAAGATAATATTTTGTCAGAGCTTCGTCATGTATCCAGTCCCTTCGGGCTATGGTGTTTCCTCTAACCGTCTATTTTTCTTAATTACTTATGACACCTCAAACATTTCGCTTTTCAGAGAGTAAACCTACTCTCTTGTAGAGTTTAATAAATTTGCCTTTGGCGTTGGATTTCTAAATATCAAAAGTTAATGAAAATTATGCTTTTTGAATTCAATGACGAAGTATTTTAACCAGCTTCAGGGATAATATTAATTGCACCAACTTATTAGCAAATTGCAACAGGAAAGATGAGCTATTGCAGTGAGACCTAGAGTCGAGAGTAGTCAATGAGCACCAATCATGGTCCCCAAAACACGTTTTTCTAAGTGGCTCGGACGATTTCGTCAGCTACAAAAATCCAACAACAGGGTGCTAGAGTGAACCGTTTTTGGTTTTATATATAAACATATATTAGATTATTCTGCACATTTTGTTTTCTTACACGACCTTATAGCCCTTTCGGTCCCCCCCAAAATCAATCAAAATTTAAAATACCAAATGGGGCAGCTGCTTTTATGTAGCCGATAAGCGGGATGCAAACTCGAGAAGCCATGCAGCGAGTGAGCCGGGGTTGGAGACTGAGGTTCAAACAAATCCTACCTAAATATTTCTTGCACGTAAGCAGCTATTCAGAGAGCTTAAAAGTATGGATATTTGTTTTATTAATTTGCATGAGGTAAAATTTAATTTTGTTTTAACGTGTGTGTTTTGTTTTATAACTGATGCTTAACAATCAAATTAATGTTTCTTTTTTAAACTTATCACACTACTGGGAATAGTGATCAGTTAATTTTCCAGTTAGGTAGATTTAAAAATTGTATTTTGTGGAATTAAAAATATTGTTCTAATATTCTTCTTCTATAACATTTAACTTGAACTGGACTTAAGAGAACGTTTTTTACAAAACCAATTAATAGTCGAACGCTTTTCGATGACCAAGAAGTCATCGCGTTATCAGTGACGGTACAGTTACAAACTTATAACTGTTCATCTTATATGTTCTTTAAAATGAATAGTTCAAACAAATTATTACTGTAGGCAAATTATATTGCTTTCGCTCGTGACATAATGAATGCAAAGTGTACTGCTTGAGACTCAAAAATCCAAAAACTCGAAATTTCTAAATTAATTCTACAATCGTCACTTCTGTATTTGGTAAACTTAACAGGAGGATCGCCGACCGAAATAACGACTCATTAAAACGGTTTCTAAAACCAATTAAAAAAAACTTCTTGAAGACCAAACAGGCGTGTATAAATTAACAGGTGACGACATGTGAAATAAGATATACATAGGCCAAACAGGGAGAACATTCAACCCGTTTTAAAGAGCACTTACCTAAAAGAACAATCACAGGTAACAAGTCGAATTTTGCACGCCATTTAATAGATGAGGACCACGGCTACACAGACTTACAAAATAATCTAAAACCTATTAAAATTTGTCTCAAGATTTATGAACGCGGTTGAAGAATATGAGATATATAAGGCATCACAATATAAAGACAAAAACTGTGAACACCAACTATTAAACGACCAGCTGAGTTTTAGCTCTAACATCCTATATGACACGACAATAAATATCCAGCAGCCAACGTGTGCATACCTAAACGGACTCTAAATGTGAACTGTTTTGTGTTTATGTTTTGTGTATTTTGTGTTTTTTAAAAACTTAACGACCTTATATAAGAGGTATTAATGTTATATTGTCTGATGATGGGTTAATAAGCCCGAAACGCGTCACAATTTACAAAAGTGAGGTCACTTGACGGAAAAAACGATAAGGTAAGAAACTTTAATTCAATACCATTAGTGTCCTGGATATCAATCAAATGTATTCGTTAATACGAAGATAACTTTAACATCACCCTTAAATTACAGACTACGTTACGACTACAAATTACAACCGCGAGTCAAATATTGTAACCTTTAATGAAAATTAAGTTCTTTCGTTTTATCACTTTTTGACTTATTCTCTTGATACATCAATATATAAAATTAAAAAATTACAAAGGAATAATTTAATATTAACAAACCAAATACACTTTGTGCAATTCAAATTCACCCACTCCCCCTTTTTTTAGACCAGACTACTTCGTTCCCTCCTACGTTGTCTGCGACGTAACTACATCATTAGCACTTCCCACTTCCACTAAAGCTCTTCACCAGAATAATAATTCCAAGCACAATTACCACTTTAATGTGGATGGTACAAGTTTCCTACAGCGCCCTTAAACTACACTGTACAAACTTCGGCTAAGCGATTTTGTTTCTCCGAATGTCACTTTGTACTTTCTTAACGTGCCTTGTTTTTCTTGTTTTTACATCTTTCAATTTCCGTATAAAGTATAGCCTCAGATCTAATTTCCAGCGCTATATCTAGGGTTAGGGTTGTCTGGGTCTTCATCCTCTAGGTACAGATCCTCTAGCTTTCTTTGTATAACAGTTCTTGCTTGTCCGATTTTTTCAAGCTCTAAACCTCCTCTGTTTTATTTTCAAACGTGGTCAAGGTATTTCATTGCTTTAACCATATTATGTGGGTGTTCCCCTTTAAGCCCTACAGTAAATGTTTAATAATTTATTTTTTAACTAATTTAACAGAATAAATTTAGATTTTCGTACTATATATTATAACAGCGTGTTGAGAAGTGGTGAGGTAGGCAATATGGCAGCATTATTTATGTCCTTCATTTTTGTAAACTCCTCGCAAGTACAAATTGCACAGATTAAAGCTTAGCAAGAACAAATCAAACTTGTTATAACCACTCCTAGATGGTTCTGATAAAGTAGTTTCTACTTCTACGTGTAGAATATTTATAGAGATATTAAAATAAATTAAATGTTATTAATTTAACAGTTTATTTGAAGGCAAGCCTTAGCCGAATGGATAGCGTAGTACATTCCTCATCAGAAGATACTGGGTTCGAATCTCGGCTGGAGACTAGGTAGCTTTTCATATCTGTTATTGAGGGTAGTGGGGGCGGAACTAAAGCAAACGGTGGTTGGCTCGCTTCCAAGCTGAAGGGATTTGACTAGTTACGTTGTCTCCGATTCGATATATATTGCATACTTTATGTATACCTATATATAGTCTATACTTATTTATACACAGTAAGCATTTTTCGTTGATTTTTGTATGCCTTTGCTTTTAGTTTGTTAACCTAACGTAAAAAACCTATTGGTTGTTTAGAATAATAAATTGAATCTAAATTTTCTAAGTTGTTTGCTATGGTTTGAACATGTGTTGCTAAGTTTTGAACACCCAAATTTTCACTAACTGTACGACTGAAAATAACAATTTTACAAAATACTTTCTTAGTGTGCGTTTATGACCCCATAAGAATACATTTTTGAAATTTCGTATTTGTATCTCAAGTGGTATTTGCTCTACGTTGATTCTATGTCAGGATAAAGCCGCTTATATGTGTAACAAATTTCTAGAAAATTGTAACAAATTTCATCAAGCTATTTTCTATAAGAGAAAATAAGAAAAATTTAGGTCCGAAAATGTTTAGCTTTCAAATTATCCGTCATATTTTTTTTTACTAAACACTTAATATCTTTTTAAATAGAAAAGACATTAACCTCAAATTTGGTTTCTATATTTGTTACATAACTTTTTACTCTTGTACAACAAATCTGATCGTTATTTTTTATACTTTAAAAATGACTGCCCTTTAAAATGTTTAGTGTTAATATCTATAAAACTGCTAACATTACAGATTCATTTTAGGAAACAAAAACGTCATTTTTTTATAAGAAACAAAAGTATTCTCCGAAGCTCAAAAGATAACCAAGTTATCGGATAAAATCTCAAAACATTATTTTGTAGGTATTGTTTACAACAATACAGAAACAACAATAATAGTTCTGTTTTGTTGTAAAGTTATCGGTTTTAGAGATATTTGACATTAAAACTGTTTTAAGTATGTACAAAATAACGCAAAAAATATGTACACCAAGTTTTAGGTCATTTCTAAACATGTTTAGTAAAAAAAAAAAAAAAACAAATAGCGCATAGTTTGAAAACCGAACATTCTTTTACTTATGTTCATTGAAACTTTGTTTTCTTATTTTCACCTAGGGATAGCCTGGTGAAATTTTGGATAATATTTTCTAGACATTCTGTATATTATATAAGAGATACTAAAAAACAACATTTGTCAATGGGATTTCCTCCGGATCTCTGAATACATTATTAGGAGAGGAACCACGCCCTGGTCCCAGGCGAAATACGGTGAAGAATATCGTTTTATGTGATCTGTTGTGACTATTTTTAATGCTTTAACAACTCGCTTAGGTGATACCTTTGATGTATGCTTGAGACATCCAAAACTGCGCTAACGTAAATACCAATAAACGGATCACTTAAGGGGTGTATATACGTAATAATGTATAGAAAAGAATTGTTGATTTTTATTAGTTGTAGGTAATTGTGACAAAATTTAGATTTATAAATCTTGTTCAAGGTCGATTCACCTCGTTTATGTTTCCCTGTTCTATTTTACCCCTGGTGCTCATTAGTTTTAAGGATCCAATGTAAGTACTTTAAGCCATGAATACAACTGAAAAAGTAAGAAGGATTAGAATTTCAAACAGTATTATAATAAATGCTTCGCGCAGTTGAAAGCTGACTTCGTTCCTACTAACAAGACATTCCAGTTCTTGAACTTAACGGCTGACAATGCAAAACTCACCGAAGCTTTTGTAATTTTCAAACTTTTCCTCGGTGTGTTTTTAACACGTAAAATTGTTAATACAAATAATACCTCTGATATGTGTTCCCTGAAATGTTATTAGATTTCAGTGTCATAACATTTTGTAATTTGATCCGATCAGTCACTAGTTTTATCAGTGAGCATTCAACTACAGACATGTAATAAACACCGAACGATAATATATTATGTTTTAGTTTTAATGACGGATATTAATATTTTTAGTTTTTAATTTGGACGAAAATGTTTAAATCTGAGTACATAATGTAATTGCAAAAGCAAACTATTTTAGTTTAAAAGATTTATACAAATCTTCAGTATTCCTAAAAGAAGATGTAAGCTAATTGAAAAAGAATGATAGCATTTAAAAATAATTTGATCACACAGCTGAACCGCTGACGTGAGTTGAGCGGATTTCCAAAATTAAGTTCATGTTTCAGGGCTTCAACTACTTGGGAAACTGGTCTACTCACGAAGAACGCTGAATAGCTGTCTACGTGTACGAAATGTATTAGTAGAATTTGTTTGCACATCAGCCTCCAGCCTGGTCTCACGCGCTGATTCGTTCTGCTCAAAGCGAAAACCTCGATTTTGAGCCCTCGGATTATGGGTTGCTTCGCTTTGCTCGCAGATAACAAATTCACTTCTTATAAGGTGCTTTTGGGGTACTTGTTTGGTAGTGTACGTTTTCGTCGATTTTGGGGAACCATACGGGATATATAAAATCATGTAAAAATATTCGTCGAATAATTTCCTAAATTATTTTAGATAAAACTCAAAAAAATGTTTCGTTTTAGTACGAAAATCATTTTTTTTTTTTTAATTTAACTCCGTTTTTGGAGGTTTTAACTAACGAACTCTTCTGAGCGACTTAGAAAACCAACGTGTGTACCGAATTTGAACCAAATTGGAGGTAAAAAACGGCTTTTAAAGTGTGAATACATATTGTTTAATGACTTCTCAAAAAGTATTCTGACAACTCATTAACCTTAGGTCTCACCATAACATTTACTGCAAGAACTCATTTTTCCTGTGGAAATTTGATAAAAAATCACTACTCCAAAGTTTTTGCATGTCGGACCGATTATCCTCTTAAAATTCAAAAACGTTTAAAGTACTTATTCAAATCGTACCAATGGGAACTGACTGATCTAGCCGTGTGTAATAAGTTGTGCATTAAACTAACCTTGTGTCACATCCATCTGTGTAGATGACAATGTTGACCGTATTACAAAAAACCCAAACCGTATGCAATTGACAGAGGGTTGTTGCGATAACAGGAAGTCGATTTCATGATATTGTCGAAACAAAATATCGATATCAGCAATACCAAGTATATAAATACTATTTTTGTCAAACATGTAAAATAAAATATGGTGATTGCTTACTTACATCTGACATTCTTCTCATAATCTGAATCTACACGTCAAACTAACTCCCAAAACACAAACATTTTTTGCAGCACACAAATATTACAGAAGTGGGAGAAAAAGAAAACTCTAAACAACACAGGTCAAGTTCAGCCATATTGGTAATTGTTTATACCTGTAATCAGAGATAGTAGCGAAGGTAAGTCTATGTTCAGGACTTAACATAAGTTACTTTATGTTGTAGAGTAGGTTACTCTAACATCAAGGGTATTTTAAGTACATATTAAGGCTTAATATCTCAAAATATACGAGTCTTGTGAGGTAGAAACAAATGCAGTAATTCACAGCCATAAAAGAACTACTGTTTGGTGAGTTTAAAAATTTTTTCCGATATCTTGCAATAAACTAAATTTTGTTATTTGAAGGTAGTCGTGTGGACCTTGATTTTGATGTACAATTTACGAAAGAACTATATGTCATGAAGGTATCATTAAAATTTTAAAGCTCTAGTATATAAGTTCTGTAACTTGTAAATAAAGAAATAACAAATAATTCGATCATGCGGCTGAACTGCTGAATGCATGAGTTGATGGAATTTACAAATCTTAGTTCATTAATTTTATAGTTTAAACAAACTATTTGGGAAATTATTCTACTCACGAAGTTGCTGAATATGTGCCAACGTGTACAAAATATATTAGTAAAATTGGTTTGACCCTGAGCTTCCAGCCCCGGCTCAAGAGCAGCTTCACTCCGCTAGCAGCGGAAAACGTCGTTTTGTAAGTTTTGATCCTTGACCTTGCATTCTCGAAATATAAACTGCTACGCTTCGCTCGCAGTAGACTAGTTGGCTTCTCGAGTTTGCATCCGGGTACGTTAATGGTATTTTACGTTTTGGTCGATTTTGGGGGAACCAGACATACTACAAGAAAACCAAAATGTGCAGAATAATCTACTATATATATTTGTTTAGATAAAATCCCAAAAATGTTTCTTTTTAGTAATAAAAAATATCATAAAAATATAATGTCATTCAAAAAACGTGCTTCCGGTTGTTTTATTGTTTTGGCTGACGAACTTGTCTGATCGACTTAGAAAACCAACCTGTGTGTGTTTGGACCAAATCGGACGTAACATGCGACCGTTAGTTTGCGAACACACACACACACACACACACACCCACACATATATGCAGGGTGGACCAGCTAAAGTGTAACAATAGCTAACTTTTAAAATACGATTCGGACAAAAATGTTTAAATAGAACATCTGCCCTCAGTTTTTGGTACCTTTTGGGCTGTGTATAAAAAATTTTCAAAATCCGCCATGATGCAAAGAGTTCGACAACATTTCCATGAAAGAATGATAAATTGCATTGCAATGGAAGGACATCATTTCGAGCACTTCTAGTAAACTATTTTTTAAATTTTTTTAGTAATTTTATGTCATTTTGCTTTAATTAATGTACACCATGATAAAACAACTTTGATAATGTAACATAAAAAGAGTATGTTTAATTTTTTTTACCTGTAGACCTAACTATTTTGAAATTTTTTATGCATGGTCCAAAAGGTGTCAACAATTAAGGGCAATTGCCTCTAAAAAAGTTTGTTGTCTGAAGCATGGCTTAGAAGTTGGTTATTGTAACCTTTATGAGTGATTAGCTGTAAGAAAATGAAACTTTGACTTCATTTTACAGGAGAACCGTTAAGTTTATCAAAAAAATGTAAAGAACAAAAAAGTCTTAAAATTGCACATAACATCCAAAACCGTCATACAAATGGGGGTTTCAATTTTAAAAAATAAAGTTGGCCACCATTTTGGATTTAAAATGGCGAATTTTGAAAAAAAAATTATACACAGTCCAAAAGGTATCAAAAATTAAGGGCAGATGTTCTATTTAAACATTTTTGTCCGAATCGTATTTTAAAAGTTAGCTATTGTCACACTTAGCTGGTCCACTCTGTATATAATTTACAATGGTACCCGAAAAAAATTTCTAGTGACCATCGTCGGTGCTCATTTACTAATTCTTACCTTAGGTATCATCATGAGGATCACTGCAATATCTCATTTCTTCTACGTAAATTCGCTAATAAGTCACAGACGGGGTCTTATCTACTTACTGATAGGTAAAAATGTTCGTATATTTCAGTCACTGTGGGGTAATTTTAAATGCAGTATATTTTATAACGTGTTTCTAATACCATTAATGCGAAATTTTATACATTTACCGAACAAAATACGAAACAAAATTTAAAATAATGTAAACATGTTTGCAAACAAAATCGTTATAGTAAAGGCCCAACAAAACAAATTATCCGCCCAGGGTTTCAAATACATTAACCAAAACGATATTTAAATCGGTTGCAGTTTATTGTCGCGGACACTAGTGCCATCTATCTGTGTCATTAGGAAGCCAACGCCATCTACATCATTAACTAGGAAGCATTCGTTAACTCTCTCTAGGGAGAGAACGCCCCAATTAAAAGCGAACGGTATGCCCCATTCTGTTCCTATAATTGAGAAGGCACTACAAAGGCATGTTGTATCGCTGTTTTCATAAAGTTAAATTGAGTCAAACAACGGTAAACGAGATAAATTGAAATGAACTGACGTGGTGGTTATTTATAGGATTATACAGGCGTACTTGTTTTGTGTGCAGGCATCTTTCCAAATAAGGCAATTTACTACACAATCAGTATTGCAGAATAAATTTAAGTGCGCAATACACAGCCGCAGCCCCATGGGGTTATATGGTATGGTAGTCCTCCATCACCCATAGGCTACTTGTAGACGTTTTCGATTGGAACTACAGGAATTGGGTCGGAGATATGGCTGTTTCAGAATGTTTAAAATGTTCCAGAATGTTCAAGAGTGTACTAAAATGTTCTAGACGGTTCTGAACAAACATTGTATATATAACAAATCCAAGCGTGGTTTGACCGTGCGTGCCGCTATAACTGAGCAACCCGCCCCTGCAGTTCCAACCCAAAACCTTTCCATTTAATATACATATTGATGTAAATGTGGTTTACAAACAGTCCTAAGTGAATTACAGGGTACAGTAAACCCCCCCCCCCTCCATTAGGAAGGTATAGTGTCAAAAGAGGGCGTTGCACCAATAAACATCTAATGATAAGTCGGTGAAGCAGCTGGGAATCGAGTGCTCCTGAATGTTCTACAAGCTTAAATAATGTTCCTAAGATGTTCCAGATAGTGTGTTCTAAATTATTGTAGAATTATACAGAATCTTGCAGAAGGTTCGAGAATGCTCTAAAGTGCTCCAGACGGAGAGAACCACCGAAAGGAATTTCTGTTCCGGACCGGTATGGAATTTTTTAGAATGTTCTAAAAAAAGGAAACGGGCAATGAAGCGAAAGACCTAAAACTTAGCACATATTACTCTAAAGATATCAATAGAAAATAAAAACATTTGCATTTCGAATATTTGCGTCTAAGGTGTAAAATATTTTAGGTAAATGAACTTTTTTTTTTTTTTTTTTTAACGTCTACTGTTTTGCACTTAGGGCTAATAAAGACGGGACCTACAGTTTTACGTGGAATCCGAACCACAGCCAACGATGTCTGTTAAGAAACCATTTACAAAATTATTCGGGGTCAATGGGAATTGAACCCGGAATTTTTCCATTGATGGTTGCCATGACGATTGATAAAGCATTGACGCTTTAACAACCACGGCCACCGTGGCTCTGGTAAATGAACTCGTAGACGTGAAATGCAGATCAAACAAACTGGTCGAAATCTAGGTTTTGCGCTTACTGGTGCTTAGTTGATCATGTAAGTAAGCCTAAATGGGAAAAATAGATTGGTTTTAACGAAACTCACAGCACGTTTTTGGGCCAGTGAACTCTCAATATTTGCCCGGCATATATTTCACTATCTGGCCCTACCCGGCTTTGCACGGATAGACAAATCAAAGTTAAATGTATATTTACAACAAATAAATTTGATCAATAAATATATAACACTATGTATTTCTTATGGGGATTTTTAGTAACTTTGACCCCCCCCCCCAAACCTCCCCTAAAATTTAGATTTTGTTTAAAACCCTTTCTTAGCGAGCACCTAGGGCCCTAGAGGAAGCTACATAATAAATTTCATTCCAATCCGTTCGGTGTTTCATTTTAGTAACTTTGAACCCCCAAACCCCCGAAAAATGTCGAATTTTTAAAACCCTTTCTTAGCGAGTACCTAGGGCCCTAGAGGAAGCTACATACCAAATTTCATTCCAATCCTTCGATGGTTTTTTGTAGTAACTTTGACCCCCCCCCCCCAAACCTCCCCAAAAATTTCGAATTTTTAAAACCCTTTTTTAGCGAGTACCTAGAGCCCTAGAGGAAGCTACATACCAAATTTCATTCCAATCCGTTGATGGTTTTTGAAAAATCGTGATTTGGTAACTTTAACCCCTCCAAACCCCCCCCCCCGCCCTAAAATTTCGAATTTTTTTAAACCATTTCTTAGCGAGCATCTATGGCTCTAGAGGAAGCTACATACCAAATTTCATTCCAATCCATACGGTAGGTTTTAAGAAATCGTAATTTAGTAACTTTGACCCCCAAAACCCCCCCTAAAAATTAGAATTTTCGGAAACCCTTTCTTAGTGCGCGTCTATAGCCTATACGGAGTATTAGTGCCAAATTTCATGTTTGTAGGCCTCGTGGTTTTGGAGAAACTGTGATGAATCAATGAGTCAATGGTATTTGGCTTTTATAAGTATAGATTAATTTATTCATGTTTGCGATCGAAGCCCCTTCTAGTTTAAAAGAAAAATAAATAATACAGGTGAGAGTTCAACTGGTGCCAACCTCTCTCCAGAGCAAGAAGAGCATACATTACTTTAATGCATAGCCTTTGGACAGTTCAAAGTAAATGGTAGAAAATAGGAACTTCTAAATCTGACTGCGCCTTTAACCCTACCTTAAAAGGGTTATTTATTTGTACTTAACTTTTTCATAGAAGAACTGGTTATTTTTCGTTGCTTATATAAAATGTATTTGTATTTTTTCTTTTGCATTATGTATACATAAGATGTTTTGTCCTGACTGAATGGCTGGCGTAGAATCAACGTGAAGCAAAAAAGTACTTAGGATACAAATACGAAAATGTTTAAATGTTATGAGGTCATGCACGCACAGTATGAAACGATTGAACACTTTTATTTTGAAGCGTAAAAATAATGAACATTTGGGGGTTCACTCCCAGCCCTTTATCGGATAAAACAGTTGTTCGGGTTAAAATCTTAGCAACACATGTCAGTTTACATTCATTACCATATCAACCGACTTAGCAAATTTAGGCTCAATTTATTATTGTTCACAACCAACAGCTTTTTATGTTAGATTGACAAACTGAAAGGAAACACAAACAAACATCAAGGAAAAATGCTTACTGTATTATAATTTAATTCAAACATCTGTGGTTACAACTGCTGATTTGGATGAAAACCTTGACATAATAGTAGGTTACGCCTACAATGAACTAAAATACGTTTATGTGCAAGCAATTTGTCAAATTTAGAATCAGGTAATATTATTCTTTACAGTTAAAAGTTTTTTTTATATTGGGTAAAAGCAAACAAAAGGCTTACTGTATTGTAAGTGTTACGTATTATATGGTTTCCTTTAGTTGGTAGTATCAAAATTTGTTTGAAATGTTTAAATATTTAAACAAAAAATTTAAATATTGATTTTGAAATTAAAGTGCAAGCAGTAATTCGAATTATTGGGGATATTCGTGTTTAATTTGATCTCTGTCTTACATTATCTATGTATAGGTCACCACTCAATCGCCATTTCCGTGAAAATATCAGAGTGTGATGGATACAATGGCTTCGCTATGGTAAATGGGTTGGGAACCGAAGCGAGCGGGGGTGGAGCTGCTAGGCTATATATAAAATCCAATGTATGTCTGTCTGACTGTCTTCTGTTTGTCCTTTATGCGTTACCAAACCGTCCATCCGATTGCTTTGAAATTTTGCATAGTAACACAGGTTAACCCTGGGAAGGTTTTAGGCCATTTACCGAAGTCCTAGGACATTAGGGCTGTGTCCCACTGGACTTCAAAGTTTCACTGTTAATCTTATTGAAGAAAGGTTTCTTTTGATCCTATCAGGGGCACAAAAACAGCTGTTCGTATAAAAAGCATAGCAACACGTCATGTTTCTCTACATTTATTACCACAGCAACGTTACTTAGCAAATTTGAAGAGTATTAGTTTTTTGAGGTTACATTGACAAACTAAAAACAAACACAAACGAAAATCAACGAAAAATGCTTACTATGTTTTAATTCAATACGGTTAACTATCTTGAAATCGCAGCAACGCGCGACGGGTAAGCTAGTGTATATATAAAAAGCAGAAGTCCTGAGTGTCAGACTGATTCATTTTTCAAATTATTGGGGTTGGTCGTATCTATTTCGATCTCTATCTTACATTAGCTATGTACAGATCACCGTTCAATCGTTATTTTCGTGACAATATAAGAGTATACTATAATCAGTTCGCTTGGTTTCACAATAGGCGGCCGCCGGAGTTTGAGAGCGAAGCGAGTAGGGGCGGAACTCCTAGACTAAATATTAATTATGTGAACACACTTAAGTAACATATAATTTTAGACACGATTGATATACGTATTTCATGATAAAACGTTTTTTTCAATTTCGGCTCTATACAAGTAAAAAGGCTAAATGTGTTTTAAAATTTGCATAAACCGGGAGAAACGCGTCGATTTCCACCTCTGTCTAACCCTAAAGGAAAAGACTCACAGGGATACAGTCAAATAAACATGTAATATTCAAAAGTATATATAATTCAATGGACGGAAACTCCTAGGAGATGTATTCTGATGTCTCCAGGGGTATAAAGTAGAAACAAATATGAGGTCGGGTATAAGTGTGACATGATAAATATAAAACTCGTTGTCGAGTAAAACAAATGCTTTCTAAAACACTGTTAACGCTATTAACTCGGGTTGTTATGTTTTTCTTAACTTGGTTTCGTGTTTAATTCTATTTTCTAACCTAGAGGTTAATGTAAAATCAGTGCGAATCAAGTGCACGTTTTCAGTATAAAGTATATTAACAGTACTTATTCAAACAAATAATTTGCAGCTGTATATATTATGTGCCAAGATGTATTGCTAAAACTAACTTTAAAGTACATATTTATATTATCTACTGTACATAAAAGCCGGTATTAATTAGTCAAAATTAATTGTTGACGGCTTTTATTTGTTTATTTTAGGGGAAGCTAGGACCACAAGAAATCTTATAATAAACTAGGGCTCCACCTCTGCTCGTTTTGCTCGCCAACCATGCGGTGACCCTGCAAAGCCAATGCAAAGATATCATTGTATACTCTGATATTTTATGGGAATGACGATTGAGGGGTGGCCACGATGGCCGAGGCTGTTAAGAGGTCAACGCTTTATCAATCGTCATGGCAACCATCAATGGAAAAGTTCCGGGTTCAATTCCCATTGACCCCCGAATAATTTTCTAAATGTTTTCTTAACAGACATCGTTGGCTGTGGTTCGGATTCCACGTAAAACTGTAGGTCCCGTCTTCATTAGCCTTAAGTGCAAAACAGCAGGACGTTAAACACAAAAAAAAAAACGATTGAGCGGTGACCTTTACATAGCTAATGTAAACCTGAGTTCGAACTAGACACGACCTTTTCCAATAACTCAAATTGAGGCAAGCGTTATAATTTCAAAATTAATATTTAATAATGTTAATATTTTACATTTCAAACAAAATTTTGATATTACCAATTAAATGAAACAATATACTATGTAACATCAAATGTTTGACCTAATATTTAAAAAAAACTGTTAGTTGTGAAGAATTGCCTGATTCTAAATTTGCAAAATTGGTTGGAAATAATAGTGTTTTGGTTTATTGTTGGTCTAACCTAATATGTTACGTTTTTGATTCAAATCAGCTGTTTTATTTAAAATATGTAACAATGGATGTTTAAATTGAATTATAATATAGTAAGCATTTTTCGTACATTTTTATTTGCATTTGTCTACCCCAAAAATTTGTTGGTTGAAAAGAATAATAAACTGTTTTTTTTTTTTGTTTTTTTTGTTACTGTTAAGTTTTATTATTAGAATGTTTCTTAAAAGTTTTTTTTTTATCTGATACCCAATGATTATAATTATTAATATTCGTTAGTTTTAAGTTTATTGCACTGTTTGATTTCTTCTTGTTGACTAATTATAATTTGAGTAACAACCACGAGTTGTTACTTCTAAACATATTCTTCTAAGATTTCCAAGTGAAGTATACGCGCTTGAGTAAATACCATGTAAGAAGTGTTATTCAGTGGATTAACTGCCTTAGACCACATGTGTCCATGAGGATACATAAATAAATAATTGGTTATAATTGTTTATGTGGGAATTTTTCTGTTGAATACAAGCATTTATTGTTACTGCAAAGTACTTGAAGTATTTTTACTTTTGTAATTACTGAACAACCATCTGTATACATTGCAGAACAAATATCAATAACAATAGTATTGCAATTTTTACTTCTTTCCTGTAATAGCAAAGCAAACTGTAACGTCTCCTGTAGAAGACATTGGTTCTTTTACTTCCTGAAAAGTTAAAGTTAATATTTCAAAAAGGCAATTTAAATTTTGTCCCACGGTAAAACAAAACTTCAAATTAACCTTAAATTGTTTCTTTTTGTAAATTAAAAGAAATTATTTTCAAATGTATGACTTCCTAAAAAAACTAACCTAACCTTTATTGCTATTGTGATTAATTTATTGCCAGTAGTCTGTTCTTCATTGATTATTTTCACAAATAGTCTTAAATGTAGGGATTTTGTTGAAAATGTTTGTTATTGGGAAAAAATAGGACTTAATACTATAGTTGGCAAATAAAAAAAGGAAGACCTACTGTCTTTTATGAGAGACATTAATTTGTATATACTTAACTATTAAGACCGGATGTCGCCCAGAGGAAAATGTGTGTTTCTCAAAAAGAGGGACACTATATTATTTTCAAAGTAAAAAGTATATCTCATTATAAAGACAGAGAAAAAAACAAAAATACAATTTCTCCTGGACTGAGGAGGTTAAATGGTGAAGTGCTCTAGACTGCATTACGAGTGAAACAAGAACTTGATCTACTGTTAAATGCACACACTTAAATTAAATAAATTGATCTCTCTTACGAACAATATTACTGTCTTAGAACTGAATTATGTAAATCTTGGATTAAGTAGTTATAAATTTGTATGTAATAAATAACATCGCCAGATTTTTGTATTTAGACAATATTGTACACAAAACAAAGAAACCTGTCAGCGTAACAAAAATAAATAGATTTTTTACAATATCAATTATTTCTATCTCTTATTTAAACGATGTTTTCATAGACTTGCTGACATTTCCGAAAGTGATAAATGGAATCAGTTCGGCTCCAGATTTTCTTGCCGGTTCGGGAAAGAGGGAGAGAACTTAAGTGAACACGACGCGCCCGAAAACGATATTCTTCAAGTGTTTGTAGAACCGGCGGCGAGGGTCTCACTGATTGATTGATTGTGTATTTAAAGTGCACGCACGACTTGGTTAATAGCCTTCTAAAGTTTCAACTCACGAACCAAACCGTTTCTCGTTGCTGCGGCGGAAAATTTTGGCAATTTTAATTGGATCTTTTTACAATCAATGTTAGCGCACATGTTGACCAAAAAGACTGGATACCGATAAATATTTAGCAGGAGATTAATATGTTATCATTATTATCGTATAATACGATAAATTCCTGTATTCACGCAAATATTCTGGGCCTACTGCGCACGCATCAGAATCCACCGCAACTCAGATCCAAGTGCAACTGTCCTAACCAAAAATCTTGCTCTACTACTCGTGGATACAGTCTCCCCCCACCATTCTATGGTCCAAGTGCTTCTGTCCTAATAAATCAACATTCCATTACATCTTAAAAATATCAAAGTATAAAATAATCTGTTTGCTATTGCTTCGCCACGAGTGTTGGTGGAAAGCGAACGGTGACGCAGCTGGGGTTGGTGAGCAAAACGAGCAGGAGGCGAAGCCTTCTAGTTATCATATACAACTAAACTTCCTGGCAGGTTCAAACATGTTCAAAACATGCGAATACTTCGCACTAGCCAATTTTTATTTGAGGGACAACTCAGACAAGTCAACTAAGATGTTTTATGTACAAAAATTTAACAGCAAACTGAATTCGTTATGAATCGAGAAATAGTTTGTAGATGAACATACCACATTCGGAACAAATGATTTTTTGTTGTAGAATTATTGAAACAACAAAAACCCGTAAAAGGCTATGATTCTTTTTTATTATTATTATATTGTGTAAATCATCGGATGAAGCATAATACTTTCAATTTAAAAGATATACTAAATTAAAAATACCTTTAAAATTATACTTTGTAATTCTAGATTGAGAAAAAACGCAGAAACTACAGATAATTGGATTTGTATTTTAATCCTTAATTTCGACATTTTTAGCCTAATATTAAAGCTTCCGAATAGTGTAGAAAGACAGTTAATGGCATGTAGATTAAACATGCTCAAGTTGGGCCCTGTCACTCTAAATAAATTGCGGAAAACATTCGCAGCTAGAATCAGGTTGACAACAGTTTCAGGAGCGATAGAAATTTGTGCAAAAAATACTGTTAAGTACTGGGATAGGATCCCAAATACATTTTCACTGCACCGCCATGCCCGACAATGTCTGTAGATGTATACAAACCATACACCTTAACCTAAAAATTGCATTTTTTTCAGAGGCAAGTTTCAAGCTATAAAACAGAACTAAGTTTGACTATGAGTGTAGGCCTATGTGCGTTTAAACACTTTTTCTAATGTAATTAAGCTGTCAATCCACTGAACAATGTTCACTGCAAAAGAAGTCTTTAAACTTGTCTCTTACACTATAAGCTAACTGAGTTGCTTTCCTGCCAGTTGTAACAACATCCATAATTCTGACACTCGCAACTATATCTGAGGTCTAGTTGCTTTCACAGAGCAAGCTAAAAATAGATTCACGCCGTCAAATATACGCTTTTTACAAACCAGTATCACGTTGAATCACGGCGTGATGTAAGTAACGCCGGTTTCACCGACTTGCCGCTCTTGAACATCACGGCGTAGCTATCGCAGCGTGGTCTTACTAACCGAGGCTTTACAGCGGGAAGGCAATGTAGCATCTCTTTTAGATGTAACTAAAATGCTATCATATCTTGGTAAAAATTTTAGATTGCATTTGAATTTTTTGAATCTAGTTATAAAAACGTGCCGAAATAAACTTTTTTTAATGTGTACTTTCAAAAACATACTTTCACCTAATGTTAACAAATTAATAACCTGCTTTGATGCTATAATAAATATCATTTTCCAGAACTTTGATTGTCCATTAGTTTGAAACGAAGCAAGATTCGGTTTCTCTTTCAATAAGCCTTACAATGGTGTATTACATGAACTACATTTAAATTTTTTTTTGGGTTAACACCCCTCCCCACCCTAAGCCCCAAAAATCATAGAGAGTCGTATATGTCAAAAAAAATTGTCCTGTTGGCCTCGGATGGGAAGCTGCCCTACAGTAAAATCCTCACTTGTATTTGAACAGGGTACTTTTATTTTACAAATTTTACGTTTTGATCGATTTTGATCGAAGAATTTTGAAATATTCCCGAAACTTTACGTGTTAATATCTTTAGTATTACATAATCGTTTGATTTGGCAATCTTACGGCAAACACATACGTGCTCAGCGTAATGCATTTCCCGAAGACACCCCAAATACAAACGATTCCTGGATTCTGGTTTCCTCTAGGAACTCATGACATATTTTTCTAAGTTACTTTTCCATTTTGAACAAGCCGGGGTTCAAACAGTCCAGTCCTGCAGATAACGCTCCGCTCGACTTAACTTGTCGAGCGTGCCTGACATACGATGCCAACCCGCCGTAGGCCTAGATAAATCCAATTTTACAAAATTTATTGTAAAACCAAAACTTCCAGGAACCACAACGGATTTTTACCCTTGCAATAGATACAAATTTTAATGACCAAACAAAACATGTTCTGGGGACCATGATCGGTGCTCATTGACCACTCCCGACCTTTTTACTCACCATAAAAGTCACTGCAATAGCTCATCTTTCCTATGGAAATTCGCTCATAACCATCAGCTTTATAATGGGGAAACTTTCTAAACTATCGGTGTTCATAATGTTTTACGATATTTTACATCACAATTACGTCTTCAGAACAAAGTAACTAATCCCAAAATCTAGTTAATCACTTTGATCGTTTTATTTGGCCTAGTTCTAGTTGTAGTGATATTGTGTTTTCATTTATTTCGTGATAACAATGTAAATGCTAGAGTTATCGCGATGTAGCATGCGATGTTGATCGACCGTCTTTGGGCGCCGGGGTGGCGGAGTACAGCGCCAGGATGTCGGCAACCCCCTTGCCTCCCCCCACCTGCTGTGCGTGGTATACTAACCTTGCAATAATCTCTATTTACACTGAATTAGCACTATATTTACCACTATAAATCGGACTGTATATATAATATTATTTCTTATGCACAGTTTTATGTTAGAATATGTATATGCATCATTTTATCCTTAAGTTATATAATCATTTAATTAGTTTATGTAAAATTACGAATCGATAATTTTAAATCTGAAAAATGGGGTTTCACCCAAAATAACGCGTTCCATTCAACGCAATCAAAAATAAATTACAATATATATTATATAAAACGCTTTCTTTCGACTGAATGACTGACTGTCATATAATCAACGTGGAGCGAAAACTACTTGATACAAATACGATAATTTAATGGTGTATACTTAAGGGGTCGTAGAGGCACAGAAAGAAAATATTTTGCAAAACGAATATTTTAAAGCGTAAAAGAAGTGAAAATTCGGATAAAACAACTGTTCTGATCAAAAGGATAGCAACTAATGTCTGTTTACATTCATTACCGTAGCACCCATCTTAGCAAATTTGCAATCAGTTTATAACTCTCTACAACCGACAGCTTTTTTAGGTTAGGTTAGCAAATGAAAAGCAAACACCAACCAATTTGGCAAATTTTAAATCAGGTAATTATTCTACACAACTAACAGTTATTTTTAGATTAGGAAAGTCTGGTGTTAAATATTATATTGTTTCGTTTAGTTGGTAATATCAAAGAAATTTGAAATATTGATCTTTTAAATATTAATGGTGCAGTTACACCTCTTGCGCCAATCCAAGTTAGTGGGGTTGGTCGTGTCTATTTCTATCTCTGTTTTACATCAGCTTTGTGTAAGTCACCACTCAATCGTCATTTCCGTGAAAATATCGGAGTACACAATAATCTCTTTGCATTGGCTTTGCCAGTGATCGCCGCCAAGTTAGG